>CM075002.1:468808-480655 GCA_037576825.1 Pangasius krempfi
TACAGCATGGCCGCTCTCACCGCTGTCTCTAAACCGTACAGCATGGCCGCTCTCACCGCTGTCTCTAAACCGTACAGCATGGCCGCTCTCACCACTGACTCTAAACCATACAACATGGCCGCTCTCTCCACTGTCTTGTACACCTTCCCCTTGACTCTCGCTGATGCAAACATAGTAGAAAATACAGCCTGTTACAAATTCACTGGTGCCCGGATGAGGAGTTTTATCACTGAGGAGACGTGTAAAAATATTTATTACCGATGTCCCTCTGATAAAACAATCCAATCCAAACAGGGCTCTTGTCCATCAGATTGTTGCAGGTTGAGACGTACTGTGCTGCCAGACCACTGCTCTGCTACTGTTCTCCTAATAGGATGAGGGTTAGGTTGGTGAGAGTGTAGAACTGAGGGTGGACTTAAATTAGACTGATATTTGCTGTATATTGGTGTATTTTTTGGCATTCAGTTAAAAAGTGAAGCTGGTCTTCACAGCATTGTTGTTGCACTGTGTGCACACTCCCTGCTCTGTAGTGGAAGTTGGCAAGATGGCGCACTGTGTGGCAACAAAGTTCTGATGTCTAAAACTTTTTCTAAAGCTCTGATGCTAAAAAGTCTTATCAGATGTCGTCCATCTTTACTACAAACTGCCAGCTAAAGAAATGAAAGCCAAAGATTTGTTTTTAATTGAAAATAAGAATGAACATGACTATGCTATGGTGATGGAGATGATGGAGGCAAGCAGAGTGAAACCGACACTCCAGCAATTACTCCCAGTAAAGTTCATACTGCAAAAATGTCCATCCAGAGCAGAGGGATGATGAGGTTTCCAGCGCCGTCATTTTGAAAGCTATCCACTCACTCGGCAAGCAGTTTGATCAGCAGGAAGAAAAGCTAGATGAGCTCTCGAACAAAATAGAGCAAAACTGTAGTATAATCTCAGAGATCAAGGGAGAATTAAATCAGTGCAAACAAAAGATGGCTGAGCTCAACTGGCAAGTCTCAAAACTCAATGAAGAAAACAAAGAGCTAAGAGGGAGGTCTGCAGAGTCTGAACTCCCCAAAAGGTGTTGGAAGCTACGCATCAAAGGCTGGAAAGAAAAACAGTTTGAAGACACTGGAAGGGAGGTAATCCATCTGCTCTCCAAGATGGCTTTAGGTGTACCATGGGACATGGAAGAGGCTGTAGACACAGTGCATCGAATTGGTAAAAAATGAAGCAAACTGCACACAGCAGATAATCATACAGTTCACGAAGTGCACCCACAGGAATGAAATATGGACAATGTCCAAAAATGCACTGTAATTTGAGTAAGGAGGACCTACTGAAAAGAGAATATTGTGGCCACAAATCCAACAAGCAAGAGCAGAAGGAAAAAAGGCTTACTTTCGAGGTCCATTTGCTTTCATAGCAGATTTTAAGCAGCTAATATGTAAAGTTAGATGAGCACTGGAAAGGGCAGTATGATCTGCTGTTGAAGGACTTGATCATCATTTTTGCATTTAATTTTGACTCTTCCCCTAGGAGAGACGTCCTTCTTTTTTTTCCTGTTTTTTTTGTAAATTGTTTGGCTCTGGTAAGTTGTGAGTTTCCAGCTAGTTCATGTGCTCATTAAAGTCACAATTATCTATTTGTTTTTTGAATGCAAGAGGACTTGTTTTATAAAGGGTGAAAGGCACATTTTTTGCAAGAGACTCAAATGAAGATTTTTTGGAAAATGCAATGGAGAGATATTATTCTGTTTTGTCATGGTTTAAAAGTTCATCAGGGGTCGCTATATGCCTTAATAATTGTCGAGGTATTGTTGTCACCTATAAGAGTGACATAGTTACATAAAAGGTCCTTGGCTTGCAGCAGTGATAAATGTAGAAGGCGTAGTTTTAAATTTGGTGAATGTTTATGGGTATAGCAACAAGGATCAAAAGTTACTGTTAACAAATATCACAGATGTCATTAAGGTTCTTAAAGATAAATATTTAACAGAATTTATTGTGGTTGGAGGAGACTTCAACATTACTGCTGATGACTGGATGTGTGTGTGTGTGTGTGTATATATATATATATAATGTCTACAGTCAAGTCCATAAGTATTTGGACAGCGATACAGTTTTTGTAATGTTGCCTCTGTACACCACCACAATGGATTTGAAAGCAATCAAGCAATCAAGACATGATTGAAATGTAGACTTTCAGCTTTAATTAGGTGTGGCCTGGCCATGAAACTGCTGTCAATTGTAATTACTTTTGAGCCCGTGAGAATGGAAGGACTCTGTAAAAAAAATGGCTTTTATACCTAAATAGTTAATGCAATATTTTTGTTAAACCCCTCGAATTAAAGCTTAAAATCTACACTTCATCATGAAATCACATTTATTAAGGAGATAAAAGGTCTGAAATTGCTTTCAAATTTTGAATTTGCATTTGGTAGCTGTTCATGGGAACTCTCAATATGCGGTCCAAAGAGGTGTCGATGCAAGTGAAGGAGGCCATCATTAGACTGAAAAAACAATACAGACCTATCAGAGAGACAGCAGAAACTTTAAGAGTATCCAAATCCACTATTCTTATTCTTATCATCAATTCACATTCTTATAAAGAGGGAGTGCACTGGTGAGCACAGCAACACTGAAAGGCCTGGAAGACCACGGAAGACAACTAAAGTGGATGATTGCAGATTCTTTCCTTGGTGAAGAAAAACACAGGCTCCTTCACAGCCAAAACATAAAGTCAAGAACACTCTGGAGGAGGAAGGCGCATCGTTGTCAAAGTCTACAATCAAGAGACGCCTTCATGAATGTAAATAAACACCTGGCTTGAAAACATCTAAAAAAAAAGGCTGATGAGTTCTGATGCAAGATTAACTTGTACCAGGATGATGGGAAGAGAAGAGTATGGAGAAGGAAAGGAAGGGCTCATGATCCAAAGAATACCACATCATGTGTCAAACATGGTGGAGGCAGTGTTATGGCATGGGCATGTATGGCTGCCAGTGGAACTGGGTCAGTGGTGTTTACTGATGATGTGACTGCTGATAGAAGTAGCAGGATTCTGAATTGTGAATTCAGGATTCAGGAATTCTGAAGTGTATAGAGTTATACTTTCTGCTCAGATTCAGTCAAATGCTGCAAAACTGATAGGATGGCGCTTCACAGTACAGATGGATAGTGACCCAAAGCGTACCGTGAAAGCAACCCAAGAGCTTCTCAAGGCAAAGAAATTAAATGTTCTTAAATGGCCGAGTCTGTCACCTGACCTCAACCCACTTGAGCTGAACAAGACAAAACTGAAGGCAGAAAGACCCACAAACAAGCAGCAACTCATCTCAAGGGAGGAAACCCAGCATCTGGTGATGTCCATGGGTTCCAGACTTCAGGCAGTCATTGACTGCAAAGATTTGCATTCAAGTATTAAAAATAATCCTAATATTTATGATTAAGTTAGTTTGACCAATTACTTCTGAGGTTGTGAAAATGCAGGGACTCAGTAAAAAAAATGGCTGTAATTCCTAAACAGTTAATGCAATATTTTTTGCTAAACCCCGTGAATTAAAGCTGAAAGTCTACACTTCAATCACATCTTGACTGCTTCACTCAAATCCATTGTGGTGGTGTACAGAGGCACAATTACGAAAATTGTGTCACTGTCCAAATACTTACGGACCTGACTGTTGATATGTATGCATATGTAAATTTAATTTGAAATGAATGCTTTTAAAAACTGTAGATTGCACTGAAGGCATTTTACTGTTTGTTTACTAACTGCAAGTTACTATATATAAGTACATAATGATTAGAGCCTATTTAAAAAAATAAAATTAAAATAATAATAAAATGTAAATAAAAATAGAAAGACATGTAACTCATTTTCCCCCCACAGATTTATTTCGCCCTCGGAGGTGGCGTAGCCTGCCCATAGTACCTCCCACAAGTGAGTATCATTTACTGCACAGTATCCTGAGATGCTGATGTGTCATTTGTTGTATGATTTATAATTCTATCAGTGAAGAAATTTTATGTTTTATAGAGCTATATTTGAACAATTTGTTCACAAATGTCCCTTAGTTGTTTGTCACACTATTGCCCAATTCAGTGTTTTCCTTGAAATCAGCTTAAACCCTAATGAATTAGCTTAATTACAAATGCTGTTGTGAAAGGACTGGGTTTGATGAACTGTAACACTTTAGATGTATAAACATTATCATCCAGGTGCAGTGGTTTATAAGAGCACGGCTTTTCAAACTTTTTTCCAGGAAACCCATATTTGTGTCCCATGCAACACAAACAATGCCTCTAAGTGAATAATTATTAAAAACAGTGATGAAAGTAGCTGTATTTCTTGCATTCAGCGTGGGTCCAAGGGCCGCCTCCCTGGGTTATTTATTTATCAATCAGCTGCACTTTTTATGCCTCTCAGTCACATGTAGACCAAGTTTTACCAATTTTTAAACTTTATTGATTAATACATCAATCTGGCATATGCTAGAAAGATTTCTTTTGATTTAAAATACATTACCTATCCATGCACTGTATCGCTTTAAGTATCAAGTAACAGAATAGCACTAAGATAGAAATAGGACCAAAGGCCACCTCATAAAACTCCCCTTCATTAAATTATATTATCCTATTACTTGGAATGGTAAATTAAGTTAATTTTACCTGTGTGCTCTTTTAATAGTTGAAATGTGACCTGAACATTAAATAAATACATTAAAGGCTCTTTTTGCTTTGACTCACATTTAATAAAATAGTAGGCAAAACATTCTACAGGATATTAAAAATTATAGTGCAAAATATGGTTATTTTTAACATGTGTTCCAAAAACATATAACTTTCACTTCAGCTTTCACTTTAAGTATATTCACTCGGGCATATAAACTCACTGTCCACTTTATTAGGAACACCTGCACACCTGCACATTCATGCAGTTGTCTAATCAGCCAATCATGTGGCAGCAGTGCGATGCATAAAATCATGAAGATGCAGGTCAAGAGCTTTAGTTAATGCTTACATCAAACATCAAACATGATGTTTAACTGTGATTTTAACCATGGCAGGGATGTTGGTGCCAGAGGGGCTGGTTTGAGTTTTTCAGAAACTGCTGATCTCCTGGGAATTTCACACACAACAGTCTCTAGAGTTTGCACAGAATGGTGCGAAAAACAAAAGTACTGAATGAGTGACAGTTTTGTGGGTGGAAACACCTTGCTGATATGAGAGATCAGAGCAAAATGGCTAGATTGTTTCTAGCTGCCAGGAAGGATATAGCAACTCATATAATCACTCATTACAACTGTGGTGAACAGAAAAGCATCTCAACATGCACAAAACATCGACCGTTGAGGTGGATGAGCTACAACAGCAGAAGACCACATCAGGTTCTCCTCCTGTCAGCCAAGACCAGGAATCTCACCTGGTCCTTTTCCAGTTTTTCACAACTAACTGTCTGTACTAGTAGTCCTGGAGTGACAATTTGACGTTGAGCCCTTAACTGACATTTGGGAATTTTAGCTCAAATCAACATAAATCAAATTTGAATCTGATTATATTTCTGTGGATTTGATGTATTGTTGCAAACACATTGATTACAATGTTGATAATGACTCCACTAAAGCCACTTTAAGGCCATCTCATTTATCTCATCCTTATGGAAATGGAACCAGTGGCTAGTTCGCAATGAATCTTTAACGTGTGTGCGCCATGTGTGTGGAAAATAAAGTTCCTTGAAGACATGGTGTGCTAAGGTTGGAGTGGAAGAACTCGAGTGTCCAGCACTTCAGTAGAAGTGATGACAAGAAAATACTATATGTATACTGACATGCATAAAAATTAAAGCTAATATAAACATTTCAGCACATCTTGTTTCACTGACTGAACCTTTAGCTGTTTAACCACAGGACAGAGATCATTCATATTTTGTTTCCTGATAATTTTTCAGTGTCTGAAGTGAGAATTGTGCTGCTAGGGAAAAATGTTCCACTGACCAACAGCGTGGGAAACTTCCTCCTGGGCAGATCTGCTTTTGAGACTGAAGTTCATCTTTCTTCAGTAAAGCTGCACAGTGAGAGAGCCAGTGTTCACGTGGAGGGAAGAATCATCACCATCATCAACACACCTCATCTCTACAACTCACAACTCTCTCAGGAGGAACTGACTGAGAGAGTAAAAGAGTGCATTTCTCTCGCTGAGCCTGGACCTCATGTGTTTCTGTTAGTGCTTCAGTCAGAATTAAAAACGCACAAGGAAAAATTAATCAAAACTATGCAAGAAGACAGAGTCAGAAGCATTTTGGAAACTTACAGCCCACTGTCTAGGAAACGCTAAATAGTGTTAACTATAGGTGAAGACCATGGATTCATCAGTGAATGTGAAGTGAGACACCACAGAATTGGGAATATATCTACATTTGATAAACATCAGGTTCTTCAGCTTCTGGGGAAAATAGATGCAGTGGTGAAGGAGACTGGAGGAAGTGACCTACAAGAGAAGAGGCACTCAGGAACACAGAGAAGACATCAGTATCATTTGACTGAAAACACAGCAAAGACAGCTGGAGATACAGTAAGGGAAAAACTGGAGGAGAATAAAGGTAAGTGTAATTTATGGTCTTCAGTCATGTGACCATGTGATGTTAAAGATCTAGTATGAATCTGATGTTAAAGATCTCGTATGAATCTTGAATGTGGAAGAAAGTTGGGAGAGGCAGTAAAAATTACAGATTTATAATTGTCACCAAAGAAGGACATCAATGAAAAATTGCACAATCAAGTTGAATAAATCTACAATGTTTTCACCTCAGGCAGTTTTTCCTCAGTAGTTGGGGTGAAAATTAGATTTAATGCACTGGACCAAGCCTTCACAACCACAACTGTCTTCATTAAAATGAGCAAACATTAATATGTAAATTAAAGAATGAATACAATAAGTCACCACCAAAATGAATTAATATTTGCCAAAATCTCATCCCATAATGCCTTACATGGGTGGATGCTTCTTAAATAAATCTCAAATATTGATGAAATTGAAATTATAGTAATGTTGCATACCAACATTATTCCAACAGGATGGGCAAATAAGATGGCAGTTAATGGGGATATTTTTGTGATATATTTTTAAAGGGATCAAGATTTGCATCTCCACTCAACTTATTATAAAAATGTATGTCAAACTGTCAAACTAAAAAACTAAAATCACTAAACATTTGAAACCCATATAGGTGGTTTGGATTTTGGTTTCCCCTATTCACTGTCCACTGGAATCTGGATATCGATTAGCATTAGCTCTGTCTGTGTCTCAGAGGTGGACCTGGGATGTGCAGGATGGCTCTTTCTTTCTTCTGTGTTTCGTTTGGAGGAGATTTATTTCCAATCTTCTTGCTCAGAATGCTCATTTATTTCAGTTTATACAACAGCACTGTTGATTTGGATTAGCTAAGATTATTAATTTCATAATTCATAAATATGATAAATGTAAATGAATAGCCATATCAGTGTACTCTATTTATTATAATTCATAAATATATTTAAATATACTTCAGTATTTCAATATTCATCCCTTATTTCTCCTCACTGAAGGTGAGCAGTAATCAAGCCTGGGTGTTTCTCGTCTAATTGAACCCAGTTATCAGTTAAATTTCATTAACTGGTTGACTGAGTAACTAAAATGACTTTTCCACAAAGGGCCAGTTGGTGTTGGATAAATGTTTCCCTTCAGTAACTGAAATGATTGTTTAAAAACTGTTTTTGTGTTTACTCAGGTTGTCGTATAAAACATTATTTGAAGATCTGAAAGAATTAAGTGTGACCAATATACAAAATAGCAGAAAACAGGAAAAATGGCAAACTTATTAATTACTTAGCTGTTACAGGTCAAGTTTTATAATAAGTAACTTTGTGGGGTTTTTGTATAGTTTGTAATTTATTTATTCAGTACACATTTCAATATATTGATTATGTCAACATGTTAATTTTATTTATTTATTTATTTACTTACTTATTTTTCTCTCTGTTTAATTGTAGAATCAAAACAGACTCCACATTTGAAAGTCGTGCTGCTGGGGAAGGAAGAAGTGAAAGCCTCAGTATCTAAAGTTTTATTGGGTAAAAAGGCCTCACAGGTCCAGACAGAGTCCAGCTCGATGTGTGTAAAGCAGGGAGACGTGTGTGGACACCTGGTCACGCTGGTGGAGATGCCCTCTCTCTACAAAGCTCAGCTCTCAGAACAGGAAGTGATGCGTCAGACTCTACACTGTCTCCATCTGCGATCTTAGAGTTCATGCTTTCTTCATCGTCGTTCCTGAAGGTCCTCTCACTGATGAACATAAAGCAGAAATAGAGACGTTTCAGAGGATCTTCAGCTCCAGAGTTAATGACCACACCATCTTCCTCATCAACCAGCAGTCCCAGAAGAGACAGTTAGATGAGACTCTTCAGTCTGTGATAAAGGCATGTGGAGGACGATCTGAATTCTACAGCAGCAAAATAAATGCAGAACAGCTGTTTACCTGTGTGAAGGATCTTCTGAAAGAGAACAGCAGTCGTCAGTACACCATGGCCATGTACTCTGATGCACAGGTTGAAACACAGCTGCAGTATAAAAGAGAAATTGAAAAACTGCAACAGCAAATGAGAAACAGCAATCAAACACAGGGTAAAGCATTTAATTTAAAATTCTTAAAGCATTCATCAGTCTGATTATTTGCATTAATCAGAAACTGTGTGTTTATGAACAAGCACTTTGTTTTGCAACATGATCATTAGCATATCAACCATAATTAAATTTGCAGATGTATTTTTACTTTCTGACAGTTCAAATTACATAAACACCCATGATAATGATTTTATAATATCATACATAATATAATATAGGACGGCACCTATGACATTATTTTATAATAGCTCTAACACGTTTATTCATATGACTCTTATAAAGATCAAGGACTTTTCTCGTTTGTACAGATTTATCAAAAAGCCATGACACGCTCAGGATTGTGCTGCTGGGGAAGACCGGAGCTGGGAAGAGTGCATCAGGAAACACCATTCTGGGGAAAAATGTATTTAAAGAAGTGATGTCAGCTCAATCAGTTACCACTGTGTGTCAGAAAGAGACAGCAGAAATCGGTGGGAGACACATTACTGTGATTGACACTCCAGGACTGTTTGACACAAAAACTGATAATGATGAAACCAAGAAAGAGATTATTAAATGCATCTCCATGGCAGCACCTGGTCCTCACGTGTTCCTGCTGGTGCAGAAAATAGGAGAACGCTTCACAGAGGAGGAGATAGCGGCAGTGAGAATCATTGAAAAGACTTTTGGTAAAAAATCCAGCATGTACACTATCGTGCTCTTTACCAGGGGTGATGAACTTAAAGGAACTACGATTGAACAGTATGTGGAAACTGCTGGGACAGAATTAAACACACTTCTGTTAACCTGCGGTAAAAGATACCACGTGCTCAACAACAATGATAAATCCAGCAACACGCAGGTCCTGACTCTTCTGGATAAAATCCACTCGATGGTGAAGGTGAATGGAGGAAGCTGCTACACTAATGAGATGTTCCAGCAGGCAGAAGAAGCTCTAGAAGAAGAAAAGGAGAGAATACTGAAAGAGAGAGAGGAGCAGATAGAGAGAGAGAAAGAAGAACTGAAAGCCAAACATGAAGCTGAAATGGAGAAAATGAGGACAGAGATGCAGAACCAAAAAGAAAGACAAGATGCAGAAGTGAGAAAAAAAGAAGAAGAATTTAAACAAAAAGAAGAGCAAATAAAAAGAGAAATGTCAGAAAGAGAACAACAGGTAAGAGAAGACTTCAGGAGGAGAAGAGAAGAAGATGACTTGAAGATGAAGGAATGGATGCAAGAAATAAACAGAGAGAGAGAGGAGAACAGGAAACAGTGGGAGAGACAAAGAGAGGAAGATCAGAAACGGGAGGAGGAGGAAAGAAAGAGGAGAGAACAAGAACGGAAAGAGAAACAGAGAGAGGAGGAAGAGAAGTTTGAAAGAGAGAAACAAGAGATGAAAAATAATAAAGAAGAAGAATTAAAGAAACTACAAAAGGAGTATGAACAGAAGGTAGCAGAGGAAGACAGGAGAAGAAGGGATTTAGAGGAGAAAATAAAGGATGCAGAGGAAAGTAAAAAGAAGGAACTACAGGACCTTCAGTTATTTCAACAACGAGAGTGGGATCGGAGGATGAGGGAAGAGGAGGAGAAGAGAGAACGTCAGCAGGATGACTGGAAGAGAAGAATCGCTGCTAGGGAGGAAAAATGGAGTTTAGAGCAGATTAGGAAGCAGAAGCAATATGAGTTGGAAAGACAGAAAGAAAAGGAGGAGAGAGATTTAAAAGAAAAGAAAAGAAAAGAGAAAGAAGAACAAGAAAAGAAAAGAATAGAAAATGATTACAATGACAAGATAAGAATGATGGAAGAAGAACTAAAGGCACAAAGAGAGAAAGAGGAGAGAGAAAGAAAGGAAAAAGATGAACACAAAAAGGAAATGGAAGAGAAACTACGGAAACAACAGGAAGATTTCAGAAAGGAGAAAGAAGAAGAAGAAAGAAAACACAATGAGGAGAAGGAGAGAAATCTTGCCTTCATTCAAGAGCAACACAAAAAAGAGAAGGAGAAACTGAAGAGAGAGACAGAAGAAGCAGCCAGAAAACAGGCAGAGGAAGAGTTTTATGCTAAACTTGATGAAAAAGTTAAAGAGGCAAAAAAAGAAGGATTTGAAGAGGGACGTGCAGAAGTAGAGTCAGAAAGAACAAGACCAGGCCGAGCTGTGGATCGATTTATTAATGTTTTGTCCAAGAAGGAAAGAAAAAAGAAAAAATGAATGAAAACTTGATTGAAATTCATTGAGAATATTTTTTATTCCATATTATTTCTTTAGATAAAATGATAAAATCTAGATGTTGGTATGTTTGCTGAGTGCAGAGTGAAACGTGTGTATAATTAACATCAGTTCATCAACATATGATGAATATCCACAATATTATGCTTAATTTCTGATCAGTGTCTTGCTTCAGGTAGGCTTTTAGATTTTTATAATGTAAGATTAGATTTTGTATTTTTAATATCTTAATATAAATATCTTACATTCTTTTTGTTTCTATGGCTGCTTATCTGGAGGGGTCTAAATCTGAAATACTACACAACTACACAATTACACTACATATTATACTCCAGAGTTATCAACATCACTAACAAGATATTCATAGCAGGCAGAGAGAAAAAACTCAATTTTACCAAAAAAAAAAACCCCAAAAACAAAAAAACACCAGTGTGTGTCAGTGGACAAGACGGATATTTAACTGCTATAGAATCTGTAAAAATGTTTGTATTTAAAAGCAACCAACTGAGTGTATTAGCAAATATCATTCAGTTATTATACAAAATATAGCATGTACATTTTGTAACTTGACTAAAAAAAATGGTCTTTACACTTTAATTATGGAAATGACAGCAAAACATCAAACAAATCAATTAATTTGTCTGGCTAAATAGGAACATAAGCATATTAATAAGTTTTGTAAAATAAATGGAAAGACTATAGATATACGCTGTATACTGAAATGTATTAAATGGCGACTCGCCTTGTGCTTTCAGATCAGTTGCTTGTTCTTGTTTGTCACAGATAAAATATTTTATTCACTTGTTTGTATTTAGTATTTGGTTGAGGTTTCTGTTTTATATTGAAGTCAGGGGACAAAAATAATGAACAAAAAAGGCTCATATGGCCAAAAGTTTGTGACCATCACACCCATATGTGCTTGTTGAACATCTCATTCCAGATTTATTCCCCTTTGCTGTTATAATGAGCTCCACTCTTCTGCGAAGTCTTTCCACTAGA
>CM075002.1:489563-500472 GCA_037576825.1 Pangasius krempfi
GCATGTGGTTTGGGACACGCCCACACCGGACTCATGATGATGTTTATGTGGCCTATATAGGAATAGTGCATGTGGTTTGGGACACGCCCACAATGGACTGATGATGTTGGCTTTTGTGCACTATATTGTGAAGAGTGTATGTGGTTTGGGACATGCCCACAGTGGACTGATGGTGGTGTTTATGTGCAGTATATAGTGAAAAAGGTGTGTGGTTTGAGACACGCCCACAGTGCCCTATTTACTGAATAGGGAGTTTGGTTCGGTTCACGCCCACAGTGCCCTATATAAGGAATAGGATGTGTGGTTTGAGACACGCCCACAGTGCCCTATATAAGGAATAGGATGTGTGGTTTGAGACACGCCCACAGTGCCCTATATAGTGAACAGGGTGTATGGTTTTGGACATGTCCACAATGGACCAATGTTGGTGTTTATGTGGACTGTATAGTGGATAGTGTGTGTGGTTTGGGACACGTTCACAGTGGAGGCGTCATCCTGTCCTCCTCTCAGACACACACACAGACACACACACGCACCGTTTTCATGGCTAGGTCAGGGAAACTGGGCCGACCCAAATGGGTCGGTACCCCATATCTAAATATATCACACCTGGCCTACACAAACCACATGCTCGCACACACACACACACACACACACACACACACACACACACACACACACACACACACAGTCCTGATCTTCCCACATAACCCACTTTACCATCTAAAGACTGTACAAACTTACACACCCGCTGTGTTTAACATATATTACACCCTACACCCTAACAAACACCATAAGCTCTAACCTTAATATGACCTGATAACCAAAACCTAATTCTCACACTACCATTAAACCCTAACCCCTAAACCCTAACTCCTAACCCCTAAACCCTAACCCCTAACTCCTAAACCCTAACCCCTAAACCCTAACTCCTAAACCCTAACCCCTAACTCCTAAACCCTAACCCCTAAACCCTAACCCCTAAACCCTAACTCCTAAACCCTAACCCCTAAACCCTAACCCCTAACCCCTAACTCCTAAACCCTAACCCCTAAACCCTAACTCCTAACCCCTAACTCCTAAACCCTAACCCCTAACCCCTAAACCCTAACTCCTAAACCCTAACTCCTAAACCCTAACTCCTAAACCCTAAACCCTAACTCCTAAACCCTAACCCCTAACCCCTAACTCCTAAACCCTAACCCCTAAACCCTAACCCCTAACTCCTAAACCCTAACCCCTAAACCCTAACTCCTAACCCCTAACTCCTAACCCCTAAACCCTAACCCCTAACTCCTAAACCCTAACCCCTAAACCCTAACCCCTAACCCCTAAACCCTAACCCCTAACTCCTAAACCCTAACCCCTAACCCCTAAACCCTAACCCCTAAACCCTAACTCCTAAATCTTAATTCTTAAACACACACACACACAGTGATGAAATACTGATACACAGAACAGTGAGAGGAAAACTGGGTCTGATACGACTGCCACCTACTGGAGCAACTGTGTGTGTGTGTGTGTGTGTGTGTGTGTGTGTGCGTGTGTGTGTATGTGTGTGTGTGTGCCCTCAGAAGGGCTCGTAGCACATTAACACCTATTCCGAACTGCCAGACACACTCACCGCCACACCTGTACACACACACACACACACACACACACACACACACACACACAGAGAAGAGGGAGGGCTCCAGAGAGGCTGAGATAAAAGATGAGAAAAAAACAAGAGGAGAGCGGGATGTAGGGAACGATAGCGGAGTGTAGCGTTCATCGTTTATCAGTGCTCAGAGATTTACTGTATTACAGAACACGAGAGAGAGAGAGACTGACAAGCAGAAAGATATAGAGTAAGATGGAGAGACCAACAAATAAAGAGATGGAGAGACCAACAGACAGACAGAGAGACAGATAGACAAATAGAATGAAGAAGAGATGGATAGATAGGAAGAGAAACAAATGGACACAGACGGACACAAACAAATAAAGAGACTGAAAGACAGACACAGATAGAGAGACGGAAAGACAGAGAAATAGAAAGAACGAGAGGCAGATCAATAGACAGATGGAAACAGAGAGACAGACAGACAAATAGATTGAGAGACAGACAGACAGACAAGCAAACGGAGTTCTAAATGATTGAGTTCACAGAGAAGGAGACAGAGCCTGCAGTGCTGGTGTGTGTGTGTGTGTGTGTGTGTGTGTGTGTGTGTGTGTGTGTGTGTGTGTGTGAGAGCACTGCTCAATAAGCCGACGCAGCGAGCCTGTGTATTCTCACTAAACTTGCTCATCCATTACTCATAGACACACTGTACAGACTTTTCTAGAACACACACAAACACACACACACACACACAATTATGAATCCAGGAAGAGTTGCTATTAGAGCCCTCAGACGCTCCGTACTATCCAATCACTCATCATCATTTCATCACCACTCAGGGCTAACATCGTGCACAATCGTGCAGCTCTTTTGCATATAATCTGCATATGCAAATGAAGGCATCTGTGCATAGATATGTACAGCTTATACATAATTAAGATTGCTGCAGACGAATTACCAAGCTCCAGTCATGTAGTGTCTGTGACTTTTTATAACACACACACCCTGTCCAGAGCAACTATTTTAAGACTTTGTCAGTTATATGTATAATTTATTAGGTAGATCAGAATAAAGAGAATAAAACGAGCTCGATCGGTGTGTAAACACATTGTTAAATCTGATTCTGACTGGAACTGAATCTTGTTTTCTCTCTCTCTCTCTCTCTCTCTCTCTCTCTCTCTCACACACACACACACACACAAAGTGTATATCAACACAAATGTGAACTTGCAGCACAAGATGATGACTGTGTACCCAATTTTCTAAAAAACAAACAAACAAAAAAACACACTCAACCTTTGCAGGAAAAACCATGTAGCTGAAAGTTGCCTCTGAGACTTGCTTCTTTTTTGACTGTGTGTGATCTTTGACCTCTCATGTTTCAGATCCATCCTGAAGATGGAGAGTGCTTGGCCTTTCTCCAGAAAGAACCTGTGAAGGAACCACAGAGCTACTGAATTTCAACTGCTGTCACTCATTCAGGAGATACTTCATCATTGTGTGCTGATGATTTATTCATCAACGCATTTACATTAATAGTAATAATTATCATTATTATTATTGTTGTTTTGGAATGAAACACGGCTGTCATGTATCATGTTCATTAGAATATCTTTAGAGATAGATAGATAGATAGATAGATAGATAGATAGATGTGTATTGTGATGCAGCTGAGTCGAATAGACCATGAACACTCTCACACAGTTGTTTGGGTTGATTGCTATGGTAATGGTTCCTTGCTCCACGTACAGCAATGTTTTCCTACAATACTTGGCATCACAGTACCCTGTCCTTACCACCACGCCAGAGACACCAGACCAGACTGACCACAGGGCATGCTTACAGGATAGACCATCTCTGTTTCTGGTGCTACTTCTTAAATACAATATCTTGTAGAGTCAAGAACCACCTGGTCACCAGGGGATTACTGTCCAGGCCAACCATTGCAAGGAGGGTTGGAACATGAAGAGCAGTTTTGCTAGGTAATGGTGATTCTAGTATGCCCACTTGTTGGGCAAATCCTACTGCCACAGACGTCTATGCCTAGTCCATCCTTTGAGGCATTCGTCTGGGGTTGACTGAAGTCTGGGTTCATGAGAATTCTGAGCCCTTGCTGAGCCTCTGAAGATCAATTCAATATCTTAAGGTCTCTTTATGCTTTGGGACCATGATAATGAGCCTGGATCTTGGGTTAGGAGTTTGGACTCTTTTTCTACTCCCATAACTGTCTCTATAACGTGTTGCTGGATGTCACAAGATGATGCAATATTGGTCATTGGAACCAATCTTCAAATTCTGCCATCTCTTGGCACTGTTCTTGAAGGATTGGCTTTTCCTGTGTGACAGACATAACAGACAAAGCAGGGACAGGTTCAGCATGACAAGTTTGCTTATCTCTCTTTTGATGTTGCTGAAACATGCCTTGCTTTTATGCTGTTTGGTCCCTGTTATGAAGCAAACTTGTGGCTTTCTTGGACTGCTGCTCAAAGGCCTCTGTAACAACCTCACAAACAGGAAATATTGTAACAGGAACTCCTAGTGGAATGTATCTTCCATAACCACTCTCCATAGCACCCACTTCAGTGTCTGGTTAAAGGTCTGGTTTTACCAATCCATATGGCTGAGGCTGGCATGCTTTGGTGCATAGTTGACTTACTTGGGAAAAACCTAAGGAAATGATTAATCAGATCCTTCAGGATTCTGAAAGTTCCTCCGGTTAACCATCACCAAGATGTGCTCATCACACAGCCAAGTCCAGGCTGAGCTAGAGATGGTTTACCCAAATGAGATTCCTTGGCAGGTGAAGCATTATCCATAGACCTCTTCACCTTTGTAGCCAGTAAAGGCCAGTGTAAGCAGTCTGTGCAAATGTGGCCCCTGTGTGAGGAGTTGTTGACTTTGTGCATAACCATGTCTATTTTTGGAGCATGGTGTAATCTTGATGGGCTCTGACCTTGAAGGTTCCCAGTGGCAGTGTGGCAGCATGGTTGAAGCTGACTATTTCAGTACTAATGCTGGACCAAAGTTTCTTTCATAAGTGTCTTTGAGCACCATAGTCAGTTCTGTGCTGTGCTTTGTACTGTAAGGTGCCTTGCAGTGTTGTAAATCCCATGCTGACATCTCTCCAAGAGGTCCTATCTACTCCAGGGTTCAGAGAGCACTGGCTTACTCCCAGAGAAGGTGTCCACTATGCTCCCTCGTAACACAACTTCCTCGTAAGCCTGCTTTCTGCAGCTTACATGGTGAAGCATGCAGGTGATTGGTCCATGTCTTTTTTTTTTTTTGTTAACTTGCATGGCACTTTGCTTATCTAGATGGGGTCTGGCTGCCACAGGGGACCTTTGTGCAGTGCCCCATGAAAAGGGCTGCAGTGGTCAGTGCCATAGTTCCTACTCTGGCAAAGATTTTTACATTGAGATTTTATCAGAACTGATGGTGGACAGGTTATACTATTCTTAATGTGCTTCACCCATGAGGTATGATGCACATAGTTATCCCAATCCCGACCCATCCCCTGTTTTAAAGTCTGTATTGAGACATGCTTTTAGATACACTCTGAGGTATGCTTGGTTTTGTTTGATGAGCTGTCCAGCATGTCTTTTGGGTCAGGGCCATGGTTCTGGTTTGGTGGTGTTCTCCTATGAGACCTGGCATCTCTTTATACCGACAGACAGACAGATAGACAGAAAGACAGACATATCAATTTCCTCAAACTCAGTACGTACACCTTATATCCAAACCTGTGTGTCTCCCTGTGTGTGTGTGTGTGTGTCTGTGTGTGTCAGTTGTGTGCGCATGTGTGTGTGTGGTGTATGTGTGAGGATATGAGCGGTGGAGTGTTTCGTCAGGTTTCACCACCATGCTGCTTCTGAGATGCAGGGATGAGAGCGCGGCTGGACATACACAAGGTAAGAGATGAGATGCGTGTGCGTGCACACACACACACACACACACACACACTCACACACACACAAACAGATATCTTGTTTTTCCTCAGGAGAATATTCAAGAGATCAGTAGCCGATAAAAACTCTCAGCAACATTTACTTACTTATGTATAGCATTAAAGAACTAGACTGTGTGTGTGTGTGTGTGTGTATGTGTGAGTGTGTGTGTGTGTGAGTGTTTCTGGAGGTGAAAGTGCACTTCATGGCCAGCTGTCTTCGATTATTGGATTTGTGTGTCCAGCTTTGAGATATTGATCCAACAGTTAAAGGATTTGTTGAATGAAGCTCTCTTGGCATCTATCTGTGTGTGTGTGTGTGTGTCTGTGTGCAGACAGATGAACTGAGAGAGAGACAAAGTTAGATATAGATAAAAAGACAGACAGACAGACAGACAGATAGATAGATAGATAGATAGATAGATAGATAGGCTAACTGGTGTAACAAAGTGATTGCACGTGTTCGCCTGGGAACAGTTCATTAATGTCTTTTTTCCTAATGACTGTGTGCTGTGTATCAGAATACATTCTAGTAATTATTGTGTGTGTGTGTGTATGTGTGTGTGTGTGAATTTGAGTGTGTGTGTGTGTGTGTGTGTGTGTGTGTGTGTGTGAATTTGAGTGTGTGTGTGTGTGTGTGTGTGTGAAGAGTAGAAGCAGATCGATTCTGCAGTGACGCTGTTGCTCCGTTAGTGAATATTAATTGTGCTCTTCAGGCCAGACACACACACACACACACACACACACACACACACACACACACACACACACACAAACATGTAGCAGAGACTGATTTAAACACTTGAGTGTGATGCATAACCCCCCTGCACACTCACTGCACAATAAAACACTGCATGTAACACAACACATTGTGATACAACAATAAAATACACAGTATGACAGAATAGTACAACACCATGTGACATTACAAGCTTTATGCATCCTCTAATGCCTTCTCTTGTGGTCTCAGGGAACCAGGGTCTACCATGACGTAAGTCCTGTTCCTCCGCTAGCTCTAGAAACTGTGATAGATGAAAGTTTGGCCCGTAACTCCTAGTGAGTCATACAGCGAATGCCCCTAGGCCAAACACAACAGCAGTCACACCAAGTCCATGCCAAAAAGCAAAAAGGATACCTTGTTTACTGGGAGGAACACAAGGGGCACTACCAGCAGCTTGTGGGGCATGGTTCTCTGGCATATTCGCAGAGGTTGCAGATTTTCTGTCCAGCGATGGCCTTTATAATCTCTCGTGTTACCTTTAATTGGAACCTTGAAGTACGGTAACACCGACAGATATATAGGCTGTACATATTGCATGTTGTGATAGAGATAGAGATAGAGATGAGGAATTTGATGTGTCCAGTATTTCTGCCACCTTGCATTTAGCTTGCACCCACTGTGGAATTTGGCATTGCTGGACACAGCGTTAGTAGGATTTGGACTCTTACTTAAAAGGTTCCATGGTTCTATTGTTCTCAGATAGAACTGCCAAATTGGTCTGTGGCTGGTGGTGTGGCCAGATGTCCTTTTGGTCAGGGCTACCATCATCATTCCATGAAATCATGAAAAATTTCGGCATAGATGCAGTGATTGGAATAAGTTTGCTTCCAAAGCTATAATGTATGATATACTGGGTGCAGAGGCTTCTTACTTTGGCAATGAGATGCAATTATGCAATCTTATATACTTGGCTTGGCTCTAGGACATGTGTCTAAGAGTGAGTGGCCATGCTGGCCCACTTTTCCCAACACAGAATCTTTGCCAGGTGGCCTGTAACATGTAGGTGGCATTTGAAGTTAGGACTAGGACATGGCACCCCACCAGGCTAGTGGTACTCTTGACACTCCGGCTTCCCACATTTTACACCACTTGTGTGGCTGTCAGCTCATCTGACAAGCGCTAGCAGTGAGTCACTCATATAAGATGGCTCATCTACTGCCACAGTGGAAGTAGTCAGTCCCTACTTGGCTCAGACTTCATACTTCAGATTGGCATATTCCTCTATGACAATCTTTATGCAAGTTACAAAAGGCCTGTTGGAACTCTCTGGTCAGATTCATTGCCAAGACCCTCATCCAACTCTTTCCTTCTCTCAGTCCTTCCTTTCCATGATCAAATCAAAGATGTCAAGGTGGGCTTCAATGTTGCCATAGCCAATTTGGTGCAAAATTCCACTACTGCCTAGTGAAGTGTGAAAACAAAGCTGGTTAACTGGTTGATCTTCTGAAGGATTTATTATTTATTTTATTTATTCATTTTCCCTGGATGTGTTTAAGAGAAAGAGATTGAGAAACAGAGTGAGAGAGATTCTGGGTAGTGCTTGAGGCGCGTTATAGAGTTCTTTGTGTGTGATGTGGAATTGCAAAAGGTGCTCTTGTGCTCAGTGAGGCTTGAGAACCAATCTGAGAGTACAGGATTTCTGGTCTCTGCTTATTCCACCTCCCCGAAAAAGCGCTGCCAGCCAGGGAGGGCTAATCCAGCAGTGTGTCCTTGGGAGCCCGCCTACCTCAAGTTACTTGCTGCAGTGCCTCTCTATTGGTGGTGGTTGTACTTTTAGATGAGGACCTGACAGTATATTCTGAGATTCAGCTCAGAGCAGTGTGCTTCTGCATTGTGAGTTCCAGACCATAAAGAAACAATCAATTGGAGTGACTGAATGAGAGAGAACAACACTTACACATCCTGAGGCTGGCGTTTTTAATTAAAATCAGTGTGTATCAGGGGATTTTGTTTGGGTGATTTAAATAGAGAGCGGCAGAAGCTCAACATTTTGTCAGAGTGAAGCAGATTCCAGCACCTTACTTTCTTACTGTAATATACTTATCACTTACAGTACATTCAGTCTTTAATTAACTTCACTTCCTTGTTTGGCTAAATACCAAATTTAACTTTACTACAAAGGGTATAGGGAATAATAGCTCTCATTTGGGATGCAGCTCAATACCTGCTCCAAAAGTGCACTACCTGAGGTATGTAATGATTTTATAGCCCTATTTAGTGCACTGTCCAGTAGGGAGCCATTTAAGCCAGGCAGATCCTTAGTCCCTGTCAGATTCTTAAGGCCGATGCGATTACTTCCTTACATGATGCACTCACCACTTTGTATAAGTATTCACCCCCCTTGAACTTTTCCTCATTGTTACAACCTGGAAATGAACTGAAACTATATTTCATGAATCTATGAAAAATAGCCCATAATATTGAAGTGAAGGAAAAGCTAGGCTTTAGGGTAGAGTGGCAAACAAGAAACAAAACAAAAAAACACGTTGAAAACTCAGCAAATCTCTGGTCTGATGAGGCCTACAATAAATTTCTTGGCCTTGGCATGAGATGGTGGAAACCCAACATGGCTCATCACCCTGAGATCACCAAGAACCCACAGAGAAGCATGCTAGTGATAACATCATGTTGTTGGGATGCCTTTCATCAACAAGGACTGGGAGACTGGTCAGGGTTTAGGGCAAGATGGATTAAGCCATATACAGAACAATCCTAGTAGAAAACCTGTTGTAATTTGTGAGCGACTTGAGGATGGAGCTTCACCGTTCAACAGGACAATGACCCTAAGCACATTGCTAAAGCTACGCTGACATGGTTCAAAACCAAGAAGCTGAATGTGTTAGAAAGGCCCAGGCAAATCCCAGACCTCAATCCAACTGAGAATCTGTGGTAAGGCTTTAAAATTGCTCTTCACTAACACCACCTAATCTGACAGAGCAATTCTGGCAAGAAGTGTGGGAGATATATATATAAAGCTGATAGAGACATATCCGAAAATAATTTCAGCTGTAATAGCAGCCAAAGTATTGACCCGGGGGGGTGGATACCTATGCAACCAGCGGGGTTTTATTTAAATAAGCTTTGTATCACAATGCACAATATTTCGCAGCTTCAAATGTTACACATATTGCGTAAAATCGCAAGCCTTTTGGGACACAACTTCTTACTTGGTATATAAGAACAAATTGCACATGAAAAACACTAATTTACACATTGTTTCATCCCTTGTGATGTAATTCAAACAATAATTAATTTATTAAATCATTTTGAACAGCCAAAATAGTGCTCATTATTTGGTATCGTAATAAATCAGGGCCTGTGTGTGCAAAAAGGAGCCATTTGGATCACAGCTCCCCAATCGCCATGTAACTGCACTCCCTGTGGTAGGTGATTATTGATCTTACACACTATGAAGTAAGTTTTATGTCCAATAGGAAGCCATTTGGGATGCAGCTTCACACACAGCATAAACATGTCCTACATACGATACACATTATACAGAATAATGCGCTTTACACCTTGCGTAGTGTGTGATATGTCCAATATGTCCATAAATCAGTGCACTGTCTAGTTATTCATTTTTCTCCTTATTTACTAGGTTTACAGTATGGAGCCATAATAGATTGATTCTGTGTGTGTGTGTGTGTGATTGTGTTGTCTAATATTTATTCATTCTTAAATTATGAACTAATATGTACAAATAATAATAATTCTCAGTCTTTCCTGCAATTTTTCAAAGAAAATCCCATATTCGAACTCATATGGGGTTCATGATCTCACAATTAAGAGGCGTCACATTTTAGCACTCAGCTGTTAGAACTGTACAGATTATGCGTTGCCATAGAAACGATTAATTTCTAAACCGCGTTGAATTTTTAAAGGTTGTCGTCTTGTAATTACAGCAATTCAAACATAACGTGCATTATATAGGCAGAAAAATTGGCTCACGTTTTAATATTTAATACATGACTCATGAATATTTAAATGAATTGAAAGCCTGCATTTCCATCTAATTTACATATCCAGTATGGTGCCCTACTCCCATCTTTTACAACGCTGGATATTCTTTTCCCCACTAAGGGGTATAGATTGGGATTCCAGACATATGATATTTGAAGCCTAATAATAAAGCATGTAAAATAAAATCCAAAATAATTGGCTCACATTTTCAGGGTTAACATCCTCATGAATAATTAACCACACATACTTTATGCAAATGAACGAATATGCTAATGACATGCAGAGCCACAATAATGATACAATTTAACCATAACGCAAAGTTCAGCTTGTGGTCTTGTAATTCTCAAAGCCGAGTAGCGGAAACCCAGCTTGTGTGTGTGTGTGTGTGTGTGTGTGTGTGTGTGTGTGTGTGTGTGTGTGTGTGTAGGCAGTTGTTTGATGGGTTAGGATGTCTATAAATCAGACCGACTCTGAAGCCGCTTTTTAATTAAAACACTGAATCAATCCAGTGGAGTTATGAAATGTTACAGAGGTGAAATGGATTTCACACACACACACACACACACACACACACACACACACACACACACACACACACACACACACACACACAAAAAGAAAA
>CM075002.1:501788-516414 GCA_037576825.1 Pangasius krempfi
GGTAGTTTGTCTGATTGTTAGCGTGTTTACGGTAGGCGAGCTGCTCCGGCAGTTACGGTAGTTTGTCTGATTGTTAGAGTGTTTACGGTAGGCGAGCTGCTCCGGCAGTTACGGTAGTTTGTCTGATTGTTAGCGTGTTTACGGTGGGCGAGCTGCTCCGGCAGTTACGGTAGTTTGTCTGATTGTTAGCGTGTTCACGGTAGGCGAGCTGCTCCGGCAGTTACGGTAGTTTGTCTGTTTTTTCATTCTTTCTTTGTTTTCCTCCTTTTTTCTTTTGTTTTTATTAACAAACAATAAGAACATACCTACACACACACACACACACACACACACACACACACACTCTACTAAATCAGCCAGTCATTTGTTCCAAAAATAAGCGGCTGTAGCAGATTAGAGAGTTTTAATCTCTTAAAGCTGTCAGTACAGTCATTACCATTTTACACAGGTATGTGTGTGTGTGTGTGTGTGTGTGTGTGTGTGTGTGTGTGTGTGAATGATGGTGGGTGGACAGAAAATCTAAATGCAGGACAGCGCATTATAGAAGTATGAAATGATATGCTCTGTTTTAGAGATCCGTATATGTTTAGGAACTAACTCTCAACAGCGACTCATTTGCATATTCATAGTGTATGCAAATTAACCTCTTGATTGCATATTACTGTAGTTGTTATTGTGATGAATTGCTGTAATTGTCTGAGTGCACTATGAGAAAATAGGTGTCTTCTAGTCTCTCTGACTCCCTCTCTCTCTCTCCTTCCCTCTCTCTCTCCCTCCCTCCCTTTCTCCCTCCATCACTCCTTCTCTCTCTCCCTCTCTCACTCTCTCCCCCCCCCTCTCCCTCCCTCTCTCTCTCTCTCTCTCTCTCTCTGTTAATTCTGACTGTCCCTTAACTATTAACACCAGATATTGACTCATTGGTACACTTCTCTAGGTGTTGATGATATTGTTTTGCACGGTGTGTGTGTGTGTGTATGTGCGTGTGTGTGTACGTGTGAGAGAGAGAGAGAGAGAGAGAGACAGGAGAGAGAGGCAGAAAGAGAAATGCATTGTGTATTGGGAGAGGGAAAGAAAAGGTGGAATCAAAAACCAGACTGCATTATTTCCCTCTGTACACGAATGAACCAGTGAGCTTTTGAATATGCTAATTTCTGCCATGTGATTGGCCGCCTGAGAATGGCAAATTGTCCTTCCTGCCTCCACAGGGCTGCAGGGTCAAGCTTCGTGTGTGTGTGTGTGCGTGTGTGTGTGTGTGTGTGTGTGAGGGCTGTACTAAGAATACTGCTATACACAAAATAATTTACAAAATTGGTTTATTCAGACTGAGGCTGTATGTACTCGCAGTTCCCCAGTGGTTGCTATAGTAACCATGGAGATGTATATACAGTATACTGAGTACTGCAGGAGAGGAGAAAGTTAGCGAGTTAACTAGGTTCATGGAAATGTATTTAGAGAAATCAAATTTCTTTAAACACTGCACTTGAATTTATTTTGTAAAAACTGTTGCATTTGAATACATTTGAATAATAACTAGAGTTCCACTTCCTGAGGGGAATACAGAGTGCTGGAAATGATAACGGCATGAAAGGGAAAGAAAGAAAGAAAGAAAGAAAGAAAGAAAGAAATAGTCTGAGAAAAGCAAAATAAAGGTATGAAAAAGAAGGAATGAAAGAGCGGCAGAATAGGAATTAGAGGGAAAGAAAGAAAAATAAAGGAGGAGGAGGAAGTAATGAACAGAAGAGATGAAAAGAGAGAAAGAGTCCCTACGGTGAGCACCTACGCTCTGTGTGTGTGTGTGTGTGTGTGTGTGTGTGTGTGGAGCATCAGGTGGCATCAAACTTAACATAAATATCTATCATCATTTTATCATAAATGTCATGAACATTTCTCTTCACTATACATGGACATAGCTGCTTTATAGAACCTACATAATGAACACTGTGTGTCTAGTAGAAAAGCCTCTGAGATTCAGCCACAGAAAAGTTTCATTAGACTTAAATTCAGATCTATTCAGACGGGATTAGTTTTCCATGTGGAGGTGTGTAATGTAGTTATTCCCGGAGTATCTCTGGGATTTTAGTCCGAATCCGTCATGTCAGTCATTTTTTGCCGACTGCGTGTGTCCTCATGGAAAAACTGATCCCATCCGAACAGGACTTTACCATCCTAAACGTTCCATTAGGACTTTTATTTTGCCTTTGAATACATAAACATTATAAATGATATCATGCTGGTTTCATTCCTGCTCTTTTTCTTCTGACAAACTGATGACGTTCAGAAGAAGGCCGCGCAGCGACTGAGGCGAAAATGTGAAGAGATTTTAATCCCGTTGGCGTTCAATTTTAATGTGTCACACAATCAGATATGTCAAAAAAATGGGATTTGAGCCGCGTATCTGATGAAAAGGCTGTGTTTCGGATCCGTTATCTTCACACAGTGAGCTTCAGATGCTAAAGAGCATCAGACTGATAGAGTAGATAACACACTCGCTTATATCCCCCAATAGTGTGTGTGTGTGCGCCTGTGTGTGTGTGTGCGTCTGTGTGTGTGCATCTGTGTGTGTGCGTGTTTGTGCGTGCATGTGTGTGTGTGTGAGGTGACAATGTTTCTTTCATACGTGTTTAATGAATCGGTACTGTATATAAGCAGTCCACCTATGCCATGTTTTTGTGTGTGTGTGTGTATGTGTGTGTGTGTGTGTGTGTGTGTCGAGAGGCCTACTGTAACTGTTGCCATGGAAACTGAGTGCTGCTCGAAAAATAGTGATTGAAAGCGGTTTCTCTCTCTTTACCACTGTTTCTGTCTCTTTACATCCCTCTGTTTTGCTGTCTCTCTGTATCTCTCTCTCTCTCTCTCTCTCTCTCTCTCTCTCTGTGTATATGCATCTGTCTGTTTCTCTATCTCTCCCTCTTTGTGTATCTCTCATTGTCTCTCAGTCTCTCTCTTTCTGTCTTTCTGTCTAAATCCCTCCATCTCTGTCTCTCTTTATGTCCCTCTGTCTCTCTTTATATTTCTCTTTCTCTCCCTCTCTCTCTCTCTCTCTTTACTTCTCTCTGTACCTCTCTCTTTATGTCTCTCTGTCTCTCTCTTCTCTCTGTCTCTCTCTCTATATGTCAATCTTTCATTCAGAGAGAGAAAAAGAGCGAGCGAGGGATTCTCTCATATCCTTTAGTCGTTTATAACACCACTCCACTCCTGCTTCCTCCATTGTCCTTTCTCCAGTAAGAGCTATCTGTCTTACTCTCTCTCCATCTCTCCCTTTCTCTGTCTCTCTCCCTCTTTCTCTGACAAGGAGTGATACTCTGTCCATTAGGGGGAATTTATATCATCCATAACAGCCAATATTATCTTGCTTGTTTCCGTGTGTGTGTTGGTTATTTTACTAAACCTCTGTCTTTGATCTCTCTGTCTCCATAGGTCTCTCACTCCTCCTCCACCATGCTTGTTTATGGTCGCTGCTGTTTGTCCCCGCCCCCTCTGGGACAGTGGGCGTGTCACATATCACTAACCCCACCTTTACCCAGTTTTCCCCGCCCTTTTTTATTTTCGCTTCACACATTCCTACTACTTCTTCTCCTTCTGCTGGTTTCGTCTCCTGGCTGTCAATCACGACGGGACCGAGGGTCCGGGGGCGTGACCAATTACATCCCAGGGGTGTGGCCTGACCCGGGTCTCGAGCAGCGGCCGTGGTCCAAGCAGTGGGTGGGGTCGAAGCTGCTGCAGGGCCTCACCATCGCTGTGGTCCTGGTGGGAAACTCGAGCGAAGTGACTCTATATGGAACGAGGGATAACAAAGAGGAGTGGCGGGATCAAGGGAACGATGGGTTTGTGAACGAAGGGGTAGGGAACGTCGAAGTGGTGCGGATGAACGAGACGGACCCAAGCAGCATTATCAAGAGTGTGTGTGATCTCATGACTCAGCACTGGCTTCAGGGGGTTGTGTTTGGCGACGACACGGACCAAGAGGCCATCGCCCAAATCCTCGACTTCATCTCCGCACAAACACGTACACCCATCCTCGGAGTGAAGGGAGGATCGTCCATGATCATGGCAGCTAAGGTATCTCACACACACACACACACACATACACACACACAGATGGAGTTTATCTCAGCATTTCTAATAGAGAAGCAGAACTGCATGATGGGAAACTGTGCTGCCCTCGGGGGTCTGGCATCTCATTGTGTATGTGTGTGTGTGTGTGTGTGTGTGTGTGTGTGTGTTGGAATCTTTAGTGGAAATGGTATGTGTCATAAACACACCCTCACGCAGCACAGACTGTAACGCAAAAGTTAAAGCAATTGCGAATGAAGATGTTTCTTCCTCGCGGTTGCGTTGTGTGGTTAGTGGCTGTCGTTGCTAACGCTCATGTCACTGCAGAAAGCTGCATCTTGTTACAGTTACACAGGACGTGCTATTTAGAGGAACCAGTCTCCTAAGGGAACCCATCCTCTTCTGGGTGACACCGGATAGTCCAAATCATTGCAGTGTACAGGTGTAGAAGTGTGAAGACAAACGGTATTGATTGTGTGTACAGGATGTGTAGTTTGAGTAGTTTGTGAGTAAGAGTTCTGGGATGAACAACAGGACAGTCTTTATGACTACAGCAGCAGAATCTACAGAATCCAGGTCAGATTAAACACTGAAGAAACGCTGGGACTTGGAATTGTTAATGCCACACTGTTGTTGAGTAGGATATTTCTTGCTTAGATGCAGCTGTCTGGAGGTTCTTTGAGCCATCTGTAGAGTTCTTGGTGATGTAGGTGACAGGAAGCTTATGAATGGCACGGCTCCCCCACTGCAGTTGGCTGGATATTAGAGACTTTAAGCAACAATGGCTATAGGGACTGCTACAGTGACCACAACTAAATCTATGGTTACGCTGTAGCCATGGAAACTAAAGCCACTATGCAATACACTATGGCAGAATTGCTGGCTGCATTAGAAGATAAGCTAATCTCAGAGTTTGTTCTGTTGTACGATATCAGACATATGTTCAGAAAATGGATTAAATTATATATAGCATCTTTGACTGAATTCACTGACACAAAACTATCGTCATCTTTCGCAAATATAATTCTAACTAAAAAATAATTCAAAGCACATTAAAAGTGTTTTGGTGAGTATGTCAGTTAGTTGTTTTTGCTGTAAAAGGACCACAGACTATGGCACCTGAAAGCAGAAAGTCAAAATTCATGCATTTGCATTATAGCTTATTTTTCCTTCTGGATGCCGTAGCCATCCCTGCCGCGGTTATTGCTTAAAGTCCATAATGATGGATTTAGCTTGTTGTTGATTGTGGTCCTCACAGGTGACGCCAAATGTGTTAGATGCCATATCAAGTTGTCTGGGGTGCTGGATATAGAATGCCATTGTAGCAGCTTTTGGTTAACACTTTGGTCATCATCATCATCATCATCATCATCATCGTTTCCTATCTGCTAGCGAGGTCTCCCTATCAGATGACACGGTTATTTTTAAAACTCCTACTCATCACAGAGCAGCAGATTATAGTTTGAGGAGAACTCTAAAGGCCATTTCACACAGGACACGTAACATCACGACCTCATTCAGTTCCATTTTTACAAGCATTTCACTCCACACCAGCTGTATCAGAGGCACGTCAGTGAAGCGTCAAGCTCAAGCCGCGCTGCCTTTTTTATGCTCCATGCTTTTTTCCTCTGATGCGTGTGAGTGAAGTGTAAACTCAATTGAAATCACAGAACTGCACTTTCTGTGCGCTGCGCACCTTATTTACAATCACAAAGATGTCATGATGGTGTAATCTGCAGCTTCAGAGCAAACTATGTGTACAGTATGATACTCATTTTACACCAACATGGGCAAACAAAATAAACACAAACACACATTGGTTATTCACTGTCCCACCGTCTCATGTCTCAGTTTTGTAATTACAGCTCGGACAATACAGGTTTAGTAATGAAGACTCGAGAGCAAACAGGACTTAGCAATGTGAACTCCACTCCTTTCTGGGCACTTTACACCCAGTCTGTTGTATTTGCACCTTCTTCAAGACAGTTTGGTAAAAACATTTAAGTAGCTGTACACTGAGGTTCTGATCGAAACGTGTTCCTGTGCTTCCGTTCAGAAAAACATGAATGCCCAGAGACGGATCATATTTGTATGCCTAGACTCTAAAGTTCTTAAACATATAAAGATCTACATGAATTATTTCCATGTGATTGACCAAGAGAAATGACATAAAATGAAGGTCAACTGTCTTGTTCATCTAAAATTTATCTGTCACGTTAGCAAATTTGGGCTGAAATCAGGTGAATTAGAACACCTTTTCATAACCTTTTCACAAGCGTCGACTGCGCGCTGCCATATGCTTCACTTTCCGTTGTGACAAGGTAATGGTCTTTTGATAAAATCCTCTTTAAAGTGCAGCGTGCACACACCCACACACACTGAAGCACAGGTGTGTATGCTGGAGTCCGTAGCGGAAATGGTGTGAGTCATAAACACACCCACACAGACGTTAACACTAATGTTACACCATGTACAGTACACTCTCTCTCTCTCTCTCTCTCTCTCTCTCTCTCTCTCTCAGCTCAGTGTGTTTCCTATAGCAAAGCCAAACCACTGTTTAGGGAAGATTTGTTTTCTGTGCGTGTGTCTGTGAACACAGAAAGCACGACTCCCATCTTCAACAATTGCTCTCTCTCTCTCGCTCTCTCTTTCTTGCTCTCTCTTTCTCTCTGTCTGTCTATCTCACTCCGTTCTGTCGGCACAGCAATCCTCCAGAGTCGGGGGGGTTTACTGAGGGAAAGAGTGGAGTGTGTTACTCCCATAAAAATGAACAAGGGATCCATCAGAGATGAAAGAAAGACAGGGAGAGAATGAGAGAGAGAGAGCATCAGCAGTCCTTCATGCCAGGAGAGAGATGAGCGAAATGATGCTGCAGTTGGAGTGCATGAACGAGAGAAAAATGGATGAATGGAGGGAGTGAAGGAGTGCATACTTGTGCTGTAAAACATGAGAGAGATGAAGGCACAGAGAGAGAGCAAGAGAGAATGGATGATTAGGAGCAGACTGTGGGTGGTTTTGTGTGTGTGTGTGTGTGTGTGTGTGTGTGAGAGAGAGAGACTCTGACTCAGTCTGTTTGTGCTGCTAAATGCTGCCCTGGTGGCTCCACTGAAAAACACAGCCTAACACTGATAAACTTCATCTGTTTACTGCACACAGCCAACTGGATGTGCGTTACATAAACACTCTCTTTAACAGTCATACCTCTGAAGTGAGTCTGTAGTTTAAGAAGTTTGTCTAGTTGTGAATTTGTCTCTATCTAGTTATGTGACCATAGTTGTGGCTCTGTACTTTAAAAAAAAAAGTTTTGAATTTGTTTTGTGGGTCTATAGTTGTGGATGTGTTGTTGTGTAGTTTTTTGTTCTGTACTTTTGGGTCTGTATTTGTAGATGTGTAGTAGCCATATAGTTCTGTGGGTCTGTAGATCTGTAAATCTGTGGCTCTGTAGATCTGTGGATCTGAGGTCCTGTGGCTCTGTAGATCTTGTGTACTTGTGGGTCCTTAGTTAGTTAATTAATTTGGTTCTGTAGTTGTTGTGTGTATTTGTCTTTCTGTTTTTGGTCTGTTAAGTTTGTTTTGGGGTCTGTAGTTGTGTAGTCATTTTCTGTATTTGTGAGTCTGTAGGTGTTACAGGTGTGAGTCTGTAGTTCTGTGGATCAGTAGTTGTTGGTGAATTCTTAGTTGTTTTGAGGATTTATATTGGGTAGTTCATAATTTGTGGGTCTGTATTTATGGGTACATAGGTGCTGTGCAGTTCTCCGAGCCTGTAGTTGCGGTGCTATGCATCTGTGGGTCTGGAATTAGTTTTAAAGTTTGTTTTGGTGTCTGTAGTTGCTGAGTATTGTTGAGAATCTGTGGTTGTGAGTTTGTAGATGCTGTGTAGTTCTGTGAGTCTGTAGTTGCTGTGTGGTACTGTGGGTGTGTAATTGTGGGTCTGCAGTTACTGGGTAGTTCTGTGGGTCTGTAGTTGTTGTGTAGTTCTTTGAGTGTATTGGACATGGATATAATTATTTTTAACCCATCTTTAGTTATGTTTGATGTTTGTTTGTAGCTGTGGGTCTGTGATGTTGTGAGTCTACAGATGTGTGGGGATGATTTAGAGGATTTTGAGAGTGCTACCTAAAGTGCTGTTTATGTGTTGTGTGTATGTGTGTGTGTGTGTGTGTGTGTGTGTGTTTGTGTGTGTGTTTGTACTTAGTGGGAGGTGTGAGGTGAATCAGTGGGTGTAGGAGGTGCTGAACGGCTCACATGGCTAGCGGTCACGGACTGTCTTCACATACACACACACACACACACACACACACACACACACACTTTAACTCAGAGGCTGATATACATCTCGTTTTTCGGCCCTTGTTTCATGCCCTCTATGTGTCCTTTGGTAAGGTCTTCATCAGTGTTGGTTGTTGAGTGCAGCATGTAACATTAATGAGGAGAAACATATTCAAATGTGTCCTCAAGTGTTTTTAATTTGTTACTGAGAAGTGATGAGACTGCAGATTATTAAACAGCTGATTTATCTGAGTACGATTATCTAGCTCATATCCTCTAAAGCCTAAAGCTTATATAACATGGAGCATCTGTAGGTGGTGTGTACTTCATAAGGTCTATAGTTGTGGGCTCTAGTCTGTCTGTAGTTGGGTGTATGTAGTTGGCCTGTAGTTGGTATGTTCTGTAGTCCTTTATGTCTGTAGATGTGGGTTTACAGTTGGTGTGTAGTTCTTTAGATGTATAGTTATGAGTCTGTAGTTAGTGTGTAGTTCTTTATATATATATTTGTGGCTCTGTAGTTGGTGTGAACATCTTTAGGTCTGTAGTTGGTGTGTAGTTTTTTTTTAGGTCTGTAGTTGGTGTGTAATTGTTTAGGTGTATAGTTGTGGGTCTGTAGTTGATGTATTTCTTTAGGTCTGTATTTGTGAGTCAGTAGTTGGTCTGTGGGTCAGTAGTTAGTGTTTAGTGCTGATTGTAGAAGGGATCATACCCAATAGGACATTTTCTGAATCACTTTAAGCCACTTTCTGAATCAAAATGACGACATCCTACAGTACAGGCCACTAATATAGTCCCTGTAGCTAGTTACATATTAGATAGATGTCAAGATGAAACAGGACAGAGAGCGTGTAGAACCCAGTGTGTGTCTGGGTGTGAAGGAGAACTCCGAACGGGAGACAGGGAGACTTTCCTCAGAGCTTCAGGCTCCCTTTATTGTTCTCTTTTTCACTGCCTGCTTTTCAGTGCATGTCCCTCTAAACTATAAGTTCAGTGAGGGGGCGTGTTAGGGAGCAAACTCCACCGGCTCTCTCTCTCTCTCTCTCTCTCTCTCTCTCTCTCTCTCTCTCTCACCCATGGCGTTACAGCGAGAAAAAACAAAGCACATATAAGTAAACTGGTGGTAATCACACATAAGTGAGAATCATCATGCATTACCTGCCTGTTTATACTCCCCCATCTCTCTCTCTCTCTCTCTCTCTCTCTCTCTCTCTCTCACACACACACACACACACACACACACACACACACACACACACACACTTACAGAGAGAGACACAGAGAGAGAGAGTCCTAAATATGTGTCCTAATTCTTCCTTCTGTTCGGTTTCAGCTGAAGACATTTTTAAACTCTGCTGGAAGCTAGAACTTTTCACTTCCTCTCCCTCACTGTCTCACTTTCTCTGTCTTTCTCTATCCACCTCTCTTTCTCAAAGTGTGTCTCTCCATCACTGTCTTTTTGTCTCTCTCCCTATCTAATTGTTTGTCTCTGTATTTCTCTCTCTTTCTGTCTTTGTCTCTTTCTGTCCCTTTCCCAGTCTGTCTGTCTCTCTTCATTACACTACTGTATATTGGCTTGCGATTAGCTGGGAGAATGCACAAACCCTACTGATTGGTTCTGGAAATGCTTGGCCTGACACGTGGGCATCGCCGGATAACAAAATAAATATATTTTTATGTATTATATAATGTATTAGATTATATAGTGCAGCACTATTTAATATTAAGATGGTAATGGGGTCAGTATCTTTCTCTCTGGTTATGGATAAGAACCCTGAGGCTTGCATGCATTTCCTTTTCCTCTCTCTCTCTCTCTCTCTTTCTCTCTTTCTCTCTGTCCTTGTCGAGTTGTACATAATTTCACAGTTGCATTCGTTCCTGTTTTTCGTCTGTGACTCTCCTCTCACTGCGTATGTTACGTCCTTCTCCTGGCTTCACTCCCAGACAGAGACAAAGCGAGAAAGAGAGAGAGACAGACAGACAGACACACAGATAGAGAGCAACACACAGAGAGACTGAGAGAGAGAGAGAGAGAGAGAGAGAGAGAGAGAGAGAGATGGATAGAGAGAGAGAGAGAGAGAAGGTGTGAAAGTGTGAGTGAGGAACACAAGATGTGCTCAGTCAATTACACAGGAGAAGCATGCCAACCTGGCAGCACTCGGAGACGCCACAAGCTGTTACGCTTACTCTTACACTTACGTTTTACACACACACACACAACACACACACACACACACACAACACACACACAACACACACACACACACACACACAACACACAGGTCCAGTTACTGATCCTGTTGAGTTTTACTGCTACTACTAATAATACATTTAGTTTAAAAAGCCTATTTCAGTATTTCAGTATAGCGTGTGTTAAGGATTAAATTAATATATTTCCTTCCTGTGACTCAAATCCACACACATTTACATGCAGCCTAATGATCCATTTACAAAGTGCCTGAGTGCTCAATCGGAATCTAAAAACAATCCTGTATTCGCCTCAGCTGGAATAGAGTACACTGATTGAGAACAATATGAATTTCTATCAAATTGAAGGAGATGGGTTAAAGTCCTTTTAGTAATCTGTTAAACAGAAGAATAATCACTGTGTGTAAACGTGTGCAAGTTCACTATGGACTTGCTGTGTGTGTTCTCTCAACGTGTGTTTGAATATTGCTCCTGATGCAATAAAGTGGTTGTGTAAGAAAACAGTTTGTGGTACAGATTTTAATCTATTTAAAATAATCGTGAGGTGTGATGGCCATCCAGCTAACATTCTAAGGCAGATACAGGATAGGAACTGACCTCAATAAACGTAAGTGTTTAATATTTGGCAGACATTCAAAGGACCCAGAACATACATTTATTTCTGGAGTTATTGCAAAGCGATGACCTTTAATATTAGTAACAAGAAGACGAGCGTGTTTCATGGATGGATGGATAACGTTTTTCTCCCTGACCCTGAAAATCATCTGGCAATTCCGGTGAACAGGGTGAACGCCACTCTCAAGCCCGGTGTGTGCGATTTATGTTATTTTCAACAACTACAGCCCTTGTTCCTGAATGTCAGGTAAATATGAATTGTTGAGAAAATTTACAATTTAAAATTTGTTAAAAACTAAATGGATTAAAAAGCAGTGCTGAACTTGTAATGTAATCCTTGTTGTTATGGTAACGTTGACACTAAACCACATTTCACACATGCGCAAAAAAAGCATCGGATCGGATTACATGTAAAGTGCATATAAATGGGTGTCCAGTTTAGGACCCATATAACAGTTCATTAAGAATCTGCACTCGGAATGAAAATCTCTGCATGGGAACACAGTAACCTTAACTCCTTAACTCTACTGGGATGAACTGGAATGAAGACAAAGGTTCCTCAGTATTCCCACACCCACCTTTGGGTAGTTGATAAAGAGTTGTTAATCGAAAAACCATCTGGTGGTGAGTTGGATCAGATGGTGGGGTAAACTGGCGGTCAGAACCAGCAAGCCCAAGCGTGCAGCCAGGGTTTGGTGGGAAGTGCTGGAATTATTTCAACTCTTATCTCTGAGTGACCTTCACACACATCCTGAAGGAGGTAGGAGACATGAAACTCAAATACATTATGTTCAGAAATTTGGAGTAGCCTGTCATGGTTAGAGCCTGAGAACCAGGTGGTGGACTCTAAAAGTAAGGGATGATGTAAAGTAGAAGAACAGGGTCTTTAACACCTACTGTAGTTGGCTCAGCGGACTACAGGTTCAGGAGAGAGGCTGTGGATAGCTAGCCAGGCATATGAAGACTTTGGAGAGGCCATGGGGAATGTATTTTGGGTGGCGTCGTAGAAGTTCTGGAAAACCAGAAAGGAAGGACATCACCCACATGTTCAGCAAGGGCAGAAAAACTTGCTGGAAGGAGAACTTTTAGGAAATCTTGCAGAAGGTCAGAACTGTTCTACTTAGAATACTAACTAGTCATGAATTCTAGTGTTTGGGACGGAGCTTATACATATTGATATTGAAATATGCTAATATATGCTAATAATGTTTAATAGTTTTCACCTTCAGTCCAATAATCCAGACACACAGGATCGTGTTTGTGTGTGTGTTTGTGTGTGTGTGTGTGTGTGTGAGAGAGAGAGAGAGAAAGAGACAGTGCCAGTATAGCAGTACAGTAGAGCTCTGTCACTGTGCATTAGCGTAAGAAATTAGTGTGTGAGTAATACTGCACACTCAATGTGTGTGTGTGTGTGTGTGTGTGTGTGTGTGTGTGTGTGTGTGTGGGTCACTGTATGATGTCAGGTATAATAGTTATATTTAGGACGGAAATTGATTTCTTTTAATTAATAATTCCGCTCAGAGATGAAGCCGGACACGGAGAGAGGGCAAAAGAGGGAAGGGAGGGAAAGAGCAGCAGACGAGCGAGAGAGCGAGAGACTGTGGAGAGATAGAGCGAGCAAGCGGGCAAGCGAGGAAGTGAGAGAGAGAAGTGCTGAAAGATATATAGAGAGAAAGAGACGAGGTTAATAATCTTCACACCTCTTTATCGGAGTCTTACAGCGTGAAGGTCACATTGTCCAGCCTGAATATGTGTATATTATAGAGACGTGTGTGTGTGTGTGTGTGTGTGTGTGTGTGCTGCAGTGAAGCAGTGGTGGTAGCTGCATTTATTGGCAGAAAACCTCAAAAATCAATATGATGCTGCACACTCTGTGTGTGTGTGTGTGTGTGTGTGTGTGTGTGTGTGTGTGTGCACATGTGTTATGGATGCCAGAGTAGCACAGCTGGTGTGTCAATGTGTTGCCACAGTGTGAGAGCGGAAATGGGGTGTCTGTTCATGTGTGTGTGTGTGTGTGTGTGTGTGTGTGTGTGTGTGTGTGTGTGTGTGAGAGAGAGAGGGAGAGAAAGTCTCTCTTGTAAGTGCTGATATTTTTGTCTAGAAGGGTTCTGTAGTTCTAAGAGGGTACTCTATGTCTAAGAGGGTTCTATAGTTCTGGCAGCATTATCAAGGAGGGTTCCGTAGGTCTCTGAGGGCTATCTAGGAGGGTTCTGTAGGTCTTGGATGATTATCTAGGAAGGTTCTGTAGATCTGGGAAGGTTATCTAAGATGGTTTGCTAGGTCTTGGAGGATTCTGTTGGTCTGGGAGGGTTATCTAGGATGGTTCTTTAAGTCTGGGAGGGTTTTCTAGATATTTAATTATTTTATATTTTATTTTATATATTTTATTAGTTCCTCCTGATCCATGGTTAGTGTCACTGTTCTTTGGCAGGACATTATTCCATAATTTCCCTGCTTATAAGTGTGTGTGTTAAACTTTTGCATCTATTTTGGGATTACACTAATTAAATAATTATGCTGATATGGCTCCTTGTACACGGCTAACTAGGGGTCTCAAACTGGGCTCTATTCAGTACATAGTGCACTATTCTACCCACCGGTGTTGTTGTGGCCTATATATATAAAATTTACCTCCGAATTTTTGGCCCCTCTTAAAAGAAAAATGAACATATAAAATAAACATTACACACCAATTCAAACAGGATAGCCTACTTACCTGTGCTTTAACAATGATCATCTTAAATTCTACATCCTTTATACACCAACCTATTGCAGTGGGATTTCATTAGTGCATCATTTAGGCTATTTTTTGGACTCAGGAAGTGAACAGGATATTTAGACAGTCATCAGTGTTATACAGAGATGTAGAGCACTCAGACTCTGAGTGAGTGAGTGAGCAAGCAGATATTTAAATGATTCTGATGTAATTAAGTGAATGAGGCCTGCAATAATTAGGACGTGCCCGATTAATCACATCTGTGTGTGGGGGATTACAGATAAAGCTTTAACTAGAGAGAGCAAGAGAGAGAGAGCGAGAGACTTTTCAGCTTAGACAAGGTACAATTTTTTACACAGCAGTAATACTCATGTGCAACGCTCAGATTTATTTTCCAACATTTTTAATTAATTGGATTAATTGGATACTAGTTACCTAAACTAGATACTAAGGGACAGAAACACTAAACCCAGAAACAATGTATCTGCTGCAGAAATAATAAACCCAGAAACATCAACGCTACAGAAACACTAAACCCAGAAACGTCACTGCTATAGAAACACTAAACCCAGAAACGTCACTGCTACAGAAACACTAAACCCAGAAACGTCACTGCTACAGAAACACTAAACCCAGAAACATCACTGCTACAGAAACACTAAACCCAGAAACATTACTGCTACAGAAACACTAAACCCAGAAACGTCACTGCTATAGAAACACTAAACCCAGAAACATTACTGCTACAGAAACACTAAACCCAGAAAC
>CM075002.1:525701-537862 GCA_037576825.1 Pangasius krempfi
TGGTAGTAGAGTTGTAGGGTATGTGACTGGGAGTTTAGGGTCTAGGGTCAGTGGTAGTAGAGTTGTAGGGTATGTGATTGGGAGTTTAGGGTCTAGGGTCAGTGGTAGTAGAGTTGTAGGGTATGTGACTGGGAGTTTAGGGTCTAGGGTCAGTGGTAGTAGAGTTGTAGGGTATGTGATTGGGAGTTTAGGGTCTAGGGTCAGTGGTAGTAGAGTTGTAGGGTATGTGACTGGGAGTTTAGGGTCTAGGGTCAGTGGTCAGGGGCTTGAGTTTAGATTTAGGGCCTGGGGTTAGGGCTTCATGTTTTAGGAGTTAGGGATTATTCTTCACTGGTTTCTCAGCTGCTTTCTCTTGTTTCACCTCCTTGGTCTACATCAGCTATTATACCAAATGAACTTTATTGTGAGGTATAAATAATGGCTCTTTATCTTCCGCTCTAGGTGGTGGTGAAAAACGCTCACATGGCTGTTGGTTCTCTCACTATAAACGAGGAAAGGTCAGAGGTCATCGACTTCTCTGTGCCTTTCATTGAGACTGGAATCAGTGTCATGGTCTCCCGTAGCAACGGCACTGTGTCACCATCGGCATTTCTGGGTGAAAAGCTACTAAAATATACTACAGAGCACTCTACTATTCCTTTTATAACTGCAGATTTTCCTGCTGTACCCCAAAATACTCTGTGGTGTCTGTGGCATGGAGAATTTACTTAGAAGTGCTGAAGTTGGTGTGTGTGTGTGTTCAGAGCCCTTCAGCGCAGACGTGTGGGTGATGATGTTCGTCATGCTGCTGCTGGTTTCTGCCATCGCTGTGTTTGTGTTTGAGTATTTCAGTCCTGTGGGCTACAACCGCTGCCTCGCCGACGGAAGAGGTGAGTCCCCTATTTTTAAAAATCGGTCTCTGGGTCTGTCTGTCTTAGGCTCTTTGTCTTATTAATAATTGAAGTAACAGTCAATAAAGCTATCTTGGATTTATTTAACTGAACTGCGAGACAGAAAGAGATGGTTCATTCTCTCTCTCAGTTTAAATTAGTTCATTATTAGCATGAGTGTTACCTAAACCATTAATCATCAACTATAATGTTTTTTCCCCAGAGCCTGGTGGTCCTTCATTCACTATTGGAAAGGCGATCTGGCTGCTGTGGGGTTTGGTGTTTAACAACTCGGTTCCTGTGCAGAACCCCAGAGGAACTACCAGTAAGATCATGGTGTCCGTGTGGGCTTTCTTTGCTGTGATCTTCCTGGCCAGCTACACTGCCAACCTCGCAGCTTTCATGATCCAGGAGGAGTACGTCGACCAGGTCTCCGGCCTCAGTGACAAAAAGGTACACAGTCATAACAAGAGCCATACTAATTCTAATAAATATGAGCTGTGTATATGTTGTGCAATATTGTCCCTATAGCATTCAGTCAATAAAAAAAGCCAACAATTTCTATCTCTTACTTTTTTCTCCTGGTTCTCTTGTTCTCTTTCAGTTCCAGAGACCTAATGACTTCTCTCCTCCGTTTCGGTTTGGGACTGTGCCAAACGGCAGTACAGAGCGGAATATCCGTAACAACTATAAGGAGATGCACTCGTACATGGTGAAATTCCACCAGCGCAATGTGGATGAAGCTCTGCAGAGCCTGAAAGCCGGGTCAGAACCAGAATCCACGGTCACGCACTCCATGTCTTACATAAATCTATATATAGAGCAGTAAGATACACTTGCTTACTAAAGTTAACGTTAGCTTAATAAGCCTTATGCAACAAATGACAGATATTTAACACTAACTAAGCTAAGACTGTTGGCTAGTAAGTAAACTCTTAGCGTTGTGTTCAGAGACAGTGACCTAAGTCCAAAAATTACATCAGTATTCAGAGTCTGGATACATACCTGCTTAAGTCATACAAGTCATTTTCATGTTATTAAAATCACCAGTTCATACCGCCAAAGTTGCCAGATTTTTTTGATTTGTTGAATTAATTAAATAATGTCAGTATTTGTGTTAATTTGATACGCTCTGCCCTTCGGTTTGAAGGATAAGCTGACCGAGCACTCATCTGCCACGCTTACAGAGAAACTTTAACTTCATCCATAATTTTATCTAGAAAAATTCACTGCTTGAGATAAGCGAAGTTTCTGATTAAGACATGACACGTCTTTCACCACTTTCTGGCTTAAAAAAGAGGTGATATTGTTATTTAATCTCAACTCGGATACAATGTTGATCCTTGCTTGGGCTGATATTTTGCCCCAAAAAAAATCACTTAATTTCAAGCTCAGGAACATGCGTAACTGAGATACGCTTCTGTTTTTGACAAACTCCGCCCCATGCGTGACTCTCATGTAACTTCTGAATATCACTCAAGAGTTACATCTGAGGTCTGAATATGCTCACGTGTATATAATTACACTTTTCTTACATTTAGCATCAACTTCTAACACAACTAATACGGGTTCTGCCGGATTGAAAAACAAGATGAGTCTGCGCTCTTGGAGAAGTAAAGCATGTGTAATGATGCGTGTGCATTTTAGGAAGCTGGATGCGTTTATCTACGACGCTGCCGTGCTGAACTACATGGCGGGTCGTGACGAAGGCTGCAAGCTGGTGACGATCGGCTCCGGGAAAGTGTTCGCCTCGACCGGATACGGCATCGCCATCCAGAAAGACTCGGGCTGGAAGAGACACGTGGACCTGGCCATCCTGCAGCTGTTCGGAGACGGTAAACACACACACACACACACACACACACACAGACACACACACACACAGACACAGACACACACACACACTATAAAACCTTAGAGAACTATAAAACAACATTGATTTACGGTCCTCCCGTGTGTGTGTGTGTGTGTGTGTGTGTGTGTGTGTGTGTGTGTGTGTGTGTAGGAGAGATGGAGGAGCTCGAGGCGCTCTGGCTCACAGGAATCTGTCACCACGAGAAGAACGAGGTGATGAGCAGTCAGCTGGACGTGGATAACATGGCGGGTGTGTTCTACATGCTGGGGGCGGCCATGGCCCTGTCACTAATCACCTTCATTGCCGAACACATCTTCTACTCACACCTGCGCTTCTGCTGCATGGGAGTGTGTTCTGGAAAACCCGGCCTCACCTTCACCATCAGCAGGGTGAGACACACACACACACACACACACACACACACACACACACACACACACACACACACACGCACACGTGACCATAATCATTTTAAATGACTAGCTTCTAAACAGCTTCACTGACTAGCAGTGAATCTAAACAGATGCAATAACTGAAAGTTTTAATACTTCTTTTGGAAACAGATTGATTTTAACACTCATTTCATTTCGGTTATCAAAGATTTCATCTTCAAAATAAAATCCACTTTTAGATCTTACATTGTTAGATTTACAGATCTCAGTATTCGACTTCAGCTCTAAACGTTCAGCTCAGAATCCAGTGTCAATTTACTTTAATTCCAAAATTCCCTTTAATTCAAAAGTTAAATTCAGAATTCATTCACTTCAGTTTAAAATTTTACATTTTAAATTCACTTTCAGGTCAACAGTTGAGTTCAAAATTGACTTTAGTTCAAAGTTTGAGTTTAAAATTCACTTCAGTTCAAAGTTTTAAATTGAAAATTCACTTAAGTTCAATATTTAAATTCTAAAGTCACTTCAGTTTGAAACTTAAGCCTAAACCTCACTCTCAGATGTAGTGTGTGTATTGCAGGATGTGCACGAATGTGTGTATTTTTGCGTGTTATCATTTTGTGTGTGTGTGTGTACTGTGACAGTATTTAGTTGAGTGTATCATATTTAGTTGTATGTAGCATATGGTGTGTATAGTGTATAGTTATCAGAGCACACACACACACACACACTCATACATACACACACACACACACCCACTGTTGCTGCTTTTCTTCGATGACGTTTAGCACCAGTTATTTCATTATTTACATTAAGGCTGTGTTCCAAACGCTAGGGTTTGATCCAAACATTCAGTTCATAACACCTTCTGTGCATCATCAAGTAGTTTGTGTGTGTGTGTGTGTGTGTGTGTGTATCATATTGCATTACATTGCTTTTCATAATGCAGCTGTAGTTTGAGTTTTAGCACAAGAGTCAGATTTCTTTGTGTGTTTGTGGGTGAGTGTGTGTGTGTGAGTGTGTGTGTGTGTGTGTGTGTGTGTGTTGGTTCGATGAGATTAATATAAAGAGCCCTAAGGGAATCTCCTCTGAGGTTGTGAAGTGTGTGTAGTGTGGTAATGAGATGAAGCCCATAGTTATGTGGTCAAAACACATCAGTAATGGGTTTATAGTGTGTGTGTGTGTGTGTGTGTGTGTGTGTGTCTGTGTGTGTGTGTGTATGTGTTGTTTTCTGACCCTGGGGCCAAATCCATTAGCATCTACACGTTCTGCTCACATAACAAGTAGGAAGCTCAAATAAAATTAGCTTCACTCGCTAACACACACACACACACACACACACACACACACACAGAGGCCAGAACAAATGGATTCATAGCTCATGAATCACGATCTGCTGCATCGTATAAGAAGTTAGACATGCTAACATAATATCAATGACTAGCAGGAAGGAAGCTGCAAAAAAAAATAAAAAAATAAAAAAGTGTTTCACTTTACTCATTTAAAACATTAGAATATTCCACCTGTTTTACGTAATAAATAAGACTGTAAAGAAGCAGCGAGTTCAGGTAAAGTGCGGGTAATATATATACAGTTTTAATTGTAATACACACACACACACACACACACACACATACGCATGCAGTGATGAACATTTGCGTGTCACATATGTTTTCTGTTAGCACACTCACTGTTTATTTATTGTGGATGATAACATGTTTCCTCTGTATTTTTTTTTTAGAAAATCACACTCACAGTCACACATTTATGACACTGTTATCACTGTACATTCTCTCCATCCCTCCGCAAAGCTCCGGCTCTTTCCCAAATACTAGAACATCACAAGCTTACTGTGGCCATTTGGGCTCTGTTCCAAATACTAGAATTCATCACTAGCTAGTGCTCAGACTAAAACAGTGGCCTTTTCAGCTCTTTCCTGCACTAGTTAGTTTATTTACTAGAACGTCAGCCATTTTGGTGCTGTCCCTACTCTCACTTTCTTTCTGTTTCTCTTACTTATAACTCTCTCTCTCTCTCTCTCTCTCTCTCTCTCTCTCTCTCTTTTGCAGGAAGTGTACAGCTGCATCCACGGCGTTGAGATTGAAACCAAGAGTTCAGCGCTGAATTCCCCATCAACCACCATAAACAACACGCACTCCAACATCCTGCGTCTGCTGCGCACAGCTAAAAACATGGCGTCCTTGTCCGGGGTGAACGGCTCCCCCCACAGCGCGCTCGACTACCTACGCCGCGACTCGTCCGTCTACGACATCAGCGATCAGCGGCGTCACTCGGAGTGCCGGGTGCCGTACCTGTCCGAGAACAGTGACAACAATGCATTTAGTGACTACATCGATCAGGTCGAGCGCACCTTCGGAAACCTGCACCGCAACGAGAGTGACCTATACCTGCACCGACGCTCGGGCTCTGTCCCTGGCCCCGCCCCCAGCCTGGGTTCTGGCAGCTCATTGGATGGTGCCATTTTTGACTGCTCCGCCCTCACACACAGGAACATGAGCAACTTTGACCTGCTGCAGGGACATGCGCCACTTGGACTGCCAGAGCCATACAGGAAGTTCTCCTTTAAAGGTGGGACCTCAGGCTACATCCCTGCCTATGATCGCTATGGCGATGGAGACAACATGTCTGACATTTCCACTCACACCATAACCTACGGTAACCTGGAGAGCGACAGCAGAAAGAGAAAGCAGCATGGTGACAGTCTGAAGAAGCGGCCTGCTTCGGCCAAATCGCGCCGAGAACTGGACCACGCCCACCTTGGTTACCGACGGAGACCGCACCATGGGCATCACCGTCACCATGGACACCGCTCTGTGTCTCCGCCTCTGTCAGAACACAAAATGAGAGGAGGAGGTGGATCTTTGTCCTTCCTGTATCAGGACAAAGAAAGCCTTCGAGACTTTTATCTGGACCAGTTCCGTCCCAAAGAGGGCGTGCCCCAATGGGAGCATGTGGATTTGACTGATGGGCCAAGTGGGGGTGGGGCTGGAGGTGGGGCTAATTGCACTAGCCTGGTGCCTGTAGATGACTTCCTGAAAAGCAAACCATCGAAGGTGGAGCCTAAAGTGGGAGGAGGGGACTGGGAGTGTCGAAATTGCCGTGCTAGCAGTGCAGGAAGTAAACGAATGTCACAGCACACAGGGGGCGGGGCTTATGGAGCTGGGGGAAGCAATAGCTGTCTGGCATCAGGAGTTGGGGGCGGGGCCAGCCGTCCCACTTCAGCCACATGCATGCGTTGCGAAGCTTGTAAGCGTTCAGGCAACTTGTACAACATCAGCGAGGATAGCAATCATGTAATCGATCAGATAAGTGGGCGGGGTCAGACACCATCACAGCGGCGAAGAGCATTTAGCGCGAGACCTTTACGCAGGCAGCATTCTTACGATGCCTTCATGGACCTGCACAGGGATGACGAAGGGCTGAGTTTGCGGGCAGGGGGAGGGGCTATGGATGATGTAGGTGGGGGTTTTCTGCCTCCTCGCAGTGTGAGTTTGAAGGAGAAGGATCGCTGTATGGAGGGCTCGTTCTCCCATTTATTTGACACCCAGCAGTTTTATAGCCCCGCCCACCACTCCCTGAGTGCATTCCGTGGGGAAAGAGACCCTTACTTCCTGTCAAAATCACTCTATCCTGATCACACCAATCACAATCCATTCGTGCCGACGTTCGGAGACGATCAGTGCTTGCTGCATGGCGCTAAAACGTACTATACGAAAAAGCAGCAGCGTTCTGATCCGAGAAATCCTTCCGGGATTTCATCATTCCTTCCCTCATCTCGATTCACCAATCAGCACTCGGCTCTCGGGCCGCCGCGACCTTTCAACGGCACCAACGGCCATGTGTACGAAAAACTCTCCAGCATCGAGTCGGATGTGTAGACGCACAACAGGAAGTGATGGATGGAACAATAAATGAGAGGGGGAAGATGAATGGCTTTGACCAAAAGGGCTGAATGGGGGTGGAGCTGGAGGCGGGGCTAACTGCACCAGCCTGGTGCCTGTAAACAACGCCGTGTTCTTGCACCAAAGGAAGCGAAGATCACGCTACCGAGGAGTGATTAGACAAGTGGCCATCTGGAAACGTGTGAGCGACTATACAAAAGAGAACGAGAGAGAGGAGAGATGACAGATAAAATGATTGTTCACTTTCTCTCTTTCCTGTCCTCTCTCTCTTTTTCCTTTGGGTCGATTGGCGAATGAGTCGTACGATACGCTAACAGGGTAATAAACAATAACAACCACAATAATGCTACCAATAACATTGTGATTAGCCAGGCTTGTACGGATGTTGCTAACGCTAATGCTGATGACGTGTAGAAGTCTATTAATTGATTACTTTATTTATTTATTTATCTATCTATTTATTTATTTGTTTATTTATTCTGGTTACATTTTCACATTTCAGCTATTTTACCATTCTAACATTTATAGCTGAGGGACAAAAGCCCCACGTGAACAAACACTAACACACACACACACACACACACACACACATACACATACACATACACACACGCATAATGGGGAGGGGGGAAACTGAGGAAGAAATAACGAGTGACGGATGTTGGGAAGCGGAGACACCTGTCTCTATTGTAAATACCACTTTCTACACAAACACACACACACACACACACACACACACACACACTTCACATATAACTTGATATTAGGCATGAGCCGATAATCGAGTACGAAGCGCGTCGTGCCATTTCATTTTGTTACTACTTTAAAATATTGTATATTTTGAATGCTGTTGTGTTCCATTGTGTAGTAGGCTGCCTAAGTAGGGTGCTTTCTCGGGCAGTGAGATAAAGTCTGTCTCCTTAGCGAGGAAGTCAGCGAAAAGGACTTCAAAGGGTTCTCAGAGAATCTTGCAATCCCATAATTCTCTTCGGTGGATGTGAACGACGCTGAAGGTTTGAGAAACACGGCGGAGAAAAAAAAAACGTCACTTTGATGAAGTTAAGTAATTTTTTTAAACTGACGATCGTAATAATATCGTCAATCATGATAAAAGCTGAGCACTTATCGTGATGCGGTAATTTTAATATCGGCACATGCCTCCCTGATATACAGGACAGACCTTTGGTACACTTTTTACAAAATTGAACAAGGTATAAAAATTTTTTTAAAAATAATAATAAAAAAAAAAAATCTCCAAAAACATACATATGCAAACTAGTAGTTAAGACAGAACTATTACTCATGATAAGTGATAATAATAAACCATAGTAGATTATTTGCTTTTAGATTCACGCTTGTTACCTGAGTAGAGTTAAGAGACATACTGATTTAGGACGCTGCAGCTTTAAGAGCCGGCTTTTCTTAACTGTGTTGTGTTTAGGGCACTTTAATAAGTTTCCCTTAAATTGTGTTTGACATGTGTTTGAATAGGACACACTCTACACACACTTCTCATACTTTGCTCTCTCTCGCGCACACACACACACACACACACACACACAGTTGCTGCTTTTCTTCAATTCAATTTAGCACATTACTCCACTTCCATTTAGGCTGTGTCCCAAATGCTAGTGTTTGATCCAAACGTTCAGTTCGTAACAAAGATATTTAAACTCGAACGGAGAAAGCTTCATAACTTTCCACTGTTGCTAATAGCTTGCTAGCTAATGGGCTAATTAGCAGCACATTCACCTAAAGCCTGACCTATAAAATGTCTAACACAGCTTTTAAGTAACTTTACACTCTATGAAAAAGTGTTATATGTAATGGTTTTCAGAATAGGAAATCTAGGGAGGGAAGGACGAGTAAGTGAACTAGGCAAAAATGGCCAAAGAAAAGGAAAAGCAACAAATTGGTGGAGTAGAAAAACTAGGATAATGAGAAAATGATAAATCTAGGGGACTAGAACAACCAAGAAACAAAAGCACAAAAAGCTAAGAGCAGTGCCTTGCATAAGTATTCGCCCATTGACCTGGTGAAGAGGGGATTAGCCAGAGAAGCAAAGCCGAGGGAAATGGACGCTCAACATGATGCTCCCACCACCATGCTTCACAGGGTGTTCTCAATGTGGATTACCAGAGAACTTTTTCCACGTTTGCTGAGTCCCCGCGTGTTTTTTAAACATTGTTTTGTGTAGATTCATGACATATAATGACATTTACATCCATTTCCAGGCTTTAAAGGGGGTTAATACTTATGCAAACCACAGTGTTAGTGAATTAAAGGGAATCAAAGACTAGATACAATAAAATATTTGTCATGTGTCACATGTCATGACCTCCAGCTTCCACATAACCGAGCTTTAACGTTACACTTTATCTGAATGGTACATTTGTAAACCGACACCGATACGCAGTGCATTATGGGTAATACCCACACTCTATGTCACACACTGCATGAGACCATCAGCAAGACGTCATTTTAAAACAGGGCGTGTGTGCTCTAATGTTTGGGACAGAGCATTAAAAACAGCACTAACTACACATGTTTTCTAGATCTGAGACAAAATGGCTGACGATATAGTAAGCACACTAACTAGTGATCGATTCTAGCATTTGGGACAGAGCCATAGGAACTTTGGCTTTACTTGAACTTGAGCTTAATTCTCACGCTAATGTACTGTATAGACCAAGGCCTAGCACACCAGGAATGTTTTACATACACAAACACACACGTATACACACACACACACACACACACAGACACACACACAGACAGGTGTGTGTATGTGTGGTGCAGTGATGTTGCTAATTTCACTGTGTTTTTGCCTCCATATTTAGCGATTCACTGTTCACGCTGGATAAACTAATTAACACTTATCTGTGCTTTTTATTATAAAATATTACACTTTATGGTTCATACATTTCTTTTGAGTCTTTAATCTTTAATACTGATATGTATCAATATTAATCAACACTTATCAATTATCAATTAAACTCTTTAAATGTGGGTGCTAAATTAGCACTTTTGACCACTGTACATATAAACTGTATTCTGGTTTGCAATAATTGCTGAATGTGTGTGTGTGTGTGTGTGTGTGTGTGTGTGTGTGTGTGTGTGTGTGTGTGTATGTGTGTGTGTGTGCTTTCAGTTATCCAAACTAATTTTGTCGATTAAAAATCCTAACACTCATCTCAACGGACTGATTCATTAAACTGATTCGTAAAACCATGAATCGATTTAAAGAATAAATGTTCAGAGAATCATTTTGATGACTCAGTTTAGTGAATCACTTTAACAAGTAATTCATCCTTATATATATTAATTAATTGAACCAGTTATCATTAAATGAAAGTGATTTATTAAGTTGGTTCCTTAGATGGATTCACTAAACTAATTTGTTAACTGATTGTTTAAATAAATGAATAATTAAGAAAAAGAATCAGTTTAAAGAATCAATTTAATGAACCAGTTTAACGAATAATTTTAGTTATTTATGCGCTTGATTTTGTCACGTTATCTGTATGTTTATAGTTTATAAAATGGCTTTTAGGCAGAACAGTAAGTTTGCATTTTCTCCTGATAATTCTTATCATTTTTAGCTTCTTTTTAATTTATGTATATCATAGATATAAACTTAGATTTACAGTAGTCAAGGTATGTTGACATATGAGATAAGATTCCCTGATCCTGTCTTTACATTACAGTTGAACACTGGTTTTATTCCCGCTTAAGGAAAATTTGTGTAAATATATAAGTTCAGCTGTTTAAATTTCTTTTCTATGATGTTTTTTTGTAGTCCTCTTGATTGTCCATTTCATTATGATGCTACTGCGCTATAGTAACAGGAGCATTACAAGGCGTGCGTGTGTGTTTACGCATCACTGTAATAATCTTTTACACATTGGCCTTTACTTTCGAATATTACCAAAACTTTTGAACATTGTACAGAATCTGTATATAATAATAATAATGATAATGATAATGATTATGATGATAATAATGACGATAATTAATACGATGATTCCTTCTTTGTTCTTTTGTATGGGAATAATGGCGAAAATATGGATGATGTAAGTTGATGCATCAGGAGGTAAAGCGCTTTACTCTGATTGGTCGGGATCAATAAAACTGGAACAAAGTGTGAATATTAATACATTATTAATAAAAACACTAAGTCTTATCACTCTGTGGGATTTTCTTTTGTGCTGTGTCTCTATAGTCAGGGCGACTACAAAACTATACTGCAATTACATTACATTACCAACTATACTACACTACCTACACTACTACACTACTACACTACCTACACTACTACACTACCTACATTACTACACTACTACACTACTACACTACCTACACTACCTACACTACTACACTACTACACTACCTACACTACTACACTACTACACTATCCACACTACTACACTACCTACACTACCTACACTACTACACCACCTACACTACCTACACTACCTACACTACCTACACTACTACAATCTCCACTCTACTACACTCTCCACACTACTACACTCTCCACTCTACTACACTATCCACACTACTACACTCTCCACACTACTACACTACCTACACTACTAAACTCTCCACACTACTACACTCTCTACACTACTACACTCTCCACACTACTACACTCTCCACTCTACTACACTATCCACACTACTACATTACCTACACTACTACACTATCCACACTACTACACTACCTACACTACTACACTACCTACACTACTACACTCTCCACACTACTAAACTCTCCACACTACTACACTCTCCACTCTACTACACTATCCACACTACTACACTACCTACACTACTACACTCTCCACTCTACTACACTCTCCACACTACTACACTCTCCACACTACTACACTCTCCACACTACTACACTATCCACTCTACTACACTCTCCACACTACTACACTCTCCACACTACTACACTATCCACACTACTACACTCTCCACACTACTACACTATCCACTCTACTACACTCTCCACTCTACTACACTATCCACTCTACTACACTATCCACTCTACTACACTCTCCACACTACTACACTCTCCACACTACTACACTCTCCACACTACTACACTATCCACTCTA
>CM075002.1:537962-548224 GCA_037576825.1 Pangasius krempfi
ACCTACACTACCTACACTACTACACTCTCCACACTACTACACTACCTACACTACTACACTCTCCACACTACTACACTATCCACACTACTACACTACCTACACTACCTACACTACTACACTCTCCACACTACTACACTACCTACACTACTACACTCTCCACACTACTACACTCTCCACACTACTACACTACCTACACTACTACACTCTCCACACTACTACACTCTCCACACTACTACACTCTCCACACTACAAAACTATCCACACTACTACACTCTCCACACAACTACACTATCTACTGTACTACCTAAAATACTACACTACCTAAACACTATAACATCTACTGTACAACCAACTACACTACCTACAACACTACACTATCTACTGTACTATACTATCTACAGTATACACTATCTATTATATTTGATACTACACTATCTCCTGTAATACACAAATCTAGTGTATTTGACTCTCTGTGCTGTCTTACATTATTTATTAAATATCTACCATATAACTTCATTCCTCTGTTACACTACTGCAGCACGCTTCATTATCTCCTAATCTTCCAGACTGCTACACTACAGATCCATACTACACACTATTTCATATGAAGTGTGCAGTTGAAAGAGAAACAGGTGATCTTCTGTATGTACTGTAGAATGATAGAAACCAAACTCATGATCCTCATCTGTTTTTCCTGTGTGTGTTGTCACCCCAGCACAAACACCCACTCGTCTTTGTCTTTTATTTACCACACCCTCAGTCCCCCTCATCTCTTTCTCCTCTCATGTACTGTTTAATCTATCACTGCTGTGCCGCGTCTCCTCCTCATGCATTTTTCATTCTTATTAAAACTTATTACAGACAGAGAGAGAGAGAGAGAGAGAGGAAGACAGGACAGACAGAAAAACACCGACACTGAGAAACAGAGACAAAAGGAGGAGATACAAAATCAGAGATAGAGGGAGACTGAAAAAGAGTAAAACAGATTAAAATTTTTTACCATTTTTCTTTTTAGTTAAATAGTTAATAGACTGTATTTATTGAAACATCATGCACATGGTTTAAAACTGACTGTTAATCTACTTAAATACTGAATTCATTTAACACTGATGTCTGTCATGGTTCGATTTGACTCACATGAGCACACAGAACAGAGCACGTCCATAAACGTGTCCTGGACCCAGGTGTGTGTGCCTGATGATTTCCAACACTACTATCACTACATCCTACTGCATGATTGCTACAAACCAGGAAGGACGATGGCTAACATGTTTCCTCCATGACATATGAAGCCTTTTCTGTTAGAGGAGCAAGTAATCTCATCCTTTCCATCTAAACTCATAAATGCTGAAAAGAGCCTAGAGCCCACAGACTGCACTCAGCATCCTTTGTCAGAATTTGCAACCAACAAGCTGTGGGAAACATTTTATAACAATACATGAAGCTAGTGAGTCTGATTAAAATTATTGTATTCAGCGAAGGTCTGTATGCAATTCAATTTTTACGTATGTAGTGATTTTTTAGATCCCTAATGTATAGAAAAATGTTCCATGCCAGATAGGAAAGCCATCGCACCAGGGGAGAAAAATGAAATGAAAAATGCAATACACATGTTTCTTTTCATACATGACATAAGGAAAACACGCCACACTGAAAAGCAAAACCAAAAAGCCAAGGTTTTGCACTGTGTTTCACTTTCGTCTGTGCATTGCAGCAGTACCACACTAAAATGAAATCACCGTCCAATTTCAGCCCTAAGCTGTACTCAGGGTCGTGGGTGAAATCGTTAACATTTGAGGCAGAGGTGATTCTAGGGACTGTGGGATCCCCAGGCAGGAGAATGCAAGGAACCTTCCTGGTTTATATTATGCTTCAATACAATGAACCAACTATAGGAGAACTGTCTGAAATGTTAGTGTTATATTCTGCACATTTATGTTAAGGGCATCAGTGACTCTGCTACCTGTAAAAGGAAGATATAGGATATTTTAAAATATGACCTCTTGGTGTAGACAATACAATCCTCTCCAAAGTCCTAACAAACTGCCCGAATAAAGGATGCTGCCAGCTCTTCAGCGGTCAGGACTTGTGTCCAAATTTTGGTCCATATATAAATCTATGAAGATATATTTTGCTAAGCAGAGGAATATGCTGGTATTGTGGCCTGTCAGGAATGCTGTACTGTAGTAATCAGTCCCAGCACCCAAATATGCAGAGGAGGTGACAGTGAACTAACAAGGTATGCTAATGATGTCACCATTTTTGTCTCCATAAGGTCCAGGAAGACTAATCACTAGAACTTCAAACAGCCTTGCGGCCTCCATGTTGTGGAATTAGCTAAATGTGCTGGATAACCTCTGTGGATTTATTATGTTGAGGGTCTTCTTCTGGACACCAGAAGACCAGTGGCCAACATCCACAACTGTTACAGAAAGTAAAAGCTTAAAGACTGCTGTTCCAGGTTGGACCACAGCCCCTGGATAAACCTTGGATAAGCAATTCTTCAAAGATTTAGTGGACAGGGCTATGACAAAGTGCTAATCTTAATGTCGCAGAACAGATTCCTAGAGTTTATGGTTCAGTGCTCACTGTTCGGTGGCTGTCAAGAGAGCGAAGGATGGAAATAATGGGCTAGATAAAAATGCTAGGCTAGATAAAACCACTGTATTCCAGCCCTTATTCTTTTTGTCTACTTGTCTGATGTGAGTGTGGAGGCTCAAACTGTTGTGACCTTTGTGCTTTGGCTCTGTCCCTGATTCTCACCCTGGAGGAGTGTGTATAAGGATCTCCTGTAGCCACTTATAATATTGTATCAAGATCTAAATATTTTATGTCATGCTGTTTCTGTAGTTCTGATAATGCTCGTTATACATTTCTTTAACCCATTCAATGTCATGTCTGGATCCTCATCCGATCCAGGAGCTAGCTCTCCTCATCCTGATCCAAATCCAGACATTACAATGTTCACACTCACCTGAACTCTAACACACCTGCTTCCTTTTATCCTCAATCAGTCTGTCTATTTAAACAGCTCTCTCGTGGGTGTGCTTAGCGAACTTTTGCCACTTTCACTGTCAGCAACTCTGAGTGTTAGCTCCTGTTTTGCAGTTCCTTTTGTCCTTTACACCTCACTTGACCTTCAATTCTGCCAATAAATATGGCATATTCGTCTGGCTGCTGTGTCTGAATCAGAGAGAAATTTTATATTTTTCATGACGAAAACAAAAAGGTGTCTGAATAGCATGTAGGAGTGAAAATACCCTGTAAATGCAGCCTTTTATTTACTGGTCAGAAACATGGATGCAAAAAAAGTTGAACAAACCTTTACCAATTAAGTGTGCATAGAAATCATAAAAAATCACTAAGTATGGAGAACATGGAGCGTTCAGTAAATTACTAGTTAATTATATACATAGCTATTTTAAAATATTTTGTGTATCACATCCAGTGCTGAGTTTATTTTCTGTTTTTGCTTTTTTTGTCAGTCCAAACTCCAGGACACGTGGCATTTCTGCAGTTCTACAGCTCTGTCCTTTGGCTCAGATCGCATCTCATAGCTCAGCGATGGTTTGGTTTATTCTACGCAGTTGGATCCATTCAGAATCAAATCGCTTCCTCACTTCAACCAAACTGCGCTGGACTTCACCTGGAAGTGGACCGAGACCACCGCGCTCGGACGTTCTCGGGACGGTTGATCTGCACCCGAGCTCGATTGCGGTGTTGTAACTGTCCTAAACAAAGCGCTCCAAAGGGTTCGTTTAAACAGACTAAATACTGAAATACGCACACATCCATCTGCCTCACCTTCATGACAGCTTCATGACAGTACGGCTGCGTTTGAGGTTCTTTCTAAAATGTCTGTTTTATAGATATGTGATCTAACAAAGGGCTTTTACAGTCTCAGACTTTCTCCCTTTCTTACTTTTAGCCACCTCACTCTGTCCATCCTTCACCAAGGCCTTGTATATTGTGTGTCAGTGTGAGTTATATGATGGAAAGTGTGGTGTAATAATGAAAGAGAGAGAGAGAGAGAGAGAGTGAGATGAGTTGTGGGTTATGAAGGATGTGTGTGTGTGTGTGTGTGTGTGTGTGTGTGTGTGTGAGAGAGAGAGAGAGAGAGAGAGAGAGGAAGAGGAATGAGGATGGAGAGACAGACGGAGGGAGAGTGTGTGATGGACCACAGATGGAGGAAGAGGAGGAGGTGTGTGTGTGTGTGTGTGTGTGTGTGTGTGTGTGTGTGTGTGTGTGTGTGTGTGTGTGTGAGTGCAGGAACGCTCAGAACAGAGAGACAGGAAGTGATGGAACGACGAAAGGGTTAAACCCGTCTGTTCCGTCTTCAGCAGCACTTACATTACGGAAAGCTCTATTCGTCCTGGCTGTGTCTTAAACGCCTCCTTACTCCCTACTGCCTTATTTTCATGCGCACTACTTGTTTTTGGAATTCGCAGTTCGGAATTCAGAACTCCAGAAGCTACGCTGGAACATTCCAGAACAAATGAAAACGCGTTCACATAGAACACGTGCGGACGAACACGCGACGCGCTCGCCGTTCAAGAGGTTCCGCTGTGAAAGCACTGTTGCTAGGCAACTGCGAATAATATGCGTCTCACTGTTACTTCACTGGAGATGAAGCTAATGACTGAGCTAGCTCACACGTGGCTGTTCAGTGTTTTATACAGATGATGTAAAGACACAGTGTGTGAGTGTGGAAATGAGACGGAACCATCCTGAACGTCAACGTTTATCTCGAACGTGTTGGTAAATTACTAAGACAATGCTCAGTTTGACTAAAATTACACTGCACTTACACTCAGCATCAAGCACTAGCACTTACCCGATTGGAAAATGTTAATATTGCGTCATAATACGAATTTCTGAAGTGGACGCAAAGCACAAAATTCAGCCAATCTTCGTGTAGAATCTTCGTGTAAACAGGTACTCGAATGTAACATGCTACAACGTGCTAATCTGAGCGATGAAAAAAAATGTTAGCCACTAGACAAGATGGTTAACTTTTATAAATTTACATTTATAATAATGTATAATAGATTTATAAATGTATTCCTCAGACCTCAGTCAGATAGACCAGTGATTCATACACCGGCTTCGATCCTGTTGCTAGGCGACTAGAACACACAGAACATGGTAGCTAGCTGGCATGTATGCATTAAGCTGATGCATAGCTGATGTGACGACACCGTGAGTGTGGAAATGAGACGGAACAGTCTGGAACATCAACATTTATATCATTTGTGTTGATAAATTGCTAAGAAAAAGCTCAGAGTGACTAAAATCACACTTAGCATCAGGCGAAAGCTGGCTGTTCGTATGTATGTAGAAAACGCAATTCTTAACATATTCTTGAATAGATTTTTTATTAATATGGCTGTAGAACCTAACGAGACATGAAAGGCTTTCTGCATAATTTTATCAAGGAAACTTCATCAGATTGCAGCAATTTAATTTGTGCTCGTAGAGTGATATCAGCTCAATTCGTTATTGAATGACTTTCGCACGAGCTGATAGGAACAGGGTTTAAAGGGAAGTACATCAGGAGAAGTGTGAAATAAAACAGAATTGGAACACAGCCATTTGAGGAGTTGCACTTACAGCAGGAGCAGGGAGCTAGTCGTTCACTACGTAGGGTGCAGAATTCACTAATTCCTACCACTGATTCCTAAATGGATCCCTACTACTCCCTATCCCTATAGTGCACTACATCCATGTTTTATTTATATACTGTAGAGGTTATAGAGTTGAACGCAAATGACTCCTAATCACACAGTACACTACGAAGGGCGCAGAAGCCACTCTTCACTCCCTGTGTAGTGTACTTCCATAGGCAGTATGACTGCAGGTCCTTACTGATCATGTCAGAGCAGGAAGCTGAAGAAGAGAGAAATATACGCTACGTTATGATGTAAAATGTAAAGCGACTGAGCGGGGAAGTGGAACGGAACACTGCTAAGTAGTGCGCACTACAGGAGGGTTCAAGGGAGGAGAGGAAATACAAACTGTTACCGCAGCAACAAGGCCTAACATTTCCCTCCCACTCATCTATCTGGATGAAGTTCTTTCAGTAGATGAGCACTGAGAGCACACACACACACACACACACACACACACACGCTGGGATACTGTATTGGGCACACAAACTGCCTCTCGCTTTAGCTCTTTTGAGATGCCGATGCTCACCCCTTCCTGACATCCGGAGTGTGGAGGGGGGCAATGCGGTTGCTAGGCAATGTGTGTGTGTGTGTGTGTGTGTGTGTATGTGTGACATTTAGTGGAAGAGGAACCATGTGGAGCACTGCACAGTTCTCTAGCTCGATCCTGACCCCTGGTGGACACACTGAAGGATGCATCGGATTCCAATCCTGTTTTTAGACACTTCCCCTTTTTGACTTCTTCTGATATAAGTGAAGTGATATAAATAGCATCAAAATGGCTCATAAGCATTTTTATTATTTTACTGTACCTGCCGGTGTTACATTGCCTTGTTAACAAGTTAACATGCTAATAGAGAGTTAAAGAACTTGTACACATTAGCATTAATTAGGGTTAATAATGGTACAATCGAGTGATGCAGTCTTAAGCGATTTGATTATGCTTGAACTCATGTACTCGAAACAGTTCCTCGTCATATATTGGATTGAGGAGGTGAATGATCCAATCAGAATGACTTAATAACCCTATCCTCACATTATCAAGTGACGAAGCCGAAGGCAAGCGTACATTTTGTACGTACGTGACACAGAGCCATGATTTCTGCAACAAGTGACATTTAAACAGAGATTTTCTCAAATCTATGCTAATTAGGTATAACATGATAAAGCGACAAATCCAAACGATCATCTCGAATGATTCCTCAAACCAGTGCTATGGTGCGTGTGGTCCGATGTTTCTTCAGTTCTCCGCTCACACCTTTTAGTTCCCACCTGCAATCAGTTCTCGTTTACTGTTTGACGCAAAATAGAAGAAAAACTTATAAGCGTGGTTTCATCATATCCTGTCATAAAAATACGAGCTCTCGTTAAATGTGTATAGAGACGTTAGGAAGAAAAATAAAGCTCGGAAGGAAGTAGCAGAGATCGCTAGTGAGTGTACGTAGCTCTTACTTTGCTAATATAACCTGCCAACAATGCTAATATGAAAATTGATTAGAGTGATTAGCTTGTTATTTACTTAGATTAGTCTTCATTATTATGCGTGCATGAACATGGGTGGTTTTAATTATGTTTCATTAAATAAAGAAACCTAAAGAAAGAAAACAGACTTAAACAGATTAATATCTGCATAAAATATTAGCTATTTTATTTCAGTTATTCATTCATTTACTCGAATTTAAAGACTCAGATTGTGGTCACTATGAGATTCTTGTTTTCCTAAAGTAAGAGTGTAGTTTTGGTGCTTTGGGTTTGATTTTACTGTTTGGACATTTTTTGGAGAAGCTCTTCAGTTTCACACACTGAAACGCTCCGACACTCTCTACCACATTCACCCTTACCTTGTCAAGGGTGTGTTAATGTGCTGAATGGGTTTCGGTGTTCGAGCTGGAGTAGAGTTCTGCTAGACCTTTGGTGTCACACTGCCCTCTAAAAGTGGTGGAAGGAATTACAAGGAAAACATGTTCATTACTGCTACTAATCACAATCACTGGGCCTCAATTATCAAGCTGGAGATGAACGGATTTATTTGTAAAACGTTCGTACGAGTATTTAAACAAGAAACTTCGTATTCATGAAAGTCCTGTAAATTCATGTTCTACTCCTGCTCCTGAGTGTCTGTAAATTTACACTGTATTAAAGTTGGGTTATAACCCAACCTCTGGTTAAACATATTGGGTAGTTTAGTTCTGTTAGCTGTTTTATTATGGGGATAATTTGGTAACAACACACCGTTTGGTTTGGTTTGGTTTGGTTTGGATTGGTTTGGTTTGGATATTCTGTTCTCATGACAGCATTTAAATTTTTAATGGTCCAGCTTGTAAGGGACAGAACTGATCCAGCCTGCTGCTGGCCTTAAAAATAAAGTTAGCGATATATCAGATGTGGTTGACTGATTTCAGATAATTAATTAAAATTCAAATAACCTCACAGGTGTTACTCAATAATGATCAAATTTAAATGACTGTATTTTCTCAAAATCTTTTCTGTTAGTGGTTGTTAATCGACGTTAAGACATGATGTTATTCATGATGGAGCACTCAGTAATGTTAGGCTAGCTGGACTCTGTGGGCAAAAACAGCACATATAACTCATAATTACATTTATAGTTAAATGTGTGATTGTAATCACACCGCTGCAGTCCTGACCGCTGCAGGCTAGTACAGAATTACACGCCTGTGTGGGACTACAAATTGCAGCAAAGCCAACAATATTATTATTATTATTTTTGTTGTTATTGTTGTTGTTGTTGTTGTTATTACACAAGCTAACTCATAACTCAGTTGGGTCATTTTTAACCCAATAGGCTAGGTAGAGAAACAAACTGCACTGAATTAAAAAATAGCCCAACATTGGGAAGGTGCTCATCAGCCCTTAGTTGTGTTAGTAACTGGGCTATTTTTAACCCAACACTTTTTAGTGTGTGTGCATAAGAAGATTAACGAGTGTAAACCTCAACCTGATCAACTTCAGGTCGTATAACCTGCATGGATTACTGCACTTTTCTATCTGGAATATACTGTAGAGTTTAAGTTGTATATTTTTATGACGTTTAGCAGACGCCGTTATCCAGCGCGACTGATAGAAGAGCTTTAGAGTCTCGATCAGAAACACGTCCTCATGCTGGTTCACTCGCTCAGGGACTAAGAGCTCTGCCCACAACATTTAGTCCAAACCAGTCGCTTTATTTTACTGGCATTAATGAAAGAATAAAATTAAGAGAGCCAACACAAACCCATAAATTAGGACAAATAAAATTAATCATTCAGTTATGTCAGATGACACAGTGGCATATAAACGGAGGACGGGCCGTAAGCCGTAAACAAACACCTCAGCTGAAGGAAGATTTAGTGCCCGCTTTCTATTATTAATATTATACATTATTAATTACACTATAAAACCAGATGTTTTTGAACAGCTGGTCATCACACCCATATGTGCTTGCTGAACATCTCATTCCAGATTTACAGTCCCCTCCGAAAGTATTGGAACGGCAAGGCAAATTCTTTTGTTTTCGCTGTACATTGACTACATTTGTGTTTGAGATCAAAAGATGAATATGAGACGACAGATCAGAAATTCAGCTTTCATTTCCTCATATTTACATCTAGACGTGTTAAACAACTTAGAACGTGCCACGTTTGGTTTGAACCCACCCATTTGTTCAAGTGATTAAAATGTTGGAACGTGTGACTGACAGATGTGTCCTGTTAGATTGATTGTTTAAACAGTTAATAGTTCTGAATGTCTAGTCTTGGTCTGATCCATGAGTTTCACCTGTGAAGACTGCATTTGATGTTAAAAAGGATAAACCAACACAAAGGCCAGAGAGCTTACAAAACAGAGGCTTTGTAAAAAAAATTTCTCATAACTACATGATGTGAAACTAGTAAATCGTTGTCATGCATACATCCCTCAATACTTCAATAAATTACCATTATTGTTGCTATGGTTACGTCTCATCTGGCGATATCTTCCTCTTTTTTCATTGCATTTTAATTAAAACATTTCCATGTGCCATCGTCTGTAAATCATTCCTTTCCACATAATTACTAGTGTGCAGCATAAATATAGGCCTAGATTAAACCATTATTTATGATTGTTGTCACGGTTACATTCCAGCATGGGTCTGTAATATCCAATGGATTGAATTAGCATTATTTAGAACAGTGAACATTTAAAAAAAAAATGGCACCTTGTTAAAGGAAAATAAAGTACTTACAATCAAGTGTGCGGTGATCATGTTTATACTGAGCAGCTCTGATGATTATCAGGATCAACTCTACTAATCAGTTATGCAGTGGTCTGTTCTACTGGTGATCATGTTTGTGGCGATCTGTTCTACCGGTGATCATGTTTGTGGGGATCTGTTCTACCGGTGATCATGTTTGTGGCGATCTGTTCTACCGGTGATCATGTTTGTGGCGATCTGTTCTACCGGTGATCATGTTTGTGGCGATCTGTTCTACCGGTGATCATGTTTGTGGCGATCTGTTCTACCGGTGATCATGTTTGTGGCGATCTGTTCTACCGGTGATCATGTTTGTGGCGATCTGTTCTACCGGTGATCATGTTTGTGGCGATCTGTTCTACCGG
>CM075002.1:550591-568661 GCA_037576825.1 Pangasius krempfi
GCTCCTGGTTTCACAGCTCATCCTACCCCTACAGTAGCTCCTGGCCCCACAGCTCATCCTACCCCTACAGTAGCTCATGGCCCCACAGTTGATCCTACCCCTACAGTAGCTCATGGCCCCACAGTTGATCCTACCCCTACAGTAGCTCCTGGTTTCACAGCTCATCCTACCCCTACAGTAGCTCCTGGCCCCACAGCTCATCCTACCCCTACAGTAGCTCATGGCCCCACAGTTGATCATACCCCTACAGTAGCTCCTGGCTCCACAGCTCATCCTACTCCTACAGTAGCTCATGGCCCCACAGTTGATCATACCCCTACAGTAGCTCCTGGCCCCACAGTTGATCATACCCCTACAGTAGCTCCTGGCCCCACAGCTGATCCTACCCCTACAGTATCTCCTGGCCCCACAGCTGATCCTACCCCTACAGTATCTCCTGGCCCCACAGCTCATCCTACCCCTACAGTAGCTCCTGGCCCCACAGCTCATCCTACCCCTACAGTAGCTCCTGGCTCCACAGTTGATCCTACCCCTACAGTAGCTCCTGGCTCCACAGCTGATCCTAAGCCTACAGTAGCTCCTGGCTCCACAGCTGATCCTACTCCTACACCCCCACCCTTAGCACTGGAGCCCCTCAGGGCTGCGTCCTCAGCCCCCTGCTGTACTCCCTCTTCACCAATTACTGGTGGTAGGCCTCATCACTAACAACTGCCCCTACAGATGCCTCCTCAGATGATCCTAACCCTACAGTAACTCTTGGCCCCAGAGTGGATCCTACTGCCACAGTAGCTCCTGGCTGCACAGCTTATCCTACCCATACTGTAGCTCCTGGCTCCGCAGCTGATCCTCGTCCTACAGCAGTTCCTAAGCCCATAGTTGATCCTGTACCTACAGTAGGTCCCCACAACTGATCCTTTGTCTGGTTAATTTCAGTTTTGTTATTTGGTTTGAGAATTTTATCTGGTCCGGCCTGCTTTTTAGTTAGCATGCTAATGTTAGTTGGCTAGCCTGCTGCTGTCAGCACTGTGATGGAAGATAATGCATGCGTTGAAAAATCACACCAAATCTGACAGTGCAGATCTGACTGTGAATTACCATTACAGGCTTAACGGGGCATTTTTTTGATCTCTGAAACAATAATAGTATTTTTTAAAAACAATTTATAATAAAAGGTTTGGACAAACATTTGTACAAAAAATGGTGGAGAGGACATCGCAAGAGAAACACATGACTAGCATTTTCTGGAATACTGAAAAGCTATGGACAACTTTTTTAAAAGTTTATTGATTGATTGATTGATTTAGATTCAAGCTAAGAATGTTGTGGATGTATAACTTATTGTTGTGTTATCATGTTTTCTCTAAACTGCTGTTCATCTCTCTGCGCTGTAAGAAATGATCCTGTTCTTGCTCTTCATGAAACAAACCTGAAATTATACAAATGATTTTTAATTTTCTCTAATTTGGGCTGGTTGTTCTTGATTGCACACACACACACACACACACACACACACACACCTTGAAAACCGAACACACAGCAGCATCCTTCAATCACAGTTGTCACAGTTTCTTGTTTACAGATAAACTCAAAAAGTTGAACATTCTGTCAACAAGTGCTGTTTTCAGTGCACTATTTTCACTCTCCAGTTGGACCTCTTGGGTCACAAACTGTAAAACTGATTCCTGTAGTTGTTTTTTTCCCACTGAATCTGATTTTAGGGGGAAAAAAATCAGTTTGAATATGGGGTCTGATGAAAAGCAGGCGGGAGGTGGAGGAATATGAGTGCGTGTGTGTGTGTGTGTGTGTGTGTGTGTGTTCAAGGCGGTCTTTTACTTGCAAAAAAGGGAAAGGGAAAGAAGGGGGGAAACTGTTAGGACGAAATGATCATGTCGTATCCGTTATAAAAGCATGTGTGTGTGTGAGTGTGTGTGAGAGAGAGAGAGAGAGAGAGAGAGATGTGAAAGTCAGAAACATTTCGCCCTGGTCGGTATGTATTAAAGCAACAAAAAAAGAAAGAAAAGAAAAAGAAAAAAGAAAAGCAATGCGTGTAATTTTAAGCAGATGTATATAGGTGGGTTCACCTAAAGAGAGAGACAGAGAGAGAGAGAGAGAGGGAGAGAGAGAGAGAGAGAGAGAGGGGGCGGGGGTGCATGGACCTCACTGCCTATGGGACCTACAGGCACCCCGATAGGGTTCTTGTTTATTTTAGAACAAAAGAAAAAGGGGGATTATATTAGAATAAAAGGCCCGGTGCGTGTGCGGGAGTGCGACGGGCCTCTCCGACACTTTGTCCGCCGCTGCTTCGGGAAAACGGTGAGGGAAAAGCGGCGTGGCTTTGAACTCGAGTCCGGGGATTTCACTGCGCTCCGGGCCTCCAGGTATGCGCTTCAACAACGCCGCTTTCACTCACACGAAACATTTACTGACTAAATTTATTATTATTTTAAATACTTCAGAATATGACATTTATTTCTAAACCTATAATTTATAACCCTAGAACAACTAATAAACACCAGACCGATGACTGAACCTAGCTTAGCTGCATCAGCTTTATTTTTCATCATTACTCCCTCTCTCTGTTTCTCTCTTTCTCTTGTTGTTATAACATTATCCTGCAACAGATCATTTAAAAAAACGATTTTTGGAGTTTTATTCGTTAATGAGGCGCTGTCTGTTAAAATGAACAACGCTGTGATGTATAAAAATATATTTATATATATATAAATATATATACACCGTCGATTCGGTTGAGTTGTAGCTGCATTGTATTTAGCGTCTGCACAATAAGCACATAGATGCTAGCTAACCTGCTAATTAGCTAATGCTAACTTCTGAGGTACAGTGTTGGGGAAGGAAGGATGGAAGCAAGGAAGGGGCAATAATGTCAAAAAAAAGCGGTGAAAATTTAAAATCGGAGGGTATTTTAAGAAAACGCGTTAGCATTGAGGAAAAAGGAAGGGATATTCCTGGGAATGGGGCAGTTTTAGCCAACTGTCAGGATTAGGAATGGGGCAATTAGTGTGACAGGACATTATTGAGAAAGGGGCAATACTGAGGAAATGGGTAATACTGAGAGAGTGTAAGAGGACAGTTTTGCAGTTTGGTTTAGTATTTGAAGAGTATTATTGGCATTAATAGGAAAGGTGGTATACGATTAAAGATATTTATGGAAAAGGGGTAATGTTACAAAGGGTTCTTGAGGGAAAGGGGGTAGTTTGGGTGCTTTAGTTTAGGGTAGGGGGCATTAGTGCTGTCTTACCAGTTATCAGCTCAAAGACTCGCCAAAACTAGTAAACCACCTCAACCCTGTGCGATTCCCACAGTCTTTTACGGTTAAATCTTATTCTATAACAGACTGTGCAGTAATGCGTAAAGGTTAGCTGTTCTCGATAGACCTGTGATTAAAGAAAATTACTCTACGAAATCGTACTCTTCGTACGCTGTTGATCATCTCGATCTGGGCTTGTGCAGAAAAGGCGCTCAAATAAGCACAAACAAACTATCGTTATATAAAATTAAATTGTTTTAAAAGGCGAAAATAAGGTTAAAGAGGACAAATTGGATTGGTTGAACAGTAGCTTTGCATCTAGCTGTATGTGGGGCTAGGGATGTAATCTGGTAACGATATGTTAATTAATGTGATAACTTTTTAAAATTTTTATTTCTGTTTGCATTCATAGCCGTCCCATGAGATTGGGTTCATCTCATGCTGTCCTCCTATCGGTGGCTTTTAGATGACCGTCGTAGCAGCGCTCGCAATCAGATTTTACAACTTTGTCATCAGCCATCTTTCATCACATCACATGTCATGTTATTCAGTTTACGGCTGCCGATGTCAGCCCACGGAGGAATTGTTGTTACGATGTATGCGACATCAGAATCTGGCCAAAAAACATACATTATAAAGCTGTATTCAATTTTATAACTCTCAGTTCACTAATGCATTAGTACAAAACGTAACATAATGTGCTACTACTACTACTACTACTACTACTACTAATAATAATAATAATAATTATCAGTTAGTATCAGTTCTTTTATCAATAGTTCTTCAGCAAGATTTCCATCATTCTTTACTAATATAAGTAAAACAGTGGAGAAAGAAACTAGTAGTAATAAAACACACAGAGGAGCATTTTAGTTAAGTCAGCAATGATTGCTATCAACAATGGCAGCAATTAATGTTGTTACCATGTGAATGAAATGTTTTGGGTTGCAATTAGAAAACTGAGAAAACCTTTGGGTCCTGTAGTGTAGAGACGATTGACGTTCAGTGGAAAAGCTCATAGTTATTGTCCTTCTGCTGCAGAATTACTGTAGCTGCAAGGCAGTGGCCATAAAGTAATCTGCATTGTGTAAGAAACAATGGACACGTGTCACAGGACAGGTTCATGACTAATGACCCCATTAAAGTGCCAAAGCTGCTCATTAGGGCCTGTGCTAATTAAATACTCTCTCTCTCTCTCTCTCTCTCTCTCTCTCTCTCTCTCTCTCTCTCTTTCTTTTTCTTTCACTCCCCTCCCCTGTTATTAATGTTTTCGTGTACATTTCTACTGAAGTCATACTTGGTATTAATATCCAAATTGGTATTAATTTTCCAAACCTGCTTATTTAACTCTCCTTTATACCACACCACTTCACAAGAAAACAATTAACTACATTGAAATTAGTGGCACAACACCACCAGCACCACCACCACCAAATAAGGACTGATGGGTGTATGTGAAGCATATGAATAATTATTTTTATACAGCGGAGCATGTGCAAACCTGTCAATTGTCAGTTAAGATTTTCTTACTTAGATAAAATGAATAACATGAACTTGTATTAACTGAAAGTTTTGTTAGAATCACAAACCAAACACGTCAAATAATCTGCGCCTGTATTAATCAGTGTTAATGAACTTACTAAGTGCCTTTTATGGTTAAAAGATTCATACCTGATGTCTGCAATGCAAGTTCCAATATTTATACCTGAAGACCAAAGTTCATGTCTAAGCAAATGTCAGCTAATACGTATTTTAACTTTGTTGCTTTAATATTGCGTATGACTGATTAATTACTACAATTGTTAACGTTAACAATATCTGCAGTAAAGGGACCCTTAATGTACAATTTATAAGCTATCCACAAAATAAAAGTAAATTCTAGTTGCAGTACAGATACAGTACTAATCTTCTGTCTTTTGCTTTTTTTTTTCAGATATCTTGCTTATAAAATCAAAAGATGGGGATAAAATGGACATAAGGACTTTGCCAAATGTAAAGTTTGGAGAACGTGGTAGCAAAAGCAGGCCGAGCATAATGACCAGAACTCCACCGGACTACATAATGAAAAAACTCTAGTCCAAAACCGTTTTAAAGGAACAATGTCAAATATTTGTGCGAAGAAGACAACCAGGGACCAGTGATTTTCTTATTGTTCCCATGAAGCAGAGGAGATGAACAGTGTTAAGCAGAAGAGAAGTTCATACATAAAGTATTGATCCTAAAATAAAAATTAAGAACATTAGTGGAATCTCGCGCCATCCTGATGAGGAGTTTTGCTGATTGTTGTGTTTTGCTACATGAACTACATCTTTAGTTATACTGAGATAAAAAATGCCTAAAATCACCCACGATTGACTTCTTCAGGACAATGAAGAAAAATTAAAACTGCACTTTTGGTTACGCGTTTTTTTTTTTCTTCTTTTTTTTTCTCCAGCACTTAGCCCATTTCTTGGCTAAGCAATCTTTGCTACTCATGTCATGTCATGTCTATTTTTTGCACAAGGACACATCTAGTGCCAAGCTGGTATGACTACAAAGTGGAAATTATGACACCGGTTTATCTGAATGGATGTGACTGCTGCTAAGTTTGTCACCATCACATCCTTTGACTTTTACATCAAAAGTTTTTTTGCCCCCTTTTCTTTCAAAAACTGTTAGAATTTTATCTGTTGCTGCTACAACCGTGATTATTTTATCCATCAGCTACAACCTGCTGTGCAACGTTGAACATTTTTTACACAATTTCAGCATTCCTTTATGTTTTAGCTTTTCTTTCTTTCTTTTCTCTTTTTTTTTTTTTTTTTTTTTTAAAGTAGTCTTACTCTTAAGCAATCGGTTATCAAACACACAAAAAAAAAAAAAAAAAAAAAAAAAAAAAACTACAAAAAAATGCAGAACTTTTCTAACAGTCCTGCAACTCTGCCTCCAGGATTTCCTAGCAGAGGTGGAAACTTGGTTGGTTCGCCATATCCACCCCACATATCAGATCCTCAGATATCTCCAAGGACTATTGAAGATTATGCTGCCATGCAGCAATCGCAATCTATCCTCCAAAGTCACGGGCAGCACCCACACCTACGTGGGCAGCAGCACCTTGGACAAGCATCCCATATCCATGGCTATGGATCCAGGCGAGGTGCTGGAGAGATACCACAGGCTGCTGGAAGCAGTAGCAGCTCTTACCGAAAGGAAAGTATAGATTATTATTTTCCAGTGGGTGGCCGAGACAGGAACAGAAGAGGAGGAGGGAGTTTTGGAGCAGGGTTTGGGTTCTCGAACATGGAATACCAGTACAGACATGTTTCTGGGTCTGGGCCATCCTCTGGCATGATGTCCCCTTACCCCATGGACTACAGCACCAGTGCTGCTACTGGTAGTGGCAGTGCTAATAGTAATAGCAGTGGTAGTGGTTCATTTTCACCCACACAGCAGTTTAGTATGGCCCAGAATGCATCAATGCAGCCAGTTTCAGGTGCTGAAATGCACCAGCGTCAACATAGCCAAAAATACCCCTCACACCAGGGGTTACATCAAGGTCATCGGGCCTATGCTCTGTCTGGACACAGAATATCGTCTCACTTTGGGCACTACCCTCCTCTTAATGTGCCTACAGCATCAGTTGGAATGTACAACTCTCCACCACAAAGATATGAGATGAGCAGTGGAAACATGGACTCCAAAATCAACTCACCCCCTCACTCCAATCCAAACACCACTCCAGGTTCTGCAGCTTCAAACAACTCTGGGCACCAAGAGAATGCAGGTCAGAGCTACCCCTCTTCCAACCATCCACCTTACTCACCTCAATCTCATCCCCTTCCCAAACATGCCTCTCGTCGCACTCCTCAGCAAAATCTTGGAGCAGCCTATGATACCCCAATGAAGATGCAGCATGCACCTCCTGGCCTCGCACACCCTAAAAACCATCAGTCCTCTGTGTCTTTAAGTCCTGCAGCACCACACCATGCCTCTCAGGACATTTCCAAATCTCCCATGCAGTCACAAAACCAGCAGACTCAAATGAATCAAAATTTCAGCCCAATTTCTAATCCATCTCCTGTTCCATCTGCTGTCCACTCTCCAAGCTGCAGCTCCTCCTCCTCCCCTCTGATGGGTGTTTCAGAAGGGCTGGGCAGTTCTGCATCATTGCACGCCTCACTTTTAAATCCCCGCAGCAGTCACAGCCATATTAGGGCCCAACATACCATGCCACAGCTTAGCCCAACTCCTAGTTCTAATAGCAGTATTAGTAGTTGTGGTAGCGTAGTGAGCTCTGCTGTTAATCAGAATCGAATTGGAGTGGGTCTACGAGGTGGACAACGGGAAGAAACCTCATCATCCCTGTACCCACAGGACAAGCTCTCGCAAGACCCTGGACTGAATAGTCTAAATGCCCTCACATCCCAAGTGGCTAATTTGCCCAACACAGTACAACATACAATGCTAACAGACACTGTGCTCTCTCAGAAGAAAAGAAGAGATAGTACACATCAGCCTCACTTGCAGCAGACAGCTAGCAATCAGCAGAAACATAGAAATGCTAGTGCTGTTTGTCGAAGCACAGCAAATGAAGAAAGTGGAGATGTTTTGGCATCTGAACCAGAGGAGGCAAGTAAGAATCACCGTGACCATTCAGAACAGGAAAAAGTGAGACAACCAGATGGATTTAGCACTGAATCTAAACCCGCTAACTACTACTCAGCAACTCCGAATCAGACACAATCTCAGACAGGACAAAGTCGTCCTGGTCTGCATCTACAAATTGATGACAGAGTCACAGAGGGATCAGTCAAACAATCGTTTAGTCAGGGGGCAAAACCTTTTTCACAGATTAAGGCACCAGAAACCCAAGCTCCGTCATCCTCGTCTCCACCCTGTGTTGCTCCAGAACCAAGCCCAAATGCATCTTCTTTTGCACCTGCTCCCTCAGCCTCATCATCTGCTGCATCTTCTCCTACTCATTCTGTACAATCGAATTGTGTAATTGAGCCTGATCTTAGTCACAATGATGAAAAAACTGGACTGAAAGAGAAAAAGACTTCAGATATGAAAGATGACAAAAACACAGTTAAACATGAAGAGCCTTCTCATCTAGAACTGGATAATGGAAAAAATACACAGCCTTTGGCCAGTGTAAAGGTGGAACAGTCAGGCCCAGCTGAACAAAATGAGAATGAGAAGGATGACAAGAAAAACAACTTGCAGCATTTTCTCAGTAGAAATTTAAACACTTCAGAACAGTCCAATTCCGGAGTTGGTGTTATTGTTTCTGCACGTTCTGAACAAAGTCCTGAGGGACTTAAGCAAACAGAGGTTACATCTCACCATGGCACTTCGTCGGACATGGGCAAGCTTAACTATCCTGAGGAGAAACATTCCATAAACATATTTAGGGATTCTGGGAGTCACAACGGAGATGGGGAAATGGAAACATTCACAGCACACTATGATGTCTCCCCTAAAACTGAGTTTGGGCAAAATGTGTCCTCAAATCACTGTCAATCTGGTTCTTACAAATATTGCAATCCTGAAATGCCATACAATGCTTGCATGGGTGCAAAGATCAAGGTACGGGCTGGACCAGGGGGTGGAATAGGTGCAAATAGATACCAAGAGTACCATCAATCACAGTCTAACTTTGGTTATGTGTCTAGAAAGGATGTTGGTGTTCTAGGAGTGATGGGAAAAAGTGGTGTAGGATCAAGAGGTCAGGATAGTAATTCGCAGTTGCAGCAAGCATATCCCAGTCTTTTACAGGAAGTCCTGCAAGGCTATCATTTAGATCGGCGCTATTGCCGTCCTGAACAAACATCTGGTAGTCATCATCAACCTCAGAATATGTCTCAGCATCATTACCATACTAGACTCCCCTATCGTATGACTGAACACATGAGGCCTCATGGAATGGACCAATCAGCAATGGGTGGTGCCAGTATTCATCAACAAATGGCCACAGGAAAGCATCACTCTCTAAATCAGGGACCAGACCATGAGATGGGCGTTGGTCTTCTTCATCCTTCTTGGGATTCTGAAGCCCAAAAGCCTAAGGGAGATCAAGGAATCTCATCAGAGAAGGGCACAATAACTCTGTCTCCCAGCCATTCCACCCATATACAGCAGTCCTCAGATCCTTCAATAGTAACGCCTCCTAAGCACATTAACTTGGCGGACTATTCCTTGCCCCACAGAAAAACCCCAAGCCTGGCTGCTCCATCTTCTGCTGTCCAGCAGTTGCTTTTACAAGAATCTGACCAAGAATTATCTCGTAATTCAGAATCCATAAATCAGATCCAATCTCAGATGTCCTTATCTTCAGAAAGGCGCTCCGTAATCTGTGATGTATCTCCATCACGACGGACCACTTCAGAGAAAGAAAGAAGTCACTGTGGGACATCTGGATCCTCAGTCATTCAACACCCCCTCTCATCCTCTGCATTAAGTGAGCAAGGGAGCACTAAGGAGGATGTAAAAGATAAAGGGCATGAATTGGAAAAAACTTCTAAGATAACCCCCAAAGAACTTGGAAAACAACTTGGAGATGGACACAGTGCGATTTTACCTAAGGAAGAGCCTAAATCCTTGCATGCACCTATGGAAGTTAATTCTGAGTTGCATAGACAGAGTAGTGGAAAAGGGATTATTGATCCCTCCAGCAATGCCTTATATCACTCTAAAATTTCCACTAATCCCCTTTCATCACCACCCAGATGCAAACCTTTTTCCCAGGCTGTTGATGGATCATCTGCAGGTTTTCCTGCTTATGGTTTTAGTGATGCAGCTGATGGCCCCAAAATGAATGCTCATCATCCCTCTCCCAATTCATTCCATTCATTATCATCTCCAAGTCATGTCCCACCTCCAGTAAACAAATTACAAGCATATTCTCACCATGTCCCTCTTCAGCACCCACATGGCATCAGTGACAGATTTGAATGGTCAACCAGCAGTAACAGACATAAAGATGTTTCCAGCCATCACAACTCTACCCAAAACCCTGACCAAAAATTATCAAGACAACACTCATACCCTGGCTCTCACTATGATATGAAAATGTGGGAGTCCTATGCTGAAAGAGAAGGAACTGGAAACCAGCAGCTACACTCTTTGGCTCCTTCTCACAAGTCTGTTGTCTCTGTACCAACCAGTGGTTCCAAGCCCCTGGATGCAGATGTCTCCCGAGGGATTACAGAAGATTCAGCAAAGTCATTCCATCCACCTGCAGCTGCTGGTTCAGGCGGTTCAGGCAGCAGTATTATCACCCCAAGTGTTCCCCAAGGACATCGACAGAGCAAAACTGGAGGGGTAGCAGAAACTAACCCATTAATGATGAGGAGGAGAGTTCGGTCTTTCATTTCTCCCATTCCTGCCAAGAGGCAGCATCAGGATTTTTCTGGCAACAGGGGTGTGTCATCTCATCACTCTCCAGTAGCCCATGCTGAATCTAGACCCCTAAATGAGAGTGATTCAAGCAGTGTAGATTCTCGTCCTAAACTAGCTTCTCCCAGCACACCGTTTCAAACTCCAAGTGCTAACTCACCCCCACAGGTGAAAACAAAGTTTCTACCACCAAGAAAGGGGCGGGGATTGAAACTGGAAGCAATTGTTCAAAAAATCACTCCAAATAAAAAAGCCAGTTACAGTAATAGCCACACAGATGCTGATTATTCAGATGTATCACGTTACAGTTCTGATATACCTGACTCAGAAATTGGAGCACCCTTCTCTAATGCATCTCACAGAGAAAGTGGATGTCTACCTTACCTTGATGAAGCTCATTCTTTAGATGATCTTTTGCCTTACAGAGCAGAAGATGGATATTCTTGTGATTCTCAAGTTCTCAAGCAGGGTGTGACTGGGTCTACTGGTTCTACCCTGAGAAATTTGCCAACAGACTTTGACTTTGGGTTAGGCACTGCTGGATCTTCGGCGCCTGGGACCGATGAAGGTGATAAGGATGAGTTTACACTATTAGGACCCCTTCCCCCACCACCTCCATTGCCTCGTCCTGTGCAAGGTTCCCCTCCTCCATCGTCATCTGCATTGTCCGATATACAACAATTCACTAACACCTACCAGCAGCTGGAGACAAGACGAGGAGAGCAGTCTGCTGCTAATCTACTGAGGCAGAAACTTCAGGAGACTGGCATGGGTTTTGATGATTATCCTGGAGGGGATTTCTATGGAGCAACCCCACCCCATGGCCAAAGTCCAGGACACCACCTGCTCTCCAGACCTCCACAGCATGAGTTAGCCTCACCAAGAACAACTGGATCAGACTCCAAACTACAAGAGAACTTTGTTCCCAAAGGTTATTTCCCTTCAGGCAAAAAGAAGGGACGACCAGTAGGAAGTGTAAATAAACAAAAACGTGCACAAGTCCAGGTACAGAGTGCCACTTCCAATGTAACATCAGCTCCTCATACTCCTCCTGCTGGTTCTCTTGCTGCTACTCCTCAACCTGCATCAAATTCCAGCATGGCAGGGGAAGCAATTGTAACAGTAACCTTACCTGAACAGAAACCTTGTCCCTCTGAGGATCTTGCTACACAGAGCCAACCAGTAAAGGTGGAGATGGAGGGTGAAGACAACCAGCCTGAGGTGGATATGAAACCAATAAAACACAGGCAGAGAAAGGGAAAAGAGGGGAATGAAGGAACTAGCTCAAAAAGCAGACAGTGGAGGAAAAGTAGAGGGATGACTTCTAAAGAAGAGCTGGATCCTCAGACTGTTGGTATGGGAAATGCAGGGACTTTGCAAGACACTAGGAAAAACATTTTCTCACCCTATGTACACGTTGAAAGGAAGATAACTGAAATTGGAGCTGTGTGTACAGTAGTCAATTCCGAAGATGAGAAATCAAAAGGAGGAGGCAAAAATGGTAGTTCTGGGGTTGATGGCATTGCAAATGTTTCTCTGATATCTCAGATGGTCAGAAAAGAGAGGGAAATTGAGAGGACGCAGGAAAAAGGGATTGATGAGCCAAATGATTCTGTCATGCAGTCAGGAAAGTCTCTTCCCACATCTGGATATGTTCTCCCAGGCCCTGTGATGTCTGAGTCTGGGCACGCTGGTCGTTTGTTGTGTTGCCTTTGCCAGAAATGGGCAAATTACAAGAATCTTGGGGATCTCTATGGTCCCTTCTACCCAGCTGATTATGCTGCCAAATTCCCGAAGAACCAACCCCAAATTCGACAGATCTTGTCAAACACTGGGGCGGCCAATGCAGGGTCAAATCCATCTTCTGTGTCAACAGAATTAACTGTCCCAGACATTCAATCTGTATATCTTCCAGACATCAGCTCAGCAGACACCAGTTGTTCAGTAAGTCAAAACACAAACCCAGTGTCCCCTGCAGTGAGTGAAAACCTGCCATGTCTCAGTACCACCATCAAGGCACCAGAGCAAAACTGGAATCTGATGCCAGAAGGGGCACTCATTACCTTAGACCCACCTGAACTAGAGAATGAACTGAACCAGAGAAGAGAGCAGAAAGCAGATGAGGTGCAGCAACGACCACAGCATCGAAAGCTGACTTCCCATCCACGTTTCAAGAGGAGACACAAATCTAGTGAGGAGTTGCCTCGCACGATTCCAATTAACAGCAAAGCTTCACTGCCTTTCCAGCCTCCACCACCCAGCCTTGATTCCTTGGGGCCTTTGGCTCAGCTTGCTCAGCTCCCAGTCGTGCCCTTAGATCCAAAGGAGCTTTGGGTCCACGAGAGCTGCATCGTCTGGACTAGTGGTGTTTACCTGGTCAACGGGAGAGTGTATGGCCTCCAGGAGGCGCTAGATGGTGCCAGAGAAACAGTGAGTTGAAGTCATATATTCTGTATATCTATATGCCGTCCATGAATAGTTGAAGTGCACCTGGCCATGTATGTCGCGTTACCTTTTAATTAAAGCAGATCATCGAGTGTGTACTAATTTAATTTACAGAAATTTAGGTTAAAACATACAAACAGGAAAAAAAAAGGCACAGGATCTGCTGTAATTAAAATGTTTCTAAACGTTAACTGTTTTACCATGTGAATGTTGCCTTTCCCTGTTGAGACCTAAATCACTCACTGTACTTCTATATTTTACTGAACATTCCTAACAAAAAATGTCATCAGTTTGCCATGTGAATATTGACGCTGTACATTTAAGAAATATCTTCTGTGTATCTGTGTTTTGTCAGAGCTGTTCTCATTGTGAAATGGCTGGTTCCACTCTGGGTTGCTATAGTAAAGGCTGCACACTGAGGTATCATTACCTGTGTGCTGTAGAGGCAGGTGAGGCATGTCTCTTTCTTTCTTTAATATATGAGGATTCAAGCCAAGATACATTATACGACATTTAGAATCCTAATATATTAAGAATAAAAGCAGGTATTGCACATTTTCTGGGCGTTATTTTGGGCATCATATTGCATAAGGTAGCAGAATTAGTGTTTTTTTTTTTTTTTGTAGTAGATATATTCTTGGCATTTTCCTGGCCGTCGCATTACAAGCTGTAAATTAGGTGTGAATTCATTTATTCCTGTTAAAAATGCTCAGCCAAGTCACATTTGCATAATGGTATAGAATTAGATTACATGTAGATTTTATCTGTAGAAGTGGTTGACTAGTATAAACTGATAAGTGGACTACTTGTGCTTGTTATTGCGACTCCACCCATTTCAGCATTGGCATGTTTGGTCCTGGCGCTTGCACCTGCTTGCATTATATTTCTGCAGCTAGGCATCACACATTACAGGGTGTTGCTGAGCCGAACTGAACTAAACACCATACCAACTTAAAAAAATATTTCTTTTCTGATTAGTAGGCGTGTGTGACTCAAATGTGCTGGATGTCCGCTGACTCGCTCTGACTCTCGATCTAGATCGAGAGGCAAAAAAATCACGAGTTGCACATTTTCTCCGCCGGTTGTAGACACGTCAGTAGACTAGCGCCGACCATCATGGTGATAATACGTCATGATGTTAAACCCTGATGTTAAGCCTCAACACTGCTTTGAGATTTGTAATGCCTGTTGAAGGACATGCCCTTAAACAAACTCTGGACTCTGATTTAGTTTTTTCTTTTTCTTTTTTTTTTTTCCCCCCTTTAAAGACTGCTGTCTAAATGAAGATAATTTCTCCTTGAGGTGTCCAAAGCACAAGGTAAGAAGAATAACTTGGATGCTTTGATGCTGATCAGTCTTTCCATATTCAAATCTGATGTGTATATAGTAATTTTTTTGTTTATTTATTTTATTTTTTTTCAGTTTCCACAAAACAGCAGACCAGCCAAACCTGCAGCTCCACACCAGGAGCAGTCAGAAAGAGGCTGAAGACACACTAATCACACAATCATCAAATGTTAGTACACCCCTTAATTATTCTTACTTTATTATTAGAATTATTTCGTTTTTATTATTCGTATTTAGTTGATGTTTTTAATTAACATTGTTTAATTTACCAGTTGGAGGATACAACTCCAAATTTACCAAATTTACATGAATTTTCAGATTTTTTACAGATTTGATCTTTCTTTTGTAGGATTTGCCCGAGTTTTACTTTCATGCAAGTTTGATCTTTTTTTAAATTAAACCTAGCTTTGCCTCCCCCCCCCCCCCCCACATTTTAGATTTTACCCAGGCATCACTCTTTTTACTTTTTAATTCAGTTTTAATTCGTTTGAGCCTTACCTCTTCTATATGATACCTGAGATTTTCCTTTTCTAAAATGTTTTTTTTTTTTTTTTTTTTAAACCTGCGCTCGCACCTGAGCTGAACCTTTATAAAGTTTTAGGCTGATCCTTATGTTTTGTACCTAGTCTGTGTTTTGTCTAGATTTTTGCAGATAAATAAACTTTTTGTAGATACACAAACTTTCTTTTTGTGGGTCTTAAATCTTTTTAAGGTTGTAGCTTATTTTATGTTTTGTAGCTAAGCTTTACTTTACTCTTCTGTGCAACTTGAACTTAATTTATGATGAGCTTCATGATGATTTCCCGCGTTTCACCTGGAATGTGATTTGCATATGGCATTTTCGGGTACTCTTGTGTTTAAGAGTGTGTACATCTGTAAGCAAGCATCCACATAGCATGAGTAATGAGCAGATAAATATGCACAAGTGTGTACTTAACAGCCCTAGGCTAATTACCCCACAGGCTAGCTAAAGCAGTCGCTGGGAAAGTCATGCTAATCGTTCTGTTTAAGGTTGTATTTCAGTGTTGTATTTTCCTTTTCCTGTATGAGGGTCTGATGCGGACGGTTTGTGCGTTTTCTCTCTCTGCAGACGCCGAGTGCGACCGAGCAGAAGGATTGAGACCAGCGCTTTTACAGACGTTATTGATTATGGATCAACTGACCGGAATGTTAAAAAAAAAAAAAAAAAAAAAAAAAAAAGATAAACTTTCTCTACAAAGAACACAAAGAAAAAAAAAAACTGTCGTGACAAAGAAAAAAAAAATTTTGTTAATAATAATCTACCTGTATCATGGCGGAAAAGTCTGAAAGGAAAAAAAAAATCAACACTACAGTGGAAGGAAGGAAGGAAGGAAAGAAGGAAAGAAGACGAAGCTGGACGAAAAACTTTCATTTTTCATATCATTTGAGTTTTAATTCCATTTAAAGCTCATTACTTTGTTTTATTCAGCAGTGTTTTTGGGAACAAGAAGCCGACCTGTGTATTATTATTATTATTATTATTATTATTATTATTATTATTCAAGTAATTATTTTTACCCATTTTGATTTTAAAGCAGTATTTTACTCGTCATTTATGCCTCCGTTACGGCGTCATTCCTTCACACAGACGAAATCTTGTTGCCACGGAGACATTGTTGCCGTGGAGAACGGACATTATTGCCTTTGAAGGTGTGTGTGTGTGTGTGTGTGTGTGTGTGTGTGTGTGAGAGACTGAGCAAGCAGCCTATGATGCGTCTGTGTTACATTTTCATCAAAACAAACAGCTATGTCTGAAATCACACCCTGTTCCCTACGTAGTGCACTATTATTATTATTATTATTATTATTATTATTATTATTATTTTTTGGCCATTTTGTTGTCAGAATGCAAAGTGGAGAAAATGCAGTGCACACAGGAAATCCCACAATGCACTGCAGTAGGTTAGGGTACAAATGATGACTGCGGCATACCCAGAATTCCCTGCTGTGTTTGTAGGGAATAGGGAGTTAAGGCACCGTTACAGACATGAGGAAAAAAATATATAATGATGATGATAATTTCAGAATAAAAGTAAGTGTGTGTGTGTGTGTGTGTGTGTGTGTGTGTGTGTGTGTGTGTGTGAGACTGAGACTCTGCTCCATCAGAAACAAAATGTTTGTTGCCATAGAGATAAGGATGAAAAGGTACATTTCATTTCCACCTGCTCATTTTTTATTCTTGTAAAAATTGAAATCATGGGGAAAAAAAATGACTATGAAACATGTTGTACTACAAAACTGTTGATATGTATATGCTTCATCAATACAGGAAGTCCTGAACGCTCAACGTGTGTGTGTGTGTGTGAGAGAGAGAGAGAGAGAGAGAGAGAGAGAGAGACATTCTCTCTGTCTTTTAACTTGACCTCATGAGAGAAGATGACGGTTAATGTTTGGACGAATGGACTTCTGCTGCTGCTAGAGGCTCAGTCTGAGTCCTGACTCGACACTGTGTTGAAACTACGTCACATGGTACAACTGTAAATGTTTAGTAGTCTGTAAATCTGAGCTTAGCAGCCATTTAAATTTAAACTAGACCTAGAGCTCGGTTTCGGCTGCTGCAGCTCCATCAGTAGCAGCTTCTAAGTTCAGCCTGGCACTGTGGTGTAAGAGGAATAAAGCACATGAGGATGTGCTGTTAGAGGATGGGGTGGTAACAGAAAGTCCACTTCATCACACCACCCCATCATTCAGTATTCTACTGTAACAGCAGCGCTACGTTATCGTTATCCTCAGCAGAACGTGTCTCTTCTTCTGTATGTGAAACTAGAAGAACGTGAGAAATCCACCATGTTCTGGAGGATCCGTGTGTACAGAATGAAATTTTGTGTCAAATGTGTAGTCTGTACATCATAAATGGACATTATAAATAAATGTTAATCTGATGCGGAATGTAGGTGGCACCAGGAGAAGGAAATGAAGCTCAGAAGATGGAGAGGTGAGCGTCGCTTAGTCCAGTTCCGTGGCTTTCTTTATATTTTCAGGAAGAAGCGACAGAAGCCGTGTCATTTTATTTTCTCTTGGCTTCCAGCCTCACTGGGTTCAAGCTCGACTAGATAAACACAACGTAAAAGTAAACCGCTGCCGAAAGCTACCTCTTCGTTCTCCCATTCGTGAACTGACTTTTTCAGTTTTTATTTGCGATTTTTCGGACCACTACTGTTTGTGTTTTGGGGAATCTGACCAAATGAGTTGCATTCGCGTACAACAGGATGGATTAGAGCTGTAAACCTCCACTTGATATGATCTAGATGATGTGATTTGGATTCTTGAGGCAACAATTCGATATTTGATAATACCGCTGAATCTGATCCGATCTGATTCGAGTTAATAACCTCTGATTGATATGTGACCAACTTTGTTCAGGATCTAGGGTAGAGCCACTGTTCATTTCTGACTGATGACAGAGAGAAGGACTATTTTAAAAGTTACAGTCAAATTACCTTATGAGCCTATTAAATTATTTACTCATCAGTTTAAACCTATAAATATTCACAGTACTGTGCAAAAGAAACGCTGTAGAGCAAAGATGCCTTCTAAATAATGAAATTAAACGTTTCTACATTAAATAAACTCCTATAAAGGGCAGTAAACAGTAATAACTGACACAGAGTC
>CM075002.1:568761-584192 GCA_037576825.1 Pangasius krempfi
TGCTGCTTTCTTTACTGACACACAAACATTTTTCTGTAGCGTTTCATTCTGTGCCGGAAAACTAATGTCTGGAGTCTGAAATGTTTTTGTACTGAATCAATAATGTAGAAGTCAGAAAATAAACATCTGTAACAAAGTTTGTACTAAAAACAGAAAGGCCAAGACTTTTGCACAGCACTGTACATTTTTTTAAAAACCACTTGAAATAACTAGTCGAAAATAATCAAACAATGTGTAATACACACACACACACACACACACACACGATTATTCACCTTGACAAATGGTGGAAGAACTTTACCTTTTAAAAAATCTGGACAAACTGACAAATATATCGTATCATGATATACTGATTTGTGCACAAAATGCCAGCAGTTTTTAAAAATTGATTTATTAATGTTGGAAAAAATATATTTATATATGTAAAATATAATATAAGAAAATTAAATAGGTACAGACTTTTTTTTAATATGTAAACTTTTGACATAAAATCAGCTGCTTCTGTACAGTTTGTAATTAAATTTATTTTATAAAATGTATAAAATGTTATCACAATATCCAAGAAACTTGTGACAGTACATCATGATAGCGATATTTTATATATTATGTATTACATATTGTCCAGCTGCAGTACAAACTGGACGACATGTAGTGCAGGAGAGTTACAGAACTGTCTGTTCTTGGCTTCATCTGAAACTTCCTTCATGTTCTTGAATGAAGTTTCTCAGTGAATGAAGGGCTGAAATTGATCTCACCAGCATCTGAGAAGTTAATCTTCTTCTCTCTGGTTGTGCTGAGGTTTTGGGCTGCAGCTCACGTTTGTCCTGTTTTCAACGAGAAGAGATGATGAGACCTCAACTTAAGAAGCTTTTCAGAAATGTAGGAAAGTTTTGGTTGAAACATGTTGAAGCTTCCTAAAGGTCGCGACGCCTGCATGCTCCACGTTCTCCAGCTTGTTTCTGCAGTGGATTTACAGAAGTGGCTATAAAAGATGAAGATGAAGCAGATGAACAACCAAATAACTGATGTTTGACAAATTAAAAAAAAAAAAAATCACAGAAAGAGTTCACTCTTGCTCATCCTTGCTCTATAAACTTTTAACTAACAATCACAATTAAATTACAGGTAATTCTACCTGTTTGTATTTGAGGAAAAAAAAGATTTAAAATATAAATTTTCACCACCTTCCGCCTCATTTAATGTGATTTTTTCTTACCTTTGATCAATCTAGCCGCTAGATGGCGCCCAAAACAAAATACCGACTTTTTTTTTTTTGTAACGTAAACAATAATAACACGTATTTGTGTATTTTGTGAATTGGTAGTGAATTAACAGGTGAAGTTGTGTATCAGTAGAAATTTGTAACTACAGTAAAAACATTAAATAAAATATTACTTTTACTGTATGTGTTTTTTTGTGTGGAAGTAAATTGGCTTAATCCTTATATATATATATATATATGACAAGATGTGTAATGAAACAACATTATTTTAAGACCCTGATGAAAATTGGAAAACTGTATTGTATAAATACCATTTTATTAAAATGTCTAATGTTATTTTAAATATTACAATATATCTGCAGTGACGGTCCTGATTGTGAAGATACACACTAATACACTAGTCACTGATGTAATTTTCACTAACGTACAGCGTACATCTTATATACAGACGTCCTGCTTGAGTATAAAATTGCTGAACAGTGCGATTTAGCAGATGAAACCAGGGACCTCGGGCTGCGTAACAGTGCTCTCTCAGTACCGGTCCCAAGCCTGGATAAATTTGGAGAGGGTTGCATCAGGAAGGGCGTCTGGCATTTTAAAAAATAAGATAAAATGTGCCAAGTCAAATTCGTGGACCAGTGATCCATGGTGGAGACCCCTAACCGGAGCAGCCAAAAGAACAAGAAGAAGAAGAACAACAACAGCAACAACGTGAGGTCATTTGGCCTCCCCAAAGAAAGTATGGATCTCCTTTACTAGTAGGTGGCTGTGTGTGTGTGAGATGCCCAATTCTCCCAGTATAGACTCTGGATTGATGGATAGAGGAGATAGTGAAGATGAATGACTGAATGATGAATGATAGAAGGTGGTTCTGGTGGTGTTTAAACTCCGTACTAGAAGGCTTCAGCTGTTTAGCCAGTTCTCATTATGTGATGGAACCATTAGAGATTTGTGTAATACTGTAATTTGTACTGGACGGCACTGTACTGACAGTAAAGGACAGTACTGGTGCTGACCAGCGTGCACTTTATTTAGTCCTGTGCAGTAATGTGTAGGTCTGTGTAGGTCTTATTTAGTTCTGTGTTGTTCATGTAGCACCCGGGTCCTGGAGGAATGTTGTTTTATATCGCTGTGTACTGTATCAGCTGTGTGTGTTTAAAATGACAGTAAAGCCACTTGAACTTGAACTTGAACGTGAAAGGTTTTCCAGCAGTGTTTCTTTCAGTGCTAGTGTAAAAATAGAGGACATGGCAACACAGACAGGTGTGATGTCTCGGGCTGTCCGCTAGAGGGCAGCGCTCCTACACAGGAAGAGGAAGTCTCTCTCTCTCTCTCTCACACACACACACACACTCACACACACACGTAGTTAGATGTAGTGACTAAACATATAGCACATAAATAATATTTACAGACACACCGAAGGCTTTTCTGGGGATTTGCTCTTGAATAAACCGACTCTGAATCTGAAACCGAAACTCCACCCTCTGGCTGATTGTGCGCATGCGCGCTGACATCCCCCGCTGTTTACTCTCTGCGCAGTTCTGTGTCTGATCTTCTGCTGTTTTGGGAGTGCGGTTCTTCTCTCCGCATCTTCATGTGATCACCAGATCATCATCAGAAATGAGGTGAGCAGCTTTTCTGACATCTCGGTGTGACTCTTTAGTAATAATAATAATAATAATAAGACTGGATAAGTATGGATTCTCCTCTCTGCTCATGCAGTAAACAGGATGAAATTCTGAAGGACTTCCTTCTTCCTGATCTTGAAAAAGGTAAGGGTTTATAAACATGCCAGCGACCAGACTCTGATAAATAAGCGTCTGTGTGATGTTTCCGTTAACTCTATTCTTGTTTAGATGGGTCAAAGACTTATCTTCAGAAGATCAGTAATGTTGCTTTAAAACACCGGCAGTCACAGATTAAACTAAAAAAGGTGGAAAAATACAGTTTCAAGGTCGGAACTTTGGCAGAAACATCGTACAAGGATGAGCCTGAGATGTCAGAGGAGTGGGAGCAGTTCTACCTCCCAGATCACATGTTCATGGAGGTGATTGGTGTTCTTGAGAAGTTCCCCTGTAACTCGCCCAACGATGAGCTGGTGCTGATGGTGTGTGAGGACGGGAACGTGTATGCTTATGAAGGAAACAGGCTGCATCTCGCCAGTCACAGTCTGAAAGAGCTGTTTGAGCGTGGCCTCCAGTTTCCAGGAACCAAACAATACTACCGTGGTCAGAGCTTTGAGGACATGGTGAGCTGGACATCACTGTTTAATTAACGCTTTCATGTAGAGCATCAACACGCTGTTTTTAGGAAAATATAAGATGCAAATCACCTGAGACTGTTAGTGTAATTTCACATAAATCATAGACTATCTGAGAAATCTTTACAAACCTTTTACACAATATCACAAATTAAATGCTCCAATGAGCATCTTAGCTTTTTTCATGTGAACTATTTTTGAAGATTTGAAGATACAAAACCGAAGATACAGTTGAGGCCAAATGTTTACGTACCCCTAGGCTAAATCTCAGTTTTTCACAATTTCATGTTTAGTCAATTCTGGTATCTACAGTGTGTTCTGAAAGTCTCCGTACACCGGGAACGCTGTACACCAGCAGCACGTCGGTCGTGTCTTCAGCAGCGGACGTCCACTTTTCGGTCGATCCACAACACTTTCTGTCTTTTTGGATTTGTCAATACCTTCTTCTTTGATAAAAGGTGTTCTTAAAGGTGATCTGAAAAAAAAAAAAAAAAGATATATATATATATATATATATAAACTAAGAATGAAAAATTTTGGAAGACATTTTGCTAAAAGTGATAATTTCCCCTGTGTACGGAGACTTTCATGGTCATTTTATGGTAATTTCCTCTCAGTAAAAGTAAGAGAGTGATTTATTTCAGCTTTTATTCACTGTATCAGATTTTCAGAGGGTCAGAAGTTTACATACAGTTTGTTAGTCTTTGGCGTCGTTGCCTTTTAACTGCTCGAGCTTTAATCAAACTGTTGTTGTAGCCTTCCACAAGCTTCTCACAATACTCTGGAAAAGTGAACGTGGAAGTTTAAGCGTGTAAAGCATTGCTGATAGAAGTCGCTTTTTCGTGTCTGTCGTTTGTGTGTAGAAGGAAGAAGAATGGAACAAGGTGAAGGAATCAAAAGGAGTGAAGGAGATGATGAAGGATCACCAGCAAACGCTGGAGTGCATGAAGGGTTCCTATCTCGCCAACCTGGACGTCATTATGGGGAGACAGCGGGCAGAGGTGAGCCAGCAATAAGCCTAGGCGACATACAACACGACTAAAAGCTTATGTACAGATCGTTTGTACTATTAAACCATTTATCATCATTTTCAGCTATTTTATTATTTCATGTTGATCATAATTTCTTTTTAATTTATATTATTTTATTCTATATTTCATTTCTTATCTTCTTATTACTCACGTCGCACATCGTTAAGCACTTTACGGTGTACAGTGTAAAGGTTTTTTTTTAGGAATCAGTGTGTTATTATTTGTCTTTTTAAGTGTCAGGGCCAAATTAGACTTTTAAAATTAAAATGATTAACAAAAAAAAGCCTTAAATAAATGGACAAATGAAATGAAATAAACGAGTCAAACTTCACTGATACACATATAAGGTATTTTAGCCTTTCTATATATATATATATATATATATTTAAGATGATAAGTAATGCTTCACATGACCTATACATAATGTATATTAACTATAAATACAAGAAAAAAATCAGAAGATTTTGTATCTATAAGAACCTTTAATGATGCAGTTTGACTGACTGTGATGATGCGCACTGTAACTATTTCTTATATATATATATATATATATAATTTGTCTGTGTTTCTCTACAGCAAAGCCGTGCTGGTGAGGGAGCAAAACGAATCCCTGTTCATCTGTAAAATAAACACGAATGTCTCGGCTTTGTTCTTTTCTGTTCTTTCACTTTCTTTTTCTCTTCTGATTAAAGTCATGTGCTTCACTACAGTATTTCCTGCGTCTCTGTAGAGTTTAGCTGAAGCCCTGTACCTGATGATCAAAAGTCACTGATGTCACACGTGCTTCAAGTAAATAAACAATATGTTTATTTGTCAGAGAACCTTGTTTTTGTTATTTTCTGTGTTTCAGTTGCAGTTTAGAAATGAGATGTTAATAGGAGGTGTGTGTGTGTGTGTGTGTTTGTTTTTGGGGTCCTAATCGGACATAATTGCTCATAATAATAATAATAATAATAACGATGTAATGAACTAATGAATTACGTACTGACTTTATACACGGTATTGTTAAAGTGCTTAACGATGTACAACATGAGTAAATAAATGAGTTCTATTTTAAAAAGTGTCATATTTAGAGATGAGTTCAGTGTAAAGCTGGAGATTACAGTATAAAAAGTGTTCCTGTACATCGCTGAGTGCTTTGAGTGCATTATAAAGTTTTTATTAGGCATCAGAACAGATTTATTGGTGCAAAGACTACATTTTTCAAGCATTTAAAAAAATATCCTTAAATAAATTAACAAAGGAAATCTTTATCTTAAATTACACTCACCATAAAATAATCAAATACTAACGGATACACACACACACACACACACACACATTGCTATATATATAAGTATATGGCCCATGGCGTTTAAAGAAAATGATAAATTACAACAGAATACACAATCAAAATTCAGTAAAAAACGTTTATCAGTCAGGAATTTACACTAAGTTACTAGTTTCATGTTTGCGCTTATTGGTGTACGAGGTGTTACAGCTGCACAGCGCACGTTCAGGCGAGGCATCATGTACGTAAGGTGGAGTGGAATGAGTATACGGTGCCCTAAGAGTTAGCCAGGAATGATATACACTCACACAGGAGTTAGCTCAAAAAGTGATTAGGATATAATATGGAATATATGAATTTTGTGAGTTGCTGTACACCACAAAGAAACCGGGGACGACCTCAGAGTGGACCAAGGCCAAGACGACAAACAAAATCCAGTGTTTTCGGAAGCTTTTCATCACTTCCCTAAAGTCCCTTACCAAAAACAGAGACTAAAAAGCCACACCCAAGAGAAACTGCAGTCGCACATCTACTACCAGTGAGTACACACAATATGTTCATATTTACAATATATATTAGTCTATGCTCTTCCTCATGCAGCACTGGACTGTAAACTACCTCTTCTGACTGCTCTGTCACTTTAAACAGTCTGATAAGCTCTTTGCTCTACTCCCTTTACATCTGCACTGTTTGCACTCTATCTGTTGTGCCTTGTGGATCTATATTTATACTGTATTTATATGTATTTATTTGTATTTTTACATCCCTTTTGTGTGTGTGTGTGTTATCTGTGTGCACCTTGGGTCTGAGAGTAACGTCATTTCAATTCTCTGTATGTGCTGAACATGTGGCACAATTGACAATAAAGCAGACTTTGACTTTGACTTTGACACACAAAATATCCACACAGTAAACACAGGAAACACAGGAAACACAGTAACACACATACACACACCCACACACACACACACACACACACTGGACACAGTGTTGTTTCCTGTGTGACTTGCTCAGCAGCTCAGACCCACACGGAACAGGCCACTCCTTTACTCTTTCACTTTCAGAATAAACAAAGCTGCATTGCAGAGCAGTCGCTTCTCTTCCTCCAAGATGGCCGAGGTAACACTGCTCTCATCTTCTCCTTTTTACTCTCTGTTACAGGGCATACGATTGTGTAACGTGTGTTTTGTGGCAATTTCTTTTGATAGAGTGATAAAAAACCGAAGAAAAGCAAGGAAGAAAGGTGAGCTACTTTCATTTCCTTTACCTGAAGAGTGTTTTATTGAGATTAAAAATGAAAAGACTGAGAGCTCGAGTTGATTTTGTGTCTCAGTGACTTCTTCTAAACCTGGCTTTTATTGTTTTTGCATTGCTGTCATGTTTGAGTAAAAAACTGTCCTCTCATTTCTCTGTGCTTGCAACAGGATGAGGGCCTTCTGTTCTAATGCTTTTGCACACAATGCAGTCTTCCTCTTCGACAAAGCTATTGAAATAGCTGCAGCTTCCACGCAGTCTGCCACCCGGATGGATGTGAAGCCGATCCTGGATCGGGTGAGGGGAACTGCTTTACCATACTGCTGTAATGGGGCTTTCAATCTCAGTCTCTAGTGTGATGAGAAAGTTCAAGCACTGTAAAGAAATTACAGAGCGATTAAAGTGAGAATTAACTGATGATATGAATACTCAGCTGTAATATTGACTACACTGTTTCATAATCACTTCCACCGTTTACACATATTCATTACGCCGTTTCATTTCCATCTCCAGCTGAAGCAGAGTTACTGCTACAACCCGAAGTTTATTAGCATCACAACAATTTGGCAAATGATTCAATTTTATTTATTAAGAACGACACATCATACGTTTTAATTTGTGTTTAGTTTAACGTTGTGGAATGTTGGTGAAAATGCAGCTGTCCTGAAGATGCTGCAAAACTTAGTTACAGCTTTACCTCTGACTGTTACAAAACGCTGACACTGGAAACTCCTTCCATAAAAGTTCAACATCTTACAGAAAATGTCACTATATTTTCAAAAAAAATTAATCAACACCTACTCACCAATCAGAAACCACAATTAAACAGTAGCATTGGATAAAATGATAAGCTCCAGACTGTATTTTATAGATTTTATTAAAAACAAACAAATCAAAACAATACATCCATCTCTCCGTACCATGTTTATGTTATTTATTCTGGTGAATCTCTGCCTCTTAATCCATAATATACACTGTACGGACAAAAGTATGTGCTTGTTGAACATCCCATTCCAGATTTATTCCCCCTGTGTGTGCTGTTATAATGAGTGTTGTCAGTTTAATTAATTCACTGTGACAAAGAACTGTGTCTGTTAGCTCACACATACACGGCTCTTATCCAAACTGCTACTCATCACTGCTTTAACTGTCTCGTATAATATTCTTTAATCTTTCCTCAAGATGCTACACAGCATCCTGTTCTTCGGTAACATCCATGCCTCAAAGTACCTCCCAAAATACATCTTTGCTGATGTGGAAATGTTAAACCGAACTAAGGAAGATTTCCCAGAACCATTCAGGTGTTACCGAACCCGCGTGGCTCTGCGGACACCTTTCTCCTACTTTCTGGAGCTGGTTAGTGAAACATGATGAGTTCTAATGATTAAATTATACCTTTATTTCCCTCAATTTTTCAGTGCGGTTTGCAATGTTTGCTCTTTTTCCCCAGGTCACAATATGCTACGGCCACGATGAAAACGATAAAAAAAAAGTGGAGAATACGCTGTCTGAAATATTAAGTGATTGTAAAAAATCAGGTGATCGATACCCACTGATTTCCACCGTCATATGCGTCTGTAAGAGCGATGTGTCCAGATACTACGGAGCGTCTCTGTCCTGTGAGGGTGACCGAGAGAGAGAGATCATGACTGCTGTGTCCTGTGTGCATGTTTGGCATCTCAATGTTTCCTCTGCTGTGATGTCTGTGTTTCCTGAAGACACTGGAAAACCACGTCGTATAAAACTCCCAGATACAGTGAGGTGTAGCGCGTATGCAGTGGAGGCCATAGGGCAGCTGAAACCACCTTGTAAACGCTGCAATCAGCTTTATTCTCTTCCTGGTCACACAGACAATGAAAATCCCCCTGGTAACTGTGCTGAGACAGAGGCGATCAGTAACTTTTTTAATGCAGGAAATTCTAGCACAAAACATAACCACCCAGAAGAGATGCAAAGAATGAACAAGTGTTTTGACGAGAATATGAAAAAGATCATGGATACAAGGTCACCACAAAACCGAGATAAATATAGTATCAAGGAAGAAGTAGAAATATATTTTTAAATGTGTGAGTTGTAATAAATCTACACAGGTGGGGTATGGTGGTGGTTATGTGGTGTGGGCTGTAGGAGCCCAGCTGTTGGTTGATCTGTAGCGGATTATAATATCAATAAAGTCTATACCTTCAAAGATCCAGAATCTCTAAGATCATGAAACTAAATTATTCTGAAGCCCTTTGTTCATTTAACTGAATTACCCTGAAGCTCTTAGATTTTAAAGCTCCATGATCTTGAATCTGTATGATCCTGCTTGTTTGCTATCCTGAATAAGGAAGAAGCTCTTCTTTCTGACTCCTCTGATATGCACCAGTAAAAGATATGAAATAATGAATAAGATGATAAATGTGCATTTAGTCATCATTTTATACATGAAATAAAACACAAATGATTAATATTTGCTCTCCTGTCTGTGTTCTTTTAAAAGCAGTTATGGAACAGGAATTCCTCAAAAAGATTAGGTCATAACTGTCATGACAAACATAACAAATATTAATATTTTATTAAACATAAACATTTTAAAATATTATTGTAAAATAATAGAACATGGGTTTCGCCTGCGAAGACTGAATTTGTTGTTAAAAAGCATAAACCAACATGAAGACCAGAGAGCTGTCTATGGGAGAAAAGAGGGAAAAGCCAATGCAACAATTCTGAATGTCCTGAAAAAGAAAGAAACCACTGGTGTACTAACAGCCAGACATGGACCAGGTCAGGCAAGGAAGACAACAGCAGATGACAGAAACATTGTGAGAGCTGTGATGAAAAACCCCAAAACAACAGAACCACTGCAACCAAGTCTGTAAACGATGAACTCTACACAACTTGTGTAGAAAGAAAAGAGCACATTAAAGAAGAGCTCGGTGCTTCACTCATAATTCAGATCCCTGATTCAATATAAAGAAGAAAAACTTTCAGAAATGCTATTAGTTTAGAAATGATCACAAAATATGTTGCAGAATCTGTGTGGGTTCCTCCCAGCCTCCAAAAATCCGGCAAATGCATTGGCTAGGCTAAATTGTCCCTAGCAGAAGGAACTCATCTCCAGCAGAGGGCGCTGTCTCACAACACTGATGGGTTTAAATCACATTTTACTGGAGGCTGGATGGAAAGAGCTAAGGATTAAAAAAAGTTGTGCATGTTACTGTAAATACAGTTGTTAAATGGTAGGGGAGAGCGGAGCGTGTTGTCACTTTTTCCAATATTGCTGAGTTTCCTTTTGTATGATACAGTGGAATAAACGTCATGCTAAATGAAAGAATAAATCCATATCTTCATATCCTGCTTCAGCACAGAGTCACAGCCGTTTACACAGTGGCCCTGAAAACGGACAGTTAAATAAAATGACGTTAACTTACTTTTACAAAAGTGGCATCTGTAAAAATGAACTCAACTCTAATTTAAAAAAGAGGTAACATTCACTCAGAAACCTGGGGTTAAAGTTTATTTTTGCCTGTTTTTTTTTTTGTAAAGTTCTATTTTTATTTACAGTTGCCTCTTTTTAAAAGTTGGTTCTCTTTTTTAAGTTGACTCAGAGTTTTTATTTAAAGTTAAAGTTGTCCTTCCCTTTTTTAAAATGGTTTTTTTTTTTTTTTTTCCTTTTTTTAAGGATTGGGGCGGAGTTTGAGGATTGTCTCTCTGCTCCCACACTGCTCTTCCCCACCTACTTCACCACTCTATTCTTGTAAACAACCAAATCTCTTGTCATGAGGTAAGATAAATGTGCTTTATTTATTGTTTAATAAGAATGACTGCTTTTATTTATTTTATTTTACTAACTTCTTCTTCTTCTTCTTCTTCTTCTTCTTCTTCTTCTTCTTCTTTTTTTTTAACCATCTAGTAAACGTACTGAAATTGTGAGGGACTTTCTTCAGCCTGATCTCCAAAAAGGTAAATGACAAAACTCTCTGCATTCTGCTAAGCCTCAGTCCGGATCATATATGTTTATTAATATTTTAATCATGCATGAATTTATAAAAGAAATGAATTCATCAATGTTCAGAAAGTGAAACCTTTTAGATATCTTTTAAAGTGTTGTACATGTAAAATATCACCATGCAATAAGATAAAACCAGACCATAAATCAATCATAAAACAAAGTGAAGTCATTTAAAAGTGAAATAATTTAAGTAAGTGAAGTGAAGTGACTTCAAAGTAAAAGTTTAAATGCATCAAATGATGCCTGTGAGCGAAGCTGTGGAGTGTCGCGTAGAGTGCTGTGACTAGTTCCATGTTTCAGTGCTTCACAGATGATGCTGATTTTAAGTACATAAACTATCTGATCTCAAACATTTCCTGCGTCAAACCCCGCTGGTGCTGAACGAGCCTTGTCCTTTTCACCAAGACCACCTGTTGATTTTCAGCAGTTCACTCTGTGTGAATACACCTGTGTGCTTAAACTGCTAGAAATGATCACAAACCACAGGCGTGTACACAAATTGTACAGAAATATAGATAACATTAAGAGATATATCAGGAGAACTCACAAGGGCTTATCGCTGTTAAGACTATATAACTCCTTATGTGCAATTGCTCTTGCTTTGCACACCAGTGATCTTTCTTTTTCTAAGTTTTGTAGATCTCTACACTGACTGATAGCTTTTGGGATTTGAATCACGCTAAACTCCCATGAGTCATTCTGAGTCATTTTCTAATCATACTAAACCCGCATGAATCATTCGGAGTCTCGCAGGTCGTAATGCCCAACGCAGCAGTTAGGCCGTGATGTTAATCAGAGTTTCAGTGCTGTAATACGTGAGAACCCTGTTAACATTGGCGCGGGCAGAATGCACCATGTCGCTACACAATGGTTCTGCTGTGAATTCTAGATATTCTAGATATATTCTAAAAAAACAAATATTTAGTAGTGTGTTAAAAATGAAATGAGGTGTTGAAAACTGTAAATGTTGAGTGAATGTCAGGATTAGCTGATGTCTAATAACCCCAGTGCAAATTAAGTGAATTCCTTGGGATTCCACCATCATTATGCTGGTTTATATCAGACTGACGCAAAGTCCTACCCTTACAGGAAAAGTCCCTTCCTGTTCTTTTAACAGCCAATAACTTTTAAAAGTTATTAAATCAAAAGTACTTTTAAAAAATGGGACTAAAATAAACCTTATGTCCAATTGTAACCTTGTGTGTGAAACATTGCTAGTAGTTTTGTACTTACATTAGTAAACACATTAATAAAATTATTTCCTACGTTTATACTGAAACAGTAAACAGTCTATAGATTACAATATAAACACAATGTAAATTTCACAGTAACCTGATTTTTTTAATATGAGGACTTCCCGCTGTACGCCGCCTGCCTGGCTGTCATCGGCTCACTGCCTTACCTGTCTAAAATAAACAAAAACACTGAAAAAACATGTCAGTAATACTTCATTACAAAACAGAAAAGAAACATACAAATGGCCAACAATTGTCAGTTTTGTCCAAATACTTTTGGTCCTTTAAAAGCGGGGAGGTGGGGAGGGTGCATCGTGCTGTCAGTCCTGCACCGTTCACCTGATGTAGATGTAAATTCTCTCAAATTAATGCTGAAAGTTTGCACTTTGAACTTATACTCATTATTTAATTTGTGCTCCAGTGTACTGTGTTAGAAAGTTAAAATAAGCATAACGTTGTCAATGCGCACATATTTATAGAGCTGACTGTAAAATGCTTCAGTTAGAGCGTAGTGTTTGTGGGCAGAAGCAGGGATGCTCTTTTTCCCTTTTTTAAGTTAAGTTTTTTGAGTTTTAAGTTAGAATGCAGGATCAGTGAACCTCTTCAGAGCCGTTATATAAAAATCTGAGTGAACTAAAGTCTGCGCTTACGGGGCATGTGTCTTCACTTGGGCTGTAAGAGAACGGAGAGGCATTCCAGTGCACCGTTCGTATTAACATTTGACTTGGTCTATTTTATTTCGTCATTCGAAGTGGTTATGTTTTGTTTTGTTTTGTAGTGGTGCTTCACATTAGCGCTTTTGAGTGACGTCACACATCACAGGTTTTAAACTAGAACAATACCGCTCTGCTGCTAACAAGTTGGGGCTTACGTTTGTTCAAACTTATCAAAAACCGCACTCTAAAAATGCTGGGTTATTTTTGTGACCTACATTGGGTGGATAATGGATGACTCAGCTTATTCTGGGTTGAGAATATGAACTGTGTGTGTTTAGACAGAGCAGCATCTAGAAGAATTAAAGTCTGTAAAGTAAAAGAAATCAGCTGCAACTGCAAGAAATACAAGTTCTTTTTGCTTTCATAGAAATATCAACACCTTCTGACCAATCAGACTCTATAATTAATCAATGGTGTGGTTTAATTAATAATGTTTTTCTCACTGCTAATAAAAGCTTGATTGACTATACAAATGTTAAACTGGTTTACGGACTTGTCTGAGTATATCATAAAATTCTACCATTTAATTGTTCAGTTACACCATGGGATTATCTCTCGAAGATCAGAGAAGTCGTCTTGAATCATCGCCAGTCACAGATTGCAATAAAAAACTTGGAAAAATGCAACTTCAGGGTGAAATCTTTGGAAGACACGTCATATGAAGATGAACCTGACATATTAGAGGAATGGGGGCAGTACTACCTGAGAGAGAACATGAAGATGGAAGTGATTGGTGTTTTCGAGGAGTTCCCCTGTAACTCCCTCCATGCTGAGCTGGTGCTGATGGTGTGTGAGGATGGGAAAGTGTTTGCTTATGAAGATGAGAAGATGCATCTAGTTGCCAAAAGCCTGAAAGAGCTGTTTGACTGTGGTCTCCAATTTCCTGGCATCGAACAGTACTACCGTGGTCAAAGCTTTGAGGACTTGGTGAGCGGAAAGTTATCCTATATACAGTACTAAATACAGATCGACTGCAGATGGCCAACATATTCATCAAATTAAATTTGATTAATAGGTAGAAATTCTTCATAAACTTTGGCTTTGAGCTTAACATTTAGTTAAAAATCACAAGGTAAAGGTTATTAAAATTGTTTACAGTGCAAAAAATGATCTCTTATTACCTAAAGATAGGAAAAGTTATGTAATATTTCTCATTATGATCATGTAACACATGTAGCTTCAAGCTGGAAATTGTTTTATACTATTGGCAGATAATTTTGCTTCTTTTTAAATATGAATGATTAAGGCACAAATATCTATAAGTAAATTAGCCTATGTTCAAGATGTTTGTAAATGCGCAGATTTTTTTTTGCAGTCAATGAATATTGGTGAAGCAGCAGTCCTCCATTGCACTTTAATCAGCAGTGACCTTCTTCTTTTTCCTTTAAGCCATTTAGTCAAATCTACAGCCTGTATACAGTATACTATCATTTCTTACAACCCAGAAGCAATGCAGCTTTTTAACTCTTACAGTTTATTTCATGATATAGTACTTACAGATAGAGTCTGGCTTTGGCTGATGATTTTTGTTCATGGTCACTTTAAATCTTTTTATTTAACAGCAAGTAAAATGAAAAGTGTGACATTATAGTGGAAGACTTATTTGACTAATAAAACCAATTTCTTTTGCTATTTTTAAAATAATAAAATGCCAGTGAGGTTTCTGGTGGATGCTCACTATTTTTTCACCATACTCTAGATGAAAGTAATGATGTGATTACCTCAAAAAAAAAAACACATGCCATTCTAAGATGTGTGTACATGGTTGGTCTTGAGGCCATGCTTAACTTTCCTACTATCCCTCTGTAGACCGATGCTGAATGGGACAGAGTGAAGAAATCAACAAAAGAGGTTGCAGTGAAGAAGCAGCCTCAGGACTTGCTGGAGCACATGGAAGAATCCTATCTGAGGGACTTGGCCATTATTAAGCAGAGACTGCAAACTGAGGTATTGTTTCTCTCACTGATCATTTTCAATGATCGTATGTGCATCTACAGTCCACTGTTATTTCAGTCCCAAACAGAGGTGGAAGATGGGCTCTGTAACTGCCAGTGTGCCATACAAAAAGCTGATGTCATCTCGGCTTTAGCTTCCCTTCACTCTCTCCACTATGTAACCGACCATAGTGCGGTTACTATGTTGGTGTGTTTTTTTTTTTGTGTGTGTGTGTAGTTCCTCTACTGTGCTCCAGGGGGCCCTATAGAATTTTCTGTGTTCAGGGATAAAATGGATGGAGGCAGTAGAGTAAGATTTACCTGTTTGGTTAAGAGAGAGCATGGCTTTCACTTACGTTACCTCACTGCAACTGGAGTTCGGATTGAGAAACTAAGGTTTTCAGCTCAATCATAAGAACTCTTTTTGTTCCTGTCTCTCTGTTTTTCTTCGTTACCTTGAATTCTCATCAATGGACTAAGAAATAACTTCATCAAAACTCTGTGAACATCGT
>CM075002.1:593970-598970 GCA_037576825.1 Pangasius krempfi
GGGGCGTGGTAGGCCGCAATAGCCGCCACGTAGACCTTCAGGGTGGAGTGGGTCAGCCCTGCGGAGAGACGGGCCTGGAGGAACTCCAGCACTGTACCAACTGGGCAGTGAACAGGGTTGAGCCGGCGGTCTCCACACCAGGAAGTGAAAAGTTTCCACTTCAGGGCGTACAGTTTCCTCATAGAGGGAGCTCTGGACTGGAGGATGGTCTCAGCAACCTCGGTTGAGAGACCAGAAGCTCTGAGTTGTGCCCCCTCAGAGGCCACACCCACAGCTTCCACAGCTCCGGGCGCGGGTGAAGGATGTCGCCCCCCGCCTGTGAGAGGAGGTCCCTCCTGATGGGAATCTCCCATGGAGAGCCGTCGAAAAGGGAGATCAGGTCCGAGAACTATACTCGGCCCGGCCAGAACGGGGCTACTAGCAGCAGATGGACCCCGTCCCGGCACACTCTCTCCAGAACAGAATAGCATCCAGTCCCAGGGGAGCTGGATGAGTCAGAGAGAACCAAAGGGGACAGTGCGATGTCTCACTTTGCGTCGCAAACAGATCCACCTGAGCTCGGCCGAACATACGCCATATCTGCTCCACCACCTCAGGGTGGAGCCTCCATTCCCCTGGCATCGGCCCCTGCCTCGACAGGGCGTCTGCTCCCATATTGAGACGGCCAGGGATATAAGCTGCTCTCAGCGAGAGGAGTCTCCCCTGGGACCACACAAGGATCAGACCTCCCTGGTGGTTGATATAGTAGGCCACTGCCGTGTTGTCGGTGCGCACCAACACGTGGCGACCTCTTAGGTCCGGGAGGAAGTGTTTCAGTGCTAGAAACACGGCCAGCATCTCCAGGCAGTTGATGTGCCAAGTGAGATGGCGCTCCACAGACCACGGGCTGAGCGGCCACTCATGACCGCTCCCCAACCGGTGAGAGATGCATCCGTCGCTAGCATTACGCGGCGACCAGGAGCTCCCAGCACCGGGCCTTAGTCTTAACCCCCGCTCTTTCATGTGGGCGAGAACGACATCTCGATGCCGAACCGCCATCTGCTCTGAACGAGCTAATATCAACTAGTCGTCAATATAATTCAGTATGCGGATGCCCTGGAGTCGCATAGGAGCCATAGCAGCATCCACACACTTCGTGAAAGTGCGGGGTGAGAGTGCTAGGCCGAAAGGAAGAACCCGGTATTGGTAAGCTTCGCCCCCAAAAACGAACCTCAGGAACTTCCTGTGTTGAGGAAGGATGGAGATTTGGAAATATGCATCTTTTAGGCCGACCGTGACAAACCAGTCCTCGGACACAACCTGAGCAACCGTGAGCATCCTGAACTTCAGTCGAGCGACTGAGAGGTTCAACTGCCGCAAGTCCAAAATGGGACGCAGCCCTCCATCCTTCTTGGGAACAATGAAGTACCGGCTGTAGAACCCGGACTCTCTGTGGTGAGGAGGGACCACCTCGATGGCCTCCTTCCTCAGGAGAGTGTGCAGTTCCTGTTCCATTACCAGAGCCTGCTCGGGAGCCACGAGAGTGTGAAGAACCCCGGAAAAGCGGGGCGGAGGAAAGCCGAACTGAATTCGGTAGTCTCTCTCTACAGTACGCAGGACTCATTGAGACACATTTGGCAGAAGTTTCCATGCTGCCAAACAGCTCACTAAGGGGATCAGCCTCTCGAGACTGACCTCTGGTACAACAGAAGCGGCTAGCTTGGTGCCCTGGAGCAGCAAACCGGGCTAGGACTAGCTGCTCCAAAGGCCTCCAAAGAGGCCGCGAGCCCCCCAGACCCGCTACGTTGCCGGGCGAGAACTGGGGGAGACGCTCACCGGAGACCGCTGCGCCCTGAAGCACTATAGGTTGCAGGGTTGGCAGACCGACCTCCCGAGGGCACTGAGGCAAGACGGGCACTGTATGATGAGGTGTATACCATCCTGCCCCAGAGGGGCCCGCCCTCGGAAGCCCTGGGCCGAAAGCGTCAGGGCTTCTTAGCCGCGGCCCTCCTAGACAAAAGAACGGTCCTCAGATCCGTCTTTGCGTCAGAGGGACCGGGCCCAGAGCGCCGCCGAGACTCCCGGTCCCGCCGAGACTCTCTGTTTCTCCGCCTCCCTACGAGAGGAGGCAGTACACGGAGGGGGCTGCCCCCGCCCAGCAGCCCCACGGGACAGACAGCGACGAGGGAGAAACCGCTGGAAGGCTGCCGCCTGGGTGCGAGCCTGCTGGTACCTGTCGATGACGGAATTAACAGCGTCGCCGAACAGGCCAAGGGGCACCAATGGGGCGTCCATAAGAATGACCCTGTCCTTCTCTTTCATGTCGGACAGGGTCAGCCAGAGGTGTCTCTCCGCCACACCACCAGGACTGCCACAGACCGACCGTTAGCACGGAGCGAAAGATCAGCGGCCCGCCTGAGCTCCACCAAGTGCTCAGACGGCATCTCCCCCTCATCCAGCTCTTTGAGCAGGTCGGCCTGGTACGCCTGTAACACCGCCATGGTGTGCAGACACGCACCAGCCTGACCCGCTGCCGTGTATGCCTTGCCCACCAGCATCGAGGTGTTTCGCAGCGGCTTGGTGGGCAGCGCTGGAGCCTTCAGGGAAGATGCCACATCAGGGGACAGATAGCTAGCTAGCGTCTGTTCAACCCTGGGCATCGCCCTAGAACCGGTAAGGTCTAGCCCCGCCACATTAGCATAGTGAGAGGAGGCGGAACTGAATAAACGGGCCGAAAAAGGCCTCCTCCACGACCTCAACACCTCGGTGTGGAGGTCGGGAAAAAAGGGCAGGCTCCAGCGTGGAGGTGGCGGTCTACTGCGCAAAAAGCCAGTCGATACTGAGCTTAGCGACGGCCCGTGAAACCACCTCCAGCAGCTTCTCATATTGAGGAGACTGCGGCAAATCAGGGTCGGCGCCCTCCACGTCAACCTCCTCGGAGGAAGACAGGCAGTAGATCTGGAGGGTGAGGAAGGAGAAAGGGACTCGCCCGTCTCCATTCCCTCCGCCAGATCCATCTGCGAGCCCCACGAGTGCAACCGCCACTCTGCCTGGGCAGAAGCGGGGCCGGCACCGCGAGGCACATGAGTGAAGGCTCCCTCCTCGAAGAGAGCCTTATGGGAGCAAAGCACGCACAATGGCAAACGCTCGCAATGCGAGCAGCCGGCTCCCTCGAGAGCCGCTCCCAAACAGACAACGCAAAGACTGTGTGTATAACGTAATATAACGCGGGCAGGGAGGAACACACAGCCTAAAACGCTGTCCACTCTCGCCCCTATGTTTGGATTTGTCTTTGGCTTTATGCACTGGCATAGTCTCAGACATGACAAACAGACAACAAAGGACAAACACAGACACAAAGCGCTTGCTGAAGGGCAAAAAGCTAGCGCGGCGCGTGCCACTCGGGCTTTTATGCTTCCGGGTCGTTACGTCACTCTGCCCGTGACGTCTCGCCCATTCATTCATTGACTGATTACACACGTGATTCAGAGCGCGGTCACGCTGAAGGCGTTCCCATAGCGTTTCGACACAGCTCGAGTTCCTGAAGGGGAACTACTATTTATTATTTAAATTCCTTTTAAAGTCGTCTAATTCTAATTATTCATCTGATAATAATGTGCATAATGTGTTAATGTGTAAAAGTGAGTAAAATAAAGATGCTTTAATTTGTAGTGAATGGAACTGTGTTGGTTATCAGGCAGCAGCACTACAGGGTCTCTATTAGACAAACATCCACAGCTTCATCTTTCATTATCAGCTTTTAATGTCACTTATGGACATTTATATCGCATCACTAGGAATTTTAAATGAAGTCGTGAAATATTCCACGGTAAAGTTAGGATTATGTTAGCTGGTTCGCTGGCTAGCATGTGCTCAACGTTAACGGTATATTTTTAAATGATGCAGAGCGAACCGTTACCTCACACAGTTCCAGCTGCTTATTCCTAGCTGTTTAACATAAAACACACTGATTATATACAACACCTCATCACATAAAACACACTGATTATATACTTCAGATAACGTTGTTTTGTGTGTTTTTAAAAAGGCCAGATGATCATTATCAGCATAAGTGCGTCACATGGTTTATTGAATCGCATTTTTGATTTTGATTTTTGCCAAATGCCATGAATGTAAATGTAAATGTAAATGCTGTGGTGTAACAGGATTAAACAATCCGTGCTATTCATTTTTCCTTTCCTGTTTGAACGCTATTAGCCAGCTAGCTACACTGAATCTTAAAACACAATATGTCATATTAAATGTAGTAAAAAATAATTCTACCTAATCATCCACCTCAAAATTCTCTGCATTCTCGCAGCACTCCCCCAATCCACCGCTCATGTGGAGAGACGTTTAAAAATGTATTTTCTTTGTCATTATGGATTACTAGGTTTAGGTAAATGACAGAAAAGTATATTTAATCTATTTTAAATTAAATCTATAACACAATAAAGTGAGAAAAAAAAGTGAAGGGGTCTGAAGTCACTTGTGGACTCAGATAGTGAGATAGATATTGAGATTGATATAGTTCCTGTAGATCCAACCCTGTTTATCACACTGTATAATAATGTACCATAGGGGCATTGAACAGGAGAGGGTGCCAAAACAAATGTCTGTTCACTGCTACAGAAATCTTCTTCAAATAACACCATTTAAAACATGGAAACGTGAGGATTTGTACTGGCTATAAGTGTCTTTGAGCTAATCATTCAACTGCACAGCTCTAAGAAAGAAGCAGGATTACTGTTTTACACGTCCCATGAAAATGGCTGAAAACGGATGAAATGGTAAATGCTGTGGCCTTTAGCATCTACATTTTAGAGAAACTGTAAATTCCATCATTTAATGAGTATCACAGCTATTTAAATATTCTCTGAATGAGCATAGACCAACTTACAAGAAACAGCTTCTGCCTGTGAAAGTGCAGAAACCTCTCCAGACTTAAATGATCAGACTTCCCGTGGCTTTATCACAGACAGTAGATACTGTACTTAAGCCTGCAGTTATCTCATCAGTGG
>CM075002.1:623260-625760 GCA_037576825.1 Pangasius krempfi
ACTCATATTATACATCTCTCTCTATAACTCATATTATACATCTCTCTCTATGACTCATATTATACATCTCTCTCTATGACTCATATTATACATCTCTCTCTATGACTCATATTATACATCTCTCTCTATGACTCATATTATACATCTCTCTCTATGACTCATATTATACATCTCTCTCATATTCTCTATAAATATCACTATAAACTGCCATGTGATGATCTCTGATGGTTTTTTTCACATTATGATATACTGCAGATGAATGTCTTTATATCTTTAACATGGTTTAGACAACAGCAATCATTAGCATACAGATTATGTTAGTTTCTTTAATTACTTTTGCCCCCCCACCAAACCTCTTAAGGGGGTGAAAGTAATTAAGGAAACTAACATAATCTTTAATTAAATTGATATTTTTAATATTTGGCTGCAGTCAGTGACTATTTGAAGTCTGGAAACCTTAAACATGTCCAGATCTGGTTTCCTCTCTGCTTCCCTGAGTTTAATCCCAGCTTGGCTTCACTATGTAGCAGATACGTGCTGCATACGACCAAGAAAAAATATACTACACTCCCTGTCCACTTTATTAGGAACATCTACACATTCATGAGACTCTCCAATCAGCCAGTTATGTTTCTGAAATACTGCAACAAACACCAACAACCACCATCATGGTCTCAATTAACTAATGAACGAACTAATTCATTCATTAAAATAGCTACATTATCTTATTGTACAACTTTCTCAATTATCTTATCACAGAGCAGAGATGTCTTTGTTGTTTTCGATGTTACATAAGGATTCATGAAACGGCTTTATTTCTGTCATAAACAATCTGCGATTAGGTTTGGTGGAGGTTATTCTTGCTTTGTGTAAATGAAACTGTGTGTGTGTGTGTGTGTGTGTGTGTGTGTGCGTGCCAAATTTTGACTTCAAAACCGTGCAGTAAGAATCACTGACGCCACGTTGTCCACTCATATACACAGTCACTGGAAGTGCACATGCATTAATAACATTTATTTCACCCATTAACACCTGTATATATTAGCATTAATTAAACTACAGCATGTTGATAAATGTCAGGCCAGTGAGTATAAATATTGGCACCCACGATGTTAGCTTCATTAGACAATTTCACTAAATAACCACCACAGACATGTTAATTCTAACATTTTTTAACATTTTTCATTAAACACTGGTCTGTACAGGAGTTCATTAATTGCTTTATTTTAAGAACACATGGCATGTATTAATTACTATATTACATTACTGATGGTGTGTTCATGTAGCTACTCTAGTAAATACTGTTAATGAGGAGATGTGTGTATAAAATATAAAATAAATAAATTACTAAATACATAAAAAAAAAAAAAACTATGATCTAAAGTATCTCACAGCCTGAAACTGACTGCAATAAAATTTATATTAAAATCAGGCAGATGTGACAAAACAATAGCTAACAGCAACAAGAGTGTAATGATTAAACTAAACTCTGTGTGTGTGTGTGTGTGTGTGTGTGTGTGTGTGTGTGTGTGTGTGTGTGTGTGTGTGTGTGTGTGTGTGTGTTTGCGTGTGTAAACAAACTGCACTGTCATTATTTCAATTAGTCATTTTATGGTAGTCACACAAAGTAGTTGCCTTGAGGGTTTTTTTTTCTCTTTTATCATTTTAATTCTTGTCCTCACTTTGATTTGACACAAAGAAAGAAACAGGAAAGAGAAACAGGAAATAATAAGAATGAGAAAGGAAACAAAGAAAATATGGTAAAGAAAAAAACACATAAAGAAAAACTAAAAAGAGGATCACAAATGAATCTCATTTTATAGTATAAAGCAATGTGGATGTGCACGAACTCTGCAACCTAATCCCTATATTTCAAACCCTAAACCAAAACCAAAGGCTTAAACCCTAAAAGCCAAAACCAAACCCTAAAGCTCTAATCCTAAACTCTAAAGACCAAACTCCAAATCCCAAGATCTAACCCTGGGCTTTAATCCCTAAAGGCCAAACCCTAAACCAAAACCCAACAGTGGTGTCAGGATTTGAACTCACGAGCTTCTGATCAGTAGTCCAAAGCCTGAACCACTAACTGAACCCAGTCTATCAAACCCAAAGTACCACACCCTGAACCACTACAGTCTTCGGGCTTTGTTATTTTGCTCTGAGGCGTAGCTTTTGACAAGTTCCCACATTTTCTATGCAATGACTTGTTTGTCCTGTTACGCGTGTGTTTGATGTTCTGCTGGCGTTCACACACTCCAGCATTGTTAAGTCATCTAGCTGAGCAACGTTCGTCTTCGCCTGAGGGGAACTTCAACATTTGGCAGGAGTCCATGGTGTTGGAGTTCCTAACACACAAGCACAGTCTGTGAGGAGTGAGAGTGTGTGAGTGTGTGAAAACGCCTCAATCAAGTGGGAGATCGGCAGCCATTTTGAAGCCCGGTCACTGGAAACACTAGAACGTCGCTAGAAACACTAGAAAGTGGATTAATTGATTACTACA
>CM075002.1:628260-635338 GCA_037576825.1 Pangasius krempfi
GTACCTCAGAACCAGAGCCTCGTTTAGCTAAAGAGTACCTCAGAACCAGAGCCTCGTTTAGCTAAAGAGTACCTCAGAACCAGAGCCTCGTTTAGCTAAAGAGTACCTCAGAACCAGAGCCTCGTTTAGCTAATGAGTACCTCAGAACCAGAGATTCAGTTAGCTAAAGAGTACCTCAGAATCAGAGCCTCGTTTAGCTAATGAGTACCTCAGAACCAGAGCCTCGTTTAGCTAATGAGTACCTCAGAACCAGAGCCTTGTTTAGCTAATGAGTACCTCAGAACCAGAGATTCAGTTAGCTAAAGAGTAGCTCAGAACCAGAGCCTCAGTTAGCTAATGAGTACCTCAGAATCAGAGCCTCGTTTAGCTAATGAGTACCTCAGAACCAGAGCCTCAGTTAGCTTAAGAGTACCTCAGAACCAGAGGCTCATTTAGCTAAAGAGTACTTCAGAACCAGAGGCTCGTTTAGCTAAAGAGTACCTCAGAACCAGAGCCTCGTTTAGCTAATGAGTACCTCAGAACCAGAGCCTCAGTTAGCTAAAGAGTACCTCAGAAGCCTCGTTTAGCTAATGAGTACCTCAGAACCAGAGCCTTGCTGAGTTAAACGTTATAATCATTGCTGTTGGAGCAAGGCACGTTAGAGAAGTCTGTTTGTCAGAGAGAACTCTTTGTGTGAATTGCAAACCAAAAATAAAACACAGCAGAAACTTGACTAGCTAAGAGAACACAGAAATTCAGTGGGTGGGGCTTACAGAAGACGTGGAGACAGGAATTCCCAGAAAGGATGTCTGCTGTGGACAGATGTTGGTAGCACCCATGAGTGTCTGCATAGCTCCTCCCAGGCCACAGCAGTCAAACTGTAGACACACATATGCAGAGTCAGGCTTTCGGCTATTAAACACACTTGTATATACATGTTAGAGTGTGTGTGTGTGTGTGTGTTTGTGTGTGTGTGTGTGTGTGTGTGGGGCACATACAGCTTTGTGGAACAGTTTGAGGATGAAGGCTCGGATCACGTCTCCTGTAACAATGTACTGGGCAAAGATGGTGGCGTAAAACTCTGCAACATGGGCTGAGAACTGAATTTTAAAAAAAAAATGACACACAAACTCCAGCTAAACAGAAGCCATTTTAATGACATTACAGTGATGTACACTTACCTCTGAAATCTTAACAAAGGCCAGGCCCCCTCCGATGGCAGCTGCGGCAGCGAGCAAAAACAGCAGACAGCAGTACTGCAGAGAAGGAGAAAGTAACATGAACGCAACACACGCTGTTCTGGTGAATATTCTTAAGAAGAGTGACACGATGATGTCATCAAAACAGTGCCAGCCAAAAAGTTCCTCTTCGAAAGTGTTCAGCCGGAAATTCACATGTTAGACTTCATTACCAACCAGCTACATGCTAGATTATCGAACCTTTTCTATTATCGTTTTAATGTCCTATTTAGACGGAATTAGTTTTAAACGGAGGTTGGGTAATGTAAGTATTGTGGACTTCTGGCAGGATTAATGCAACATTTTGCCATCTATAAATGAGCTGTAGAAATAACCCTGGGTTATTTTTCAGTTTGGGGGCGGGGCTAATTTCAGGGCTGGGGAAATTACATGTCTAAAGGCACTATTAAAAACTACAAACTACTATGTTAAGGAAAAAGTTTTAGCTAGCTAGAATGAATATTCAAATAAATGTTTTCATCTGCTTTTTTCATCTTCTCTTTCTTTTAGAGGATGTTTGAGTTTTTGTTTCCACTCAGTCAAGTCAAGTCAGTGGGCTTTTTTAGCCATTCCTCTATATAGATGTATACATTCGAACAAAATGTCGTTTTCTCAGGACCATGGTGCAACACAGAACAGTACACAGGACACAGGACAGTAGATACACAGGGCATGGGCTGTAAACTGTAAACTATTGTGTGATGTATAAGTATAGCAGCAGTAGTCGTACTGGGTTAAAGGTTTGACAAGCGCAGGTGAGCGTTGGGAGGCAGCAGGCTGGTGAGTAATCTGACTGTCTCAGGGAAGAAACTGTTGCGGAGTCTGCTGGTGGTTGTACCACAGATGCTCCTGTACCTTCTGCCAGATGGCAGGAGGGTGAAGCAACCATGAGAGGAGCGAGAGGGGTCGTCTGCAATGCTGGTGGCTTTGTGGATTGTTGTTGTATGAGGTGTCAATGGTGGGTAAAGAGACCAAGATGATCTTTGCAGCTGTTCTGTAGGGTCTTGCGTTCGGAAGCTGTGCTGTACCACACATTGAGACAGCCAGAAAGGAAGTGAAGATGGGAGGGAGAGGTTTGGCTCTCTTCAGCCTCCTCAGGAAGTGTAGACAATGTTGGGTCTTCTTGTCTAGGCAGGTGGTGTTGAGAATCCAGGAGAGGTCCTCCATCATGAGCACACCAAGAAGCCTGGAGCTTTTGACTCTCTCCACAGTTGTTCCGTTGATGTGCAGTGGTGAGTCGTCTACTCGAGTCCTCATGAAGTCAGCAATCATCTCTTTAGTCTTTAGTCAACATTAAGGGATAGATTATTGTGTCTACACCATTCTGCAAGCTGGTTCACCTCCCCTCTGTATGCTGATTCATCATTTTTGCTAATGATGTCATCAGCAAACTTGATGATGTGATTAGAACTGAACTTTGCAGCACAGTCATGAGTCAGCAGTGTGAACAGCAGTGGACTGAGCACACAGCCCTGGGGTGCACCGGTGCTCAGTGTGGTGGTGCTGGAGGTGGAGATGCCGATTCTGATGGACTGGGGTCTCCCAGCAGAAAGCTCAGAATCCAGTTGCAGAGGGCGGTTCAGACCCAGCAGGCTGAGCTTTGTTATTAGTTATTGTGGGATTTAATAATTAACACATTCACATCCATAAACAGATGTAAACTACACAATCCATGCATGTGATAAAACCTCAGCTTACTGTTTATTTACAATTAGAGTGAAGGAGTACACACTGCCATAGGGGTGTGTGTGTGTGTGTGTGTGTGTGTGTGTGTGTGTGTGTGTGTGTGTGTGTGTGTGTGTGTCTCACCACACTAATTGAAGATTTATTCTCACTACAGGAACCGTAATCTCCAAACGCAGCAGTGATGAGAATCAAAACACCAATACTTATGGACAGTCCAACCACTGAGAGACAGAGAGAGAGAGAGAGAGAGAGAGAGAGAGAGAGAAATGGCAAAAACACAAGGTTGGATAAATAGATGGATGGTGGATGGATGGATGGATGGATGGATTAATGCTACCATGGCTGTGCTGTTGCACAACAAGATTCATGAAGAGCTTTTTCCCTTCAGCTGTACTAATCCTGAACTCAGCTTCTAAGCATTAACTGCCAGCCTCCACCTAATAACTAAACATTAGCATTAGACGCCATACTATACTGTATCATTACTGCTGTTATCTACAATTAATGCACTTTACTGCAATTATGTCATTACTACAATTATTTATAACAGATTGCTATTTGCACATCTGCATTTTATCCACTGTATCATACTGCATGCATCATGCTGTTTACCTTTACCTGTACTGTTATCTTTACTTACTGCACTATCATTCTTATTTACTTATTTACTTCTGTTTATTGTCTCTGTACTCGTACTCTGACAATGACAATACAGTTCAATGTAACATAACCTACTTCTTTAAACTATCCAACAATTTACCTGTCTATTTAAATTATTTTACAAACAATTAGCATGTAATTACATAAATCATGAATGTGTAGCATGTGATCAAATTGAAACGAATCACGACTACGTACTGAACATGAAATGGTTGGTTTTCATATCCTGGGGCACGTCAGCACTGAAGCGCAGATACATTCCACCTGCCAATAAACCCATTCCCACCAACTGAGAGAGAGAGAGAGAGAGAGAGATCATCTATATTGAATCTGAGCTCTTTACACTGTTGAACACTGTGAAACCTCATTCGTTATTCATTACTGTGAATATGAATATTAATGAGCTTCTTACGATGAAGAGTATGTTGAAAAGGATGACGATCCATTTGCAGAACTGTCCACAGCCGCCTACTGCCATGATGATTCCAGCTGCCTAGACACACTCGACCAACTACAGAGACACAGTCAGAGGGGGAAAAGAATATCATAATATTAATAATTAATTTATGGGGAAAAATCCACTTAAACATAATTGATCTGATGATACACCACAATGTTGCTGTTGTTCTTTCAGCTGCTCCCGTTAGGGGTCGCCACAGACCACCAGGAATCCCTGATGATACACCACAATATTCAATTTAAATCCGCGCTGAATTAGTTCTATACAGACAGCATTCTCACAAGCTGAGAGAAAACACTTCCTGTACAGTGCCTGATCTCACGCTATATAAGGTGTCCTCATATGTTCTCAGGTTACTGAACTATTCTGATGGAGAACTCACCAGTTCCTGGACCGGTTCCTGTTCTGCACTGCAGAACTGTGGCATCATTTCAGTAGTGTACAGTACGCTAAAGTCATACACCAAGGCACTTGCCATATGTATAAAAAAAAATCATCATCAATGTGAATGCATGTTTATGATACTTACTAGTGATTAACTTTTACATATTTAAAAAAAAGGAACATGTGGTGAGATGTGGTGTGATGCAAGCTAAATATCTGACTTTTACACATACAGTATAAACCAAATAATACAAAACTGCAGATCCGTTCCAGGTCACGCCACAGCATCACTATTATAAACAGTTGGCCATTCGATGACGAATCAGTGATGCTTATTTCGGTAAGTACACTCAAAAATCTGGAACTGTTTAGGGTTCTTCTGTCACCCTTAAGGGTTCCTACAACCGAATGTTTCCTGTCAGAAAGCTTCCGATTAGAACTCTTTTATGAAAGTTTACTTAGCTAGCAATTTTATGTTAGCAGGACATTATGGTTGTAGAAACACTTGACGTTAAGAATGTTTTTTGGGTGTCATGGCAACCTTTTCACATTGCAGCAACATTTATAGTTCAGCAACATTAACATTAATGGGTACCACAGTTGCAGCAAGTTTTTAAAACATTGCAAAATTTTTTATTTTGGTGACATTTCAACGAAACCTGTCAAACACTTTACTGAACATTCTGTAGCTCCCTTTTCTAAACGTTTTCTAAACGGTAATCTTAAAAAATTAAATTATATACTTTGAAAAAAGGCTTTAAAGATACACTACACTCACTTTCCTGAGTTAAAGACACATATTCAAAGTACAAAAGGCATATACGTGACAAGGACAGGTACAGTCTGGTGTTCTGGCACTTTTCAGTGTGTTTTAGTTCCTGGGCTGCAATTAAACCAACAAATGCTACAAACGAACCGAATGCAACGAAGCGCTGACACTGGAGACTCCTTCCATCCATGTTAAATAAAGGCCTCCTTACAGAAAACTTTACAATATCAACAATTACAGATTTTTTTATCCGTTTATGTGGAGCGTCCGCTGTACACGTCCCCGTGAACGAGCTGTTACTATGGTAACGGTAACGTATTACAGCAAGCGCATTAATATAAACCTGCGCTACTGTTATAGAGAATTAATAATTAAATAGTAAATAACTAATAATAAATTCTATGTCAGCCTGATTCCTTTACATTAATACCACATTTATTACATGCTGAGTAATTTTTATTATGAAATAAACACTTTTGTTTTAATAAAAGCCTAAAAGTGCTTTTGTTTATTTAATTAAGTGTCTTTCGTCGTCTTGTAATAATTCTAAGCTATTACTAAGCTACATCAGACTATCAGATCTACTGTTCTTTATATCTTTGGTCAGCAGTGAGACACAGTTTCTCTTGCCAAATTCGGTTGTGTTTTTGCCAAGCAAGTGCTGTTCTTCCTTCCTCTCTGTGGTTTCTATTACAGTAGAAATCATTTCAGAAAACAAAAATACTCCTTCAGACTTATTCACTGTTTCCGAAATGGAACTGCCACATTTACAACAACAACAAAAAAAAAATTACAGCAATTCTTTCGGTCTTGGTCTGTACCAAAACCAGAATTCAGGACACTTTAGACTAGAAAAAAAAAGAAAAGAAAAAGCAAGTGCATGGTTATGAATTACAGCTTTTATTATCGGTTTTCTTAGCCTGAGATCCCTGCAAAGCTGATGATCAGCAGTGAGTTTGCTATTTCATGCTGTTCAGTTTAGTAAGTAAAACAGACCGAGCCTCACCAGCTGGCAAGTGGCCTTTTTATAGTGTACGTAAGATAACAGCCACCAAAAGTAACACACTTGGCAGTAAATAAAGGATGAAGAAATGTCTGTTCCCTGTCCACTATTACGTAAGATTTCTGTTCCATCATCTGCTCTTTACTCCCCAGCTAACGATTTGGTTGTAAGTGCATTCAATCTGTCGGGTTTTCGGGTGTTCGGAGAGTCTCTTTCCTCACGTTAATAAACGTTCCTACAGCACTGATGTAACATTTTCAGCTGCAGGAATGTTAACACTAACGTACCTTTAATGGCAGATTATTCCGTATGAATGCTGTAAATTTAAACAGCACACGCTGCAACACTGCCAGAACATTATTTGTGCAGAACACATTACTGAACATTCTGATGATATTCTGCTACAGTAGACTGGTGACATCAGGACATGTCTCTGTCATCAATCATTTTTCATCCTCTTGGAGTCTCCAGTGATGAGTAGATCAGTCTCTACTGAGTCCTTCCTCCAGTGAGTCCCGGTCATCACATTCAGGTCCAGTGTTGCCAACTCTCTGACTTTAAAAAAATTATTATTTAAAAAAAAAATAGCAACAAATCTATCAACTTTTGGAGCAGATCTTAGCGACTGACCTGCACTGAATACGACTTTCCAGCTCACATCACAGCTGCTGGTTACATGCGTTGAGAACGCAGGCTCACTCAACAACCAATCACTGATCACCACTGTTCCCGACAACCAATCACTGATCACCACTGTTCCCAACAACCAATCACTGAGCACCACTGTTCCCGACAACCAATCACTGAGCACCACTTTTCCCGACAACCAATCACTGAGCACCACTGTTCCCAACAACCAATCACTGAGCACCACTGTTCCCAACAACCAATCACTGAGC
>CM075002.1:752454-778287 GCA_037576825.1 Pangasius krempfi
CAAATCCATTGTGGTGGTGTATAAAGGCAAAATCACAAAAACTCTGTCATTGTCCAAATACTTCCAGACCTGACTGTTTATATATATATATATATATATATATATGTATATGTGTATATATGTGTGTGTGTGTGTGTGTGTTTTAATAAAGCATTTAATTGCTAGAAAAGTTAAATAAAAATAACTTAAAATTTGAAACTGTGACCTTAGTCATCTTAACATAACTTCAAATGGTATAGTAGTCTAATCTAGAGAGTTAATCTAGCTAGATAGACAATACGTGCACAAGCTAATGGGTTACTCTCGTAACGTATAAAATGTCTTGCTGACAATTAAACTGGGTATTTCTGCAGAAAAACGTGTCAGTGTGTTCTTCATAATTGTGAGAGATGTCTCATTAGAGTCAATGCACAATGGCTTGAAATCACTCTGTACAGAATCACATCATCAGCATGTAAGGAGCATGGAAGGGTCTAATCATCAGAGTTCCACAGGGCACTGGCAGTCAACTGAAGGCTAAAATTAGAGGACTATGAAAGACAAACACAAGAAAAGAAATTGGTAAAACAGAAATGGTTAGCAATCGGTATGCAGGTGAACTTGAGTGGCTGTAGGAAAGTATGCGTGTAGTTTCAAACTGGAGATTCTGGGAGTTGGTGATACTAATATGTAACTTACAAATTGTGATACTAATATGTAAATTTATGAGCAAACCTGTTTGCACCCATGACAAAAAAAAAAGTCTGAAGTCTCTGACTAACATATTCTCTAATCAGAGATATAAAAACTTTATTGGAGTCCGGCTAGCGTCTTTTCTTTATGCTTGATGAAGTGTTTAAATTTTACGTGACTGGTTGTTGTGCTAGCATTCGAGTTATCTAACACTAACATTGTACTCATAAACTGCCTAGTGAAAAATAACACTTCTGTTTAAAATGTGTTTAAGTTTGATTTATGTGTTATGTGCTAGGTTTCGTAGTAGCTTCTTGGTCAGATTAGCAAAGCAAGCTAAGAGTACCAGCTATGCAAGCTCGCTGGAGGCAAGTTTTTGTCAAGTTTTGCGCATCAGTAAATGGGAACTAAGAGAAAGTAGGAACTGAAGTTGAGTGAGGTGGGAACTGAAGAAACGCTGCACCACAGGATTGTTCCGAGGAATCGATCGAGTCAGTCGTTTGGATTTGCCGCTACACAATCTCCGTGTTCTCCTCTGTAGCAGAAGTCATAGCTCTGTATATATACACGTATATAGAAAATGAATGTAGTGAATGTAGAGATGGTAGACTTGAGTAGCATCTTACCATGTTAAAGTCAAGGTTTTTCTCCACCCACTCAGTGGCGGCTTCGAACTCATCATACATCTCCATGATGTAGAGCGTGTCCAGAGCATCCACGATCGTCGCGCCCCTCAGACTTCCTGCAAACGAAGAAAACGATCACAATGAGAACCTGCAAGCTCCATAAAATCAGGGTTTAAACCGGTGCTGCTGCGTGATAACAGCTAGGGCCAAAGAGCTGTAAGATACTAGGACTCATTTCAATGGAAATTCTGTTCAGAGGGCAAAGCAAAGGCAGAACTCTGGAGAAAAAAAATAATAAAACAATGGGCTGTAGAGAACAACTTCTACATTACCTAAAGCTCTGTGAAAGGATAGACAGCAGAATCATTGATAATATTCCATATCCAAATATTGCTTGAGTAGCACCATCCATCATGACATGTTTATTATTTTCATCATGATAATATTCTAATAATAATAACAACAACAAAGAATGGTTAGACTGTGTCTATCAGTGTAGTTATGTTCGGTAAATAGCCCCCGTCCTTCTTCTTGATTAAGGCCAGTTTTATAATTAAAATAAAATTTCATGGCTATAAACAAACACCAGAGTGAATAAGCTTATTTAACTTCTACTTAGTCTGTTTGCTTGATCGTAATAATAAATGTGAACAAACAGAGAGAAGTCTATATTAAACATTAAAGGTTTTCTCTCAGGCTTTAGGTGGAGGCAGAGTGATAATGGAGTGTGGGGTAAATGTGCAGATTGTAATGTGTCCACTGGGGATTTGTTGGTTTCAGCCTCTGACATTGAAGGCATAATTTAGTATGTAACTGCTAATTCATAATGTGATGTGCATAATCGATATCAAAGTCATACAGGAGTAAACGGCAATATGACATATTAATATTCATTTATACATCGACTTTATGGCTTTTATTATAGGCAAGAACACCCTAACAAGAAGAAAAGGGTGGGTGGAAGTGTTGAGCCAATAAGAAAGTTTTGAGTGTTGTTTGAAAAGAGGAAATGGAAGAAGAGCACCAGGGAGATTGAGGTAGTTCAGGTGCTATTTATTCACACTGAAAGCAATAAACCACCCTAGTGGAGCTCCTTCTTCTCCTCCCATGTTATAATTTCTCCCATAACATAAAAACATGTAGCTTTGTTAGCTGGATGCCTGAGCTGCCACTAAAGAGTACTGCAAATTTCCCCATGTTCATGTAGTCAATTGCAGAAAGACAGGATCGTCCATCCATTCACCCCCCATATCTATTCATCCATCCGTCCATCCATAAATCTCCCCATGTATCAACCATCCATCCATCTCCCTATCCATCCATCTATATATCCATTCACCAATCCTTCTACCCATCCATACATCTGTCAATCTATCCATTCAGCCATCCACCCAATCATCTATCTATCCATGCATACATCCATCGACCCGTCCATGCAGCCATCCACCCATTCATCCATAAATACATCTACCTTTCCATCCATCTATCCATTCACCAGTCCATCTTTAAATCTATCCATGCAGCCACTCACCAATTCATCAGCCTATCCATAAATAAATACATGCATATATCCATTGATACCGATCATCTACCTATGTCCACTCACCCATCCATCCATCCATCCACCTATCCATTCATCCACCCAGCTACCAATAAATCCACCACCTATTTGCCAATGCATCCAATCATATGTCCAAACATACATCTAACTACGCATCCATCCCTCTATCCATGTGCACTCTTAGGGCAAAAGGGTTTGGTTTATTCCTTGGAAGGACCACTTAAACGTCCTTTATGGAATCCTACAACAGATGGCTTCCTTTTCAAAGTGCATTCTAAGTAAAGTAAAAAAAAAATGCTCCACAAGCTAAAAATTATCCAAAGATCCCTTGAGGAATCTTTATTTTCTAAGCATATAACTATCCAACCTTTAATCTACATGTCCATGAACTCATCTAACTATCTATCATACCTATCATAACTATCAGCTCTACTCAATCACAACTCCCATCTAACCTCCTGAGTCCAGGAGCGAAAACTCAACACTCTATACTGGCAGCACACCTCTCCTACTCACATAGGTGTCAAACATGCAGCTGTAAAATCTAATGGAGCAAATAGAAGTACAGCTGTTCGAAAACATGAAGTGGAGAGGAAAAACATGTATTCAACAGATGGTTTGAAAGAACACAATTATAAGCTACATTAAAACAGAATTAGCAGCACTATTCATCTGTACTGATTACGTCCCTGACAGGTGGGCCTCGGATCTTCTGGGCTTTAACTATCAAACCTCTGAAACATTGCCAATGATCATCTGACAGTCTGATCTGTTTTTGCCCAAGTCGGCATACCATGAAAAACATTGTCTGTATTGGATATTTCTGCAAACGATTGCAGGTCACTAGAGGTCATGTTGCATTTTTGATATGCAGAGTCTTTCGTCAGTGCTCTTCCTGTTTTTCAGTGCAGGCCGGCAAGAGGTGAAAAGATCACCATTCATGTCCCTCACTGTCCATCTTCTCCTAGCTCTCACATTTGGATGTTTGGACACCATTTCATTTCCAGGTGCCTGAAACTGAACTTGTTGTTCAGATACTTGTTCAAACCAAACTGAAGCGCAAGATCAAATCTGAGAAGCCAAAAGCCAGAGTACGACAAAAGATTTCTCAAAAAGAGTCAACCTGCAGATTTGTTAAAGGAGTAGACTCCCTTTCTCAGCGTGGAGGACGTGGAAAACCCTCTGGCTGTGTAATCCGCTACTGCTATAAATCACAAGCTTAACTCTATTGGAGGCTTCATCATCATCAGGCGCTAGCACTTGCGCACAGGTTATCCACTACAATCTAATTCTGTATAAATCCTAATTCTGGTTAAAACAAAATACAATGAAGCTAAACATTATTTCTGAGTGGTTATTGAAACTTCTGAGAGATTGCCTCCAAAGCTCCATGTCATGAACTCATTAGTTATCCCACCGGGCAAGTGGAAGCTCTAGTTTGTTTCTCAAGTTTTGGTCACCCTGAAACCTAATTAACTAGATTAAAAAGTGGTTGCTAACATAACACAATATAGTATAGCTAGCTAGTTAAGTACATTAACACAAAACAAGAGAAACAAAACCATAGTCTTTCCTGGTAAAGTTTCTGACATAGGGTTTTAATTAATTAATCTGACTATAGTGAGTGAAAATTCACTCTACCATTGAACAGATCATGTCATGGCTGATGTGTGTGGTGCAGCAGGAGGTGGGGTTCGGAAGCAGCGCTATATTTCCAGTATCGAGGCGTCACAAAACACCAAATGAATACTTTTGTTTTGCAAACATTCAATCAATAGAACGTAGGATACGTTTTCTGCTCGTTGAACCTACTTGTCCTCAAGACTACTATAGATAAAACAGATAGGTATGAATACTGATTCCTGCAACACAAATAACCTGACATGTCACTGGTGACTGGTTCCTCAGCAAAGGAGAAGCCAGAAACCACAAACAAGGCATGCAGCATGCCTTCTGTTACATTCCTATTAAAAAAAAACAAAACAAGAATTCAAAACAAAGAAACAGTAATAGCAAAACCACCGATAATGAACACCTTTGATGTTCACTCTGATTCAGACAAGCAAGAATGCAAAGGAAGTAAATGAAAAGGTTTTTAATCTGGCAGTAGATACGTTGTTTTTTTTTTATTTAGTGCCACAAATGTTCATTTTATTCAAGGCTTTTTTCCACGTGAAGTTAACAAATGGAGTGTGATCAAAGCCAGCTAAACTTTTGCTAGACTAATTAATAAGACTTTTCTTAATATTCCTGTTTTTTTATTATTGTAAACTGGTGTTTTTTCCCGTCATTTTACATAACTCTTATTTACAAGTCACGTTCTCGTAAAAGTAATTTCCCTAGACTAAATGTGATTTGTAATTTGGAGTATTGTGTGACAGCACACCACACTAAGCGAATGAAGGCCAGTGGCATGCAAATGTACCAAATGTCTAGTGAACCAAAATGTTCCTGAGCAACATATCGAGCAGAAGCTCAGCTACTGACCCTTTAGCACTGACCGGGGCATAAATAAAAAAAAGTCTAAATAAGAACAAGGATTAAAAACACGCCATTGTTTTTGTGTAATGCATCCTGAATACAAAAGGCATTCTTTAACTGACATGCAAATTCATGGGAGTCAAAGAGTTCATAAGCAAATCAGAGGAAACAACAAGCAGGTATCAGCTGACCACCTACAGACAGGTCAGCTGTAGCCCTGAGCTTTTAATAGCTCCTTTTCCTCTCTCATTTATATAAATAACTTCTATATTATGTAACATCTTTCTGCATTTTTCAGCCACTGAATATTTTAGGAAGTAATTGGCACCTTTGCTACAATCCATATCATATTTTTTATATATATTTTAAAGCAGCGGCTATAAAAAGTCGTCTTGAGCGTCAAAATTTTGATTCTGGACAAGAATTTCAGCTATGATCAGCAAGATCACTCACAACTGATTTCAAGTTTTTCTAATCGAACTAATCCAAAGCAATACATAGCCGAAGCCTTAATGAGAAGCTCTAGCTTAAATGAGACCTCGAGATGAAGTGCAACAAAACAAATAAAACCTACTGAATTCCAGAAACCAGGGGCCTCGTTTATAACATGTTTGTAAGATTAACTTTGATCTTAAATTCTATGGAATTGTTTGTATATTAAACATTGTGTACAAATCGGAATTCTGAAACTGACGTTAAAAAGTATACGTACAAAGATAATAGTATGGGTTTGCATTTTTTTGTTTAATGCAAACCCATACACTTCAGTTCGTTTAGCTAACTCAGTGGTGCATGTTTTTATCTTCTAACCAATCACGTGGCTGCTCAGGTGAGAAACAAATATGGCGGACAAAGTGTCGGTAGAATTTGTTGTACTAATGAGTGAATATACAAAGCTTAATGATATGCTGATTCTGAGATTTTTATATATCAGTTTTTAAATGCTTTTGGGATGTTTATGGCTATCCAATGGTGACCTGCACCACCACAGCTGTCTAGTCGTAAAAGCAGACAAATTTTCTGTCTCCGAAGCCAAAGCTCAGACAAGCTGCCTCATAGTTAGACTAAATAAATAATAACAGTAATTATAATAACTAAAGATTAGATTTATATCATTACTACCATCTCATTAGCTAGCAGTAGCTAGGAGTGTTATGGTTACAGTGTGCAACAGGTTTCCTTTTTTTTTTTCTTTTTCATTTTGTCACATATGGAACTCCAGTCAGTAATTTTTCTCTACAAAAACCACCAATCGTAAAAAGCAACCACACTAACACACTTCCTTGCAGTTTGCTTTAGTTAACTAGCTTGCAAAATCCATGCCTTACTATACATATGGATAATAGTCCATATTTGCATATTTTTTCTTCTATTGCTGAATAAGGAAAGAGGAAAAATAAAGCACTGATAATGCTTCCCAAAAGATGACATCGATCCCTCCTCCTCAAGCCATCCACAAGTTCATGAAAAATAAAAATGTACAGCAGATCCAGGGAAATAAAAACTGTGTTGATTCACTGATCAAATAATTTGCCTACCACACTATCGGATCAGTCTGCATCCCAGACGGTGCCCATCTCAGCCAGGGCGGTGTGACAGATGGCAGCCCATTTCAACTTTCTGAGAGACAGACATCATACAGAGAATCTTCTAGAAGCTGGTCTATCACTATGCCAGTTTAGAAATATCTGGCTGAAAGAAATGCTGCTGCCTATATCATCAAGATGGTCCCATGTCGAGCGTTTATTTCAGGCTGACATATTCTTGGTGGACTTGAGGAGAAATATTCCTAGCAGTACTGTGCAATGAGCTTCTTAATAGCACCTTCTACACTGACAGGTCCACCATGAGATTTATGATGATACCGACAGATTTAAAAAAAAAAAAAAAAAAAAAAAAAAGGCTAACTACAATCAGCTACAATTGCTGTAGGTGTCACTGTAGGACGGTTATGGCTAACAGTGTGTATAGTGCTATATTACCACCAAAATATCTGTCTTCAAAATAAAGTCTGTCTTCAAAATAAAGTCTTGACAGGACATTCTGATGAATGCTGATCAGTCCAGCAGCAAACCACTAGTTTACAATTTTGGTGCTTTCAAACATGCAGCAAGATCATAAGGGGGGGAATTTTTTTCAGAACAGCTCTTGTTGTGCAGGATCACTGTAAAAAGGCTTGGACTCTTAACTGGAATGGGTCAAAAAAGGTTCAAAAACTCTTCCGTTCCCTAGTCCTCCACTGCTTTCTGTTTCCTGTTTGTCAGCAGCACAGTTTCCTCCAAAAATGTTTAGGCCAGCAATTTAAACCGAGAACTTCTTTTCAAACTACCAGAAACTGCTAGGACATTTATGGCATTTGGCAGACGCCCTTATCCAGAGCGACTTACATTTATCTCATTTATACAACTGAGCAGCTGAGGGTTAAGGTCCTTGCTCAAGAGCTCAGCAGTGACAGCTTGGTGGTGCTGGGGACTGAACTCATACCCTTCCAATCAGTAGTCCAACAGCTTAACCACTGAGCTACCACTGCCTCAGCTTGAAGCAGGCAGGCCTCGAGACATGAGATCAGAAAGACACTGAGCCTCATTTATCCATCTTAATGTAAATTTGTCTGTTTTTGTATTCCAAACTGAACTAAAAATTCCCAGTTATGAAAGTTTCTCTAACAATTTTCTTTACTCATACTCGTATGTTGATAAACATCAATCAGGCGTAAGCATGCTCATGGCACAGCTGATTTAGTGACATTTAGTGATGCTCCACAAACCCTCAGAAAGCGCTGAAAATCTTCCATTTTTTGCAAATGTTCCAGTAATGCAGCTCAGCCATCGCAGAACTCTTCCACCATTACTTTTGAGTTTAATGGTGCCATTACTTCTGTCCTAACTGAATCAGTTAGACTAGCCGTCTTCATCTTAATTATGCATTTGTTTTGGATTGCAATTGGATTTGGACTGGATGATGTCTCAAGTTTCACAAAATTTTCATTAAATTTGTGTGTCTAATTGAAATAAGTGATTTAAACTTGCCAGCGGAAGTCGTGTATAAAATCGCATCACCCATAATACGATCTGAAGCCGATCAATCAAGGTCCACATTAGAGTTTTCTTACATAAATACGTAAATTTACACATACTCAGGAGCTCATAGGATACAAATGGTTTTCAAAACTAACTGCATTTTCATTACTACTACACTTGTGTGCTATAATAATGCTCTTGCGAATAATTTGAGTAAATTTGCTCGTATCCAGTTTGAGAGATGAGGCCCCACGGGAGATCCAAACACCCACCTGTGCATTCGTTTAGTAAAGAAAATTGCACCAAAGTGGCATTGTGGACAATGGATTTGGCTTTTTGTTGTAACAAGAGGACACTGATTGAGAGAACATCGTTGCTGGGATCCTGCAGGGTAGGATCTAATGATTTCCTTTTCATCAGCTTACAGTCAACTAGAAAAAAAAAAAAGACGGAAAATAAGCAAATGCAGAAGTCATTAGGATTCTCTCGTGAAGGCTCACTTCAAACGGTACTTCTCCAGGCAGCCTGAAGACCTCAAACTGAATCGCAAATGCCCTTTAAATAAATTAGGAGCGTATTTAGTGTTTTTAGGTTAATAACTAAACACATCTCCACAAACACAGTTCATGCGTTTACCCCCTGCCAAGCCTGATAAGTCCACTCGCTCACTGCTCCCCGAACAGCATACTTGTGCTGGCTCATTACTGTAAGCACATGCCCCAGAAGCTGTGGCACGGTTCAACAGCACCATTACTGAATGAGTCAACCCAACTTTGTAGCTCGAGTCCTTCTCCTCTTTCAAACACTTGATAAATTTTTCACTGTGCTGCAACTTGAAACCTTGCAAAATGGTTTTCACACACACACAGTCTACACACAGTCTTGTAGGTTACAGGAAAAACTCCACCCTCAACTCAACAGTAAATATGTCTATAGTTTTATATATATATATATATATATATATATATATGGGATGTGTTTAGTGAGTCTGGTGCTTATTTGTTGGTTAGTGCTGTACTTTCAGAATTCCCACATGAAGTTAATGACTGTCTGCTGTGCTTACTTAACAGGGGACACTGCTAAAGTAGACACAATGGAGATCAAATTTAGATGATCTCAAACCCAAGTGATAAAGCTTTGATTTCACTGTTAGCTCCTAAAACAAAAGAGCAAGAGCTTCTTTTCTCATTTCCAGCAACATTTAACAGCAACATTCAACGTCATATTACTGAGCTAATCCAGCGCAGACATTTATAAGTGTTTGAGCTTGTGTTGGTCAGGATAAGCTTGAAACACACACTAGTCCTCCTTAATCGCAATGCAATTCTGGTGCATTGCGCCAAGAGTCCCACAGGAACCTCCAAATGAACAATCAAGAGAGATAACACAAAGCCCATTTATTACGCTGTTTCATTAACTGTACAGAGCGATGCAGTGGTAAACTTACTTAATCCCGTTACTGCTACCCTGATTACAGTTTGACTACGACATGACTTTTATGGGCACTTTAGAATAGATGTGCTGATAATTGCAGACACAATCTAATATGGTATGGTTATTGAGGCCATATCGACCTACACTCCTTCAATACTTTAGTTCTGATCTGCAGCATTCGGGACCTGTCTTCTAGCATTCTTAAATTTGTCCATATTTGATGCATTACAAGTTTCCTGCTCGGCAAAGGCAATCCCATAATTCTGTTCACATGATAAGACTCCTGTGAAAGATTGAAAAATCTGGCAGACATCCTAACCCTTTCAGATGGGGAAATTCAGTACTTGTGGTGGTGTGGATCGGCAAGAAACTATTTGGCAAGCAGTATATGTAACTTGCTAACTGGTGTTTGGTATTTACTTATCCACTGACATATTTTATGGTGTAAATTCATAATGCGTTATGTAGAATGACATGACACAAATTATCAACTGGAGGTGCAAACAGATAATAACAGATAATATTCGAGGTATGATCGTTACATCAGTTTGCTTTCAGTCGTCGCCTTGTAAATTGACGTATCGATCCAAACAGTCTGATCGTTACACCCCTATTATACAGGGATGTGCCTTGAATTTACTTACTTACTTTCCTTTATTGTCCACAAATGGAAATTTGTCTTTGGCTTCATAACACATTATAACAAGACCAATACAATAAAAAAACACTTACATAACAACTCTAAAAGGTAAGATAGAATAAATCTTATTTAGAATTTTAATAAACGAATATCCATCACAGGTAATGAATAAATATTCAGGTAATCATAATGAAAGAAGGCGTCTTCGATGTCGCGTAATAAAGTATCATTTTTCCACTGCAAATAACTTTCCTCCTGTTGGTGCATGCTTTCTATGTTTGATGGTAATACTGAGGAAAAGATGAACAAGGATATTAAATGTGCAGCAAAAGCTTTACTAATTGTCAGCACATTATTATTTCAGGCTGTAGCCCTGCTGGCATCTTTAAAATTAAATTTTTGATAGACTTCTAACTGAATAATTCAACGTTTTGAATTAGGTGTAAGGTCAAATACATGATATGTTCTGACGGTCAGTGCAGATATTTGCAGGTTATATTATTAAACGAGTGAATAAACACACAAACGCTTCACATGAGAGCATCTAACACAAGCCTAAACATACCGGAAAAAATGACAGTAAGCATCTGAGGACTATCCAGATCACAGTAGCTGATGCTATAAAGCAACTTTTGATACAACACTGCAGAGTTTCATGTTAAATGACCAGTATATACATACAAACAAGTAGATGCCAAGGAAATCGATGGGGATGCCTCCACTCCCAACAAGTCTAATCCTTCTTGTTACTAATACATGCGCCTGAAATGCCCTTAAAATACACTTCAAACAGGAAGAAAAGCTATTTCAAACATTTGACCTCGCTGTGACCTTAACTCTGTTTAGATCACTTCCAAAATCCAATCACTTCACCTGTTAGTTACATTGATAATTCCATAAAAATCCTACAAACAGTCAACCACTCGCTCTTGAGATATAGCACCGACGGTGGGATGTAACAACTGATGCGCTGACACACGGACTCACTTACGCCCAACCCAAAAACATAACCTAGTAGAAGAGGCATAAAATAATAAAGTTGTTCATATATATGTATATATATATATTCACAAATAGAAAAGTAACATACTACTTAATGTTAGCCTAATTAAAGTCTTAAGTAGTACTTCAGAGGTTCAAGTGCACGAAAGGTTTGTGAATCCCTGCAATATCGCATTATACGCAATAATCTCCAGCTCTATAAAAGCGCTAGACTCAGCTGAATCCTTATTGCGCTTCATTAACATGCTGGAGCAAAAATATTCAAATAAATAAAGTGTTCTGTTCTGTGCATGAAGAATTACTGTGCCGAAACAAAAGACCACCCTCGCTGCTGTGGCTCTGTACATGCTGTGTGTGTGTGTGTGTGTGTGTGTGTGTGTGTGTGTGTGTGTGTTTTATATGGCTATAATCTTCAGGGAGCAGAATTCATGAGCAAACCAACCCTGCTGCCTGCCTCTACTCACAAAGACAGAGCAAAAAAAAAAAAACAGCGAAGCGAGCATTCATCACATCATGGTTTATTCAAATATAAGGTCCCGTTAAACATACACCACTATGAATTAATAATACAAGTCTGACCTTTCTTTATTAATACAAGACCTAGGTAGGTCATCCTCGGGTTTACCGGTTACCGCAGACACGCTTCATAGGCCAAGTTATGGAATATCAGGCATACCAATCTAGTGATACATTCAGTGCATTTCATTAATCCCACTACGCCCTTCGAAGAGTATGAGAGTGTGTGTGCAAACGTCTGACACGAATGAATGCCATTGTCAGTCCACATTACTGGCCCCACTCCCAGGCTAAATGAAGGAGGTTAATCAAATTGGAGCTGTAAATCCCTGGCCTGTCTTTTGGCTGAGTTCTGATTGGCTGCGCGCAAGCGATGAAAAAGGCCCAGAGCTTTTATCACACACAGGGAAAGCTTGGGAAGCCTGATGAATGTTTTATAAAATCCATTTCCTATCCTCACCTCAAACTGACGTCTTGCATTCTGACAAAAGGAGTGTGTAAAGAAAGTGATTCTTGGATTTATCTAAAAGAATGTGGGGACATAAAAATGATGTAAAGTGGCTCAAGAACTTTAAATCAGAAAGCTTGGTTAAATTTTTTTTTTAAAGGCTTTTAATAAAGAACGAATTCCCTGTGGCATAACTCAGTATGCAGTGAAAAAAACTTCAATCACTAACTTATGAGGCAACTTGAGCAGGTACAATTACACTTTAAACATTAAATATGTTTATATTGATTATGATATGTTTCGCGATTCTGATATGTTTTAGTGGCCTAATGGTCCAAGTGTCGGACTTGTAACCCAAAGGTTGTGGGTTTGAGTCTCGGGTGCGGCAGGGATTGTAGGTGGGGGGAGTGAATGACTGGCGCTCTCTACCACCCTCAATACCACGACTGAGGTGAGACCCTTGAGCAAGGCACCGATCCCCCAACTGCTCCCCGGGCGCCGCAGCTAAAAAGGCTGCCCACTGCTCCGGGTGTGTGTGTGTGTGTGTGTGTGTGTGTGTGTGTGTGTGCACACTTGGATGGGTTAAATGCAGAGCACAAATTCTGAGTATGGGTCACCACACTTGGCCACAAGTCACTTCCCTATCCCTATATGCTGGGCTAAAGTCCACCAAAAGATTCTAATATAACAGGCTAAAGAATAAATTTGACACAGCATTGCTATATTCTTATTCTTTATTTCAGACCAAAGGTTTATAATAGTATTTAAATTTGGAGACAGAGATAAGCCACTTCAAAACACTGATGCTGTGTTCCCATGTTAGACATTCAGCGAAGATGTTCAGGAGACTGGATTGATCTTCGCATAATCTGTTTATTGTGAGTTTTTACTGTTTACTTTGAGTGTCTAAATATCACCAACAGAAATATCAAAATGTCTACACCAGTCTGTTCTGCAGAGTGGAAACTTCTAGAGAATGTAGAGAGGACAGAAAAGAGAAGGGAGGGGAAATAGATAAGAAGGAAAGCTGAGCCAGGGAATGTTATCATCACTGATATGTGTTCAGTCACAAAGACCCAATATACCAAAAAACACAAGGAATAAAATATACAACATAGAGTCATATTCAGAGACAGCTCTAGATATAAACCTGTCGTAAAGAATGTGAAATATAATTCATGCATATTTTTTGGAGTCATGAATCTAACTGTACTATCATCAAGATAGTGTGTATGTGAGGTACATAAGGCACATTTAATATAGATAGTCAGAGATAAACATTGTTGAGCTTTTGTGACCTTTATTCATTAAGAAATCTAATCTTCAATCTTTCTCATGTGTCTTCTAATCCTCACTAAATCGAAGGATGCAGAAGCATGTCATCCATGAACAGAATGATGTAAGAGAGATGTTTTGTGAGTGCCTGCTGATAAATGGTCTGGCTGTTAAGAAAACTGGTAATGTAGTCCACTGATATTGCACATCCCCCACTGTGAATGCAAGTCAGGGTTGGCTTTCAGGTTGTAGTGGAACAGACCATTAGCCACATCAGTGACAGAAAAGCTGCTATGACTACTGCCACTTAATGGGTCTACAACCAACAGAGTTAATTTGTCAGTATACTGATTGGCCATTCTGTAATAATACCTGGTGAAGCGGCCAGTAAGTTCTGGGATTTGGTGTGTGGGATTTCGATGACTTACCCAGAATGCTGTTTTTTTCACACTAATCTATGGTGGGTTTAATGTATGTTCTCCACATTGTTTGGATATTGGTTAGTACATAGAAGTGGGCGACTTTCCCTGTGTCCAAATGACCATAGTCATTCTTATCTTTGTACCAAACTTGGTAATGAGATAAATCAGACTGTTTTCAGGGAGGCAATGCACCTCACACAAGCATCAACATTCACAATGGACAGTGTAGAGATGGGGATGTAGTGTGTGGAAATGGCAGACCAATTTGGGGTCAAAATGGAGCGAAAAGTTCCCGGTTGTTTGCTTACAATAAGCGTTTATTATGTTGAATTGCATTTTGGAACAACTGTATACATATAAATGAATATAAACAGCATATAGTGCACTAAGTTATTAAGGATAAATCATAAACTGCCTCCTATTGGATATATTTAGTGCATTACAAACAAGTAAAAGACACGATTTTACACTCTGTAGGTTTGAGAAACAATAACATACATCATAACATCATGACAAGGATTAAAATACTGTATTTACATTACACTGTGAAATTACACAGCAACTTAAGTGCAGTCAGTGTAACTATGCGTGATATTTATTATTATTATTATTTATTAACAGATCAAAAAATTATAGCTTAATTGCTGAAGAGTAATCTCCAACATAGAAATCTCAAAAACTACTCAAAATCATTGGCAAATAGCTATTGTGTAAGAAAAATAAAAAGGGATGTGCTGTTATAGGAAAATAATCAACTTTATGGTGGTAACATTAAATCCACTTCACTTCAGGCCGTATGACGCCCCGTCATAGATCATTTCTTCCTTATTACCCAGTAAACTATAAGAGCCTGTGCAAGTTATGAAATGATGTAAGCAAATACTACTTATTTTTGTTTATTCATTTCAAATATAGAAATAAATAAATATCAGAAAGCATTCACACTCAGAAAACGCTGTGTATTCTCTGTGCCTCAGTCTCTTTAAAAGACAGACGAGTATCAGATAAACACTCGGAGTGAACGAGGTGTTGAATGTTCAGGAGGGTCTCTGTGTCTCCAGGGGCTGATTGTGACACTCAGTAACTTCAGGATCACACACACTGAGATGTTCTGATCAACACCGAGTCTCCATTCCAGCTGTTCTGAGTTCAGTCCTAATGTCTGCATCCTGTACAGTCTCAGTGTAGAATTGTGTGCAGTCTGATTCACCGTGCAAGATGAACACACACTTCTCACTTCTGAGTCTATTTAATGTGTTAGAATTAAATGTCTGATGTGTCTGTAAACATGTTCTCTATTCTCCAACACGGAAACCCAGTCACACCAGAGTCTTCATCAGGCCCACACATATTCATCACCAACTGAATATAAAAGGAAAAAAATTAATCTTGTAAAAAGCATCATCTTGTTCAGACAAAAGCAGCAGCAGGAAGTCAGAGACAGCAGGGTGTCACAAGACGACAAGATGTTCATTTACAAATCACTCTCATGCACTAAACCGTGACATTTTGTAGACTCTGTCTGACTCGCTGTCTTCTGCCTTCACACATATTTCAAATCAATTTACTGAATGAGAAACAGCGTTAATTCATAACCTGGTAATCTAACATTTACTGGCACTAAAGAGAAATTTACAGAATAAAGTTATTACTCACAAAACTTTCTCTAGTTTGTAATGTTCATCATCCTGAAGAACAGAGAGCAGCTTCCTTCCTGAGTCTCCTACTTTATTCCCCTTCAGCTCCAGTTCTCGCAGTTGTGAGGGGTTGGATCTCAGAGCAGAAGCCAGAGCAGCACAGCCTTCATCTGAAACACCACAACCACACAACCTATGCACAAGGAAAAAATAGACAGTAACTAAAACTAAAATGAGGAAATGGTAAAACTGCCTTAGCAGCAGCCCTGACTAGTGGAAGCAGTGCAGTTAAATCATCCACCGCAACAAGGCTCAGGTGCACACAAGCCACGCCCCAATCACATCAACTGCCCTTAAAAGAGAAAAAGAATATAAATCACACAGACACAGCACTAACTGGGTCATAGCAATGAACATTTACAATCTGTAAGTCTTTACAAAACTTTCTGTGGTCAGTGAAAGACCAATTCCATAAGAAGAATAGATTACGAAATTGCGTGTGTGTGTGTGTGTGTGTGTGTGAGAGAGAGAGAGAGAGAGACACACTACATGACAAAACATAGAAAAATACAAGACCATTTTAGGACCTTAGTGAAAGAACTACTGAGGAAAACTGCATGGTTTAATACTGCTTGTCCATTGGGCTGCTTCTGTAACACATCTGGCAACCCTGTTAATAGCAGCTAGAGAGACACCTACTGAAAAAATATTCACTAACAAAAACAGTATTTCAACTGAGACCAACAGTTTTTGCTCCTTTTTATTTTTTTCCCACCTTATCAGTAAACCTGTAGCATTAATGTTTTAATTCTATTTTTGAGATCATTTCCATTTCATTGCTGCCTTTAAGCCCCACAGCTCAAACACAGTGCATTTAGTTTTTGTGGCCCAGGTGCATTTTGTGTGATTAGATCCAGCTTTAGTAAATTTCTTTAGTAGTTTTAGACACGTGCATCAAGACCCTAATACCTCTGCTTCAGTATATTATTCAGCCTCCATTCTAGTAGAAACTGTGTCTTACTGAGGAGCAGGTCATGTGACTCTCAGAGAGATGATCTTACCTCAGTGTCTCCAGTTTGCAGTGAGGATTCTCCAGAACAGCAGAGAGACACTTCACTCCTGAGTCTCCTAGATTATTCTCAGACAGATGCAGTTCTCTCAGTTGTGAAGGGTTTGATATCAGAGCTGAAGTCAGAGCAGCACAGCCTTCATCTGAGACACCACAATTAAACAACCTGCAGAGAGACACAATGACACACTCTTCACTCTCTCCGTTTAGGAAGACATTTGTCACATATACATTTCAGTGTGTACGTGAAATTCTTTTCTTTGAATATCCCAGGGGTCATCCTACAGGATCAGCCATGATACGATGCCCCTGGAGCAGAGAGGGTTACAGACCCAACAGTAGCAGCTTGGCGGTGCTTGAAGCCCTGACCTCCTGATCCATAACACAGACCCTTTCCCTCTTGGTTTCATACTTGCTTTCAAAATGATTTGTTTGTAAAATGAATTTTATTAATCAGAATGACATGATGATTTAATTAAAATTGATCAAATTAAAATTGATGGAGTTTAAAAAGGCTACAAACAGGGTTCATCAGGTTCTGCAGGTTCTTTTTCTTTCAGGTGCTCCCTTTAGAGGTCGCCACAGCGGATCATCCGTCTTCATCTCATTCTGTCCTCGGCATCTTCCTCTGTCACACCAACCACCTGCATGTCCTCCCTTACCACATCGATAAACCTCCTCCTTGGTCTTCCTCTTCTCCTCCTGCCTGGCGGTTCCATCCTCAGCATTCTTCTCCTGATATACCCTGCATCCCTTCTCTGCACATCCCCAAACCACCTGAGTCTCGCCTCTCTAACTTTGTCTTCAAACCTTCCTATCTGCACTGTCCCTCATCATTCCCAATGAAAATTGCAGCATCTTCTACTCTCCCACTTCCAGCAGCATGTCCTGTCTTTTTGTCAGTGCCACTGCCTCCCAACCAAACAACATAGCTCGTCTCACAACCATCTTGTAAACTTTCCCTTTCATTCTTGCAGATACCCTTCTATCACAAATCACTCCTGCCACTCTTCTCCACCCACTCCACCCTGCTTGCACTCTCTTCTTCACTTCTCTACCACACTCTCCATTACTGTGGACAGTTGACCCCAAGTCATCCACTTTCACCACCTCTACTCCACCACCCTCCCTTTCATTTACGCTCATTTATTCCGTCTTGCTCCTAGAGAAATTTCATTCACCTTCTCTCCAATACATACCTCCACCTCTGCAGGCTAATATCAACCTGTTCACTACCCTCACTACAGATCAGAATATCATCTGCAAACATCATAGTCCATGGAGACTCCTGTCTGATCTCATCTGTCAACCTGTCCATCACCATTGCAAACAAGAAAGGGCTAAGAGCTGATCCTTGATGCAATCCCACCTCCACTTTGAACCAGACCATCATTCCTACCGCACACCTCACCGTTGTCACACTACCCTCATACATATCTTGCTCCACCCTCACATACTTCTCTGCCACTCCCAACTTCCTCATACAATACCACAACTCCTCTCTTGGCATCCTGTCATAAACTTTTTCTAAATCCACAAACACGCAATGCAACTCCTTCTGGCCTTCTCTATACTTCTCCATCAACATTCTCAAAGCAAACGTCACATCTGTAGTGCTCTTTCCTGGCATGAACCCATATTGCTGCTCACATATCATCACCTCTCCTCTCAGCCTAGCTCCCACTACTCTTTCCCATAACTTCATGGTGTGGCTGATCAACTTTATGCCTCTGTAGTTACTGCAGCTCTGCACATCTCCCTTATTCTTAAATGTCGGTACCGGTACACTTCTCCACTCCTCATGCATCCTCTCACTTTCCAAGATTTTGTTAAACAATCTGGTTAAAACTCCACTGCCATCTCTCCTAATCATCTCCATGCCTCCGCTGGTATGTCATCTGGACCAACCGCCTTTCCACTCTTCATCCTTTTCATAGCTGTCCTCTCTTCAGAGGTTAATTCAGATTGGTTAATTCTGTCTCCAATTATAGCAGCTGGTAGCCAATTAACTGTCATAAAACAAATGATGTGATGTGTTTATTTGATGTGGCAGTATGATAAAGGATTATTAATATATTAATTGTTTTTCTATTAGTTATTTTGTTTATCATTAGTTAATCCAATTCTCGCTGTCTTAGTGTTACATCAGACTTTCACCATATATCTATTTCCTTTCCTGTTAACTGTTTATGATAATTCATGTTAATTTTATCTTTACTTGACCAATAAGCATGAAGTCTTTTGTCTACATGTAACCAGTCATGAAACACTAACCCTGTGCAGTAAACTATTTAATTGCATGTAACAGCTTGGTCTGTGGAGCTCTTCTCCCTGGCCATGATGAGAATAAATTGAGGTAATATTTTCCACCACAGTGGTGAATTAAGGATTGATGGCTTTGTTGACCTTTTATAAACTTCAGTATTGTGCAGTCTGATTGTATAAAAAAATCATTCCTTAATTACTTTATGATTAATTCCTAAAATACTTGTATGAAAAGTCGTGTTGCCATTGCAATACTGACGACGGCAGCCATAGTCCTGTGGGCAGTGAGCATGATTATTTGCAGCTTTAATAAATCTTGCAGTAATTTCAGACATATTTGATACATGCATCAAGACATGTTTGGCGCTGCAGCTTCTCCCATATGTATGTTTGACCCAAAGAATCTGTGACATTCATCAGTGTGCAGTAAAAAGATTGATAATAAATGGAAAATCTCTGATTCAGTCTCACTATTAGAGAATGTGTCTTACTGAGGAGCAGGTCGTGTGACTCTCAGAGAGATGATCTTACCTCAGTATCTCCAGTTTGCAGTGAGGATTCTCCAGAACAGCAGAGAGACGCTTCACTCCTGAGTCTCCTAGATTATTCTGAGACAGATTCAGGTCTCTCAGGTGTGAGGGATTTGATCTCAGTGCTGAAGCCAGAGCAGCACAGCCTTCATCTGAGATACCACAATCACACAACCTGCAGAAAGACACAAGGACACAATCTTCATCATCTTTAAAATAGTTTTATTATTTAGAACAGGGGTGTCCAGTCTTATCCACAAAGGGCTGATGTCGGTGCAGGTTTTCATTCCAATCAAGCAGGAGCCACACCTGATCCCATCACAGTTTGTGAGTCTTAGAGCACTAGGTATAAAGATAATATTCTTAAGAGCAAGTGATATCCTATAAATAAATGTGACTTACACCTGTTTTCAGTGTGTGTGTGTGCATTATACACCAATCAGCCATAATATTATGACCACCTGCCTAATATTGTGTTTGTCCCCCTTTTGCTGCCAAAACAGCCCTGACCCGTTGAGGCATGGACTCCATTAGATCCCTGTGGTATCTGGCACAAAGACATTAACAGCAGATCCTTTAAGTCCTGTACGTTGTGAGGTGGGGCCTCCATGAATCAGACTTGATGGCCAGCACACCCCACAGATGTTCAACTGGATTGAGATCTGGGGAATCTGGAGGCCAAGTCAACACCTTAAGGTCTTTGTCATGTGCCTCGAACCATTCTTGAACAATTTTTACAGTGTGGCAGGGAGCATTATCCTGCCAAAAGAGATCACTTCCATTAGGGAATACCGTTGCCATGAAGGGGTGTACCTGGTCTGCAACAATGTTTAGGTAGGTGGTATGTGTCAAAATAGCACCCACATGAATGCCAGGACCCAAAGTTTCCCAGCAGAACATTGTCCAAAGCATCACACTGCTTCCGCCAGCTTGCGTTCTTCCCATAGTGCATGATGGTGCCATCTCTTCCCCAGGTAAACGACACACACGCACCCGGCCTTCCATATGATGTAAAACAAAATGTGGTTTATCGGACAAGGCCACCTTCTTCCATTCCTCTGTGGTCCAGTTCTGATGCTCACGTGTCGATTGTAGGCACTTTTGGCAGTGAACAGAGGTCAGCATGGGCACTCTGACAGGTCTGTGGCTACACAGCCCCATATGCAGCAAGCTGCGATGCACTGTGTGTTCTGACTCCTTTCTATCATAGCCAGCTTTAACTTTTCAGCAATTTGTGCTACAGTAGCTCTTCTGTGGGATCAGACCAGACATGCCTTCACTCCCCACGCGCATCAGTGAGCTTTGGGCGCCCATGACCCTGTCGGTAGTTCACCGGTTGTCCTTCCTTGGACCACTTTTGGTAGGTACTAACCACTGCATACCGGGAACACCCCACAAGACCTGCTGTTTTAAAGATGCTCTGACCCAGTCGTCTAGCCATCAGAATAAAAACAATTTCAGCTTTAAGAAGAAAAAAATAAACAAAAGAATTGTTGCTGTGATGTGCAACAATTACTGTAAGTGCTTTTTCGGCACTTTTTATAATTTTTTACCTTTTCACTCCTATGGCATTAACTTTTTAGTTTCCAAGTTTTATTTTCTATTCCTTTTTATTATTTCCACCATTTCTGATGATCTTACCTCAGTGTCTCCAGTTTACAGTGAGGATTCTTCAGAACAGCAGAGAGATGATTCACTCCTGAGTCTCCTAGATTATTCCTAGACATATTCAGGTTTTTCATGTGTGAGGGGTTTGATATCAGAGCTGAAGCCAGAGCAGCACAGCCTTCATCTGAGATACCACAATTAAACAAACTGCAGAGAGACACAATGACACACACTTCACTCTCTCAGTTTATGAACATTAACATTTTGTGAGTTTTAAAACTTTTGGTTCGTTAGTGAAATAGTGGTTCTAGAAGAAGAATTTATTACAAAATTGTGTGTGTGTGTGTGTGTGTGTGTGTGTATGCATTAGATGAATCATATCTGTCTATTAAGGCATACAGTAGTGAGCATACACTGTGATCTCTTCTCATACACACCTACTGATCCTGTTCTCTACTTTAGCTGTGTGTTACTATATGAATGGATTATGGACCTCCTTAATCTGAGGAGCAGGTCATGTGACTCTCAGAGAGATGATCTTACCTCAGTATCTCTAGTTTGCAGTGAGGATTCCCCAGTCCAGCAGAGAGACACTTCACTCCTGAGTCTCTTAGATTATTATCAGAGAGTTCCAGGTCTCTCATGTGTGAGGGATTTGATCTCAGAGCTGAAGTCAGAGCAGCACAGCCTTCATCTGAGACCTCACAATGCTGCAACCTGCAGAAATACAATGACACACTCTTCATCAACAGATCTCAGTTTAATACTTACTTTAAAAATGATGCGTGTGTGCAAAATGATTTTATAGTATTCAGAATGACGTGAGCATTTAATATCTATTTTTTATTCTCATTAACAATTTATTTAAAAATGATAGTACTGGGTGATATATTTATTTTTTCTCATCTGTTGTGAATGATATTAAGCTGAACAGAGAACAGCAGACTGACCATGAACCTGTGAATACAGAAGAAACACACTGACAATCTCATCACCAAACAGCATGACTGACTGCCTCTTACACACTGCAGTGATTCTCACATTGGACTGTCTCCCTTCTCTTGAACAATTACAAGGTATAAGTAAAGCAGCATTTTTGGGGGCCAAGCACCCAGGATCGGTGAGCCGCACAATCACAGACGTGCTACAGTTGTTGCATAAGCAATCACAGAGCCATAACTTTAGGCAAAGGGATTCAAGGGAAACATTACAAGAATGATTTGTAGTTGCACTCATTTGCCAGTCCGTTATGGGGGAACAATTCTGAATATCAGAATTCCTTTGAGAAATTTTGTTTAGACAGGTCTCAAGATGATGTGAGCCAAATTTGGTGAAGGTTTGGTGGGGGAGTAGCAAAAATGGCAGTTAGATGGAAGCATTTTTTGACCAGTAAATAGCACGGAAACAAAATTTGTTGCATAGACTCAGGTCATGGAACAGAAGAAGAAGAAGAAGAAGAAGACATAGAATAACAATAGGGTGTTCTCATAACTTCGGTGCTTGGCCCCCTAATTAGCACTGACCAAAACATTAGCACTGTTATTGAGAGTTATTGACGTTAAGAGAACCATAGGTGCAAAAGTACAGTTGGTTTAATTTAATAATAATCAGTCAGGTTTTGTAGAACTTATCTCTGTTTAACTGTATTTTTAATGCACATGTATCTAATAAGTACATTCAATTATTCCACTAATGCATAAGTGAATCTGAGGAGAAATAATTATCAAGTTGTGACTCGTGGAGAGATGATCTTACCTCAGTGTCTCCACTTTACAGAGGGGATTCTCCAGTACAGCACAGAGGCGATTCACTCCTGTGACTCCTAGATTATTCTGGGACAGGTGCAGTGTATTCACAGTCAGATGCAGTTCTCTCAATTTGGAGGTTTCTGATCTGAGCACTGAGTCCAGAGCCATCCAGCTTTTCTCTTTAATTGTACCACATCTGATACTGAAGGAAATAATACATAATGAACTAACGCTAATATAGATTATCAAAAAGCTCCTCCAAGCTTTCACTCACTGTACCTTCTTATTTTATAAATATCAAAATAAAGGAAATAACACAGACTAAAATTTGTGAAAAGGTCAACACAACTAAAAAGTTACAATTTATAGTTAGCATATAATGAAATTCTAATATTATAAAAAAAATTATATCAAGAATTGATGCCACCACTTGAATAAAACCTTTACCAAATCATAATAACAAGAAAGTATTTTGTATTTTTTATACGCCACATGTCTGCTTAACTGCAGTTAATATCATAATATAATATTATAGTCACATCATCAATAAACACCAGTGACCCAGTTCCATTGGCAGCCGTACATGCCCATGCCATAACACTTCCTCCACCCTGTTTGACAGATGATGTGGTATGCTTTGGATCACAAGCCCTTCCTTTCCTTCTCCATAATCTTCTCTTTCCAAGTTAATCTTACATCAGAACTGGTCAGGTTTTTTTTATTTTTTTTTTTAGCAAAGTCTAATCTGGCCTTTCTGTTCTTGAGTGTTAACAGTAGTTTGCATCTTGAGGTAAACCATCTGTATTTACATTCATGAAGGCGTCTCTTGAATGTAGACCTTGACAATAACACGCCTACCTCCTCCAGAGTGTTCTTGACTTGGCTAGATGTTCTGAAGGGGTTTTTTAATTCACCAAGAAAAGAATTCGTGGATGCGATCATCCACTACAGTTGTCTTCCGTGGTCTTCCAGGCCTTTTGATGTTGCTGAGCTCGCCAGTGCATTCCTTCTTTTTAAGAATGTGCCAAATTGTTGATTTGGCCACTCCTAAAGTTTCTGCCATTTATGATAGGTCTGTTTTGTTTTTTTCAGCCCAATGATGGCAACTTCAGCCATCATTTTTTATCTCCTTAATTTGTCATGAAATAAGCAGGAAACAGGCCATGAAACTGCTTATCAGTCAATTGTCCAATTACTTTTGAGCCTGTGAAAATGGAGGGACTCTGTAAAAATGGCTCTATTTCCTAAACAATACTTTTGTTAGACCCCTTTACTTAAAGCTGAAAGTTTACACTTCAATCACATCTTGATTGCTTCATTTCAAACTCATTGTGGTGGTGTACAGAGACAAAATTACAAACATTGTGTCACTGTCCAAATACTTCTGGACCTGACTGTAATGTGGAGAGATCCAAAGAAAAAACTGTTTTTCATGAGTATTACGTTCATAAGGTCTATGTAAATTCAAGAAACTTCTTCAGTAAATATACTGAGTCATAAGTTTGAGATATAAATGTTTTCTCCTCAAATGACAGCATATTTTATACCTGTCCTTTAGTCATATTCATTTGCTTATGCAATCATTATTCCCTAAATCATTTGCTGACTTGGTCTGTGTCAGGTTCTTGACTGTATTCTGCCTTTTGGCCACCAGATGGTGACTCTGAGGAATTTCTATAAGGCCTATCACCTAGTTAATGAATCTCACCCATTTCTTGTTTAACTGTGTATTTAAGTTGCCCTTCCTGTGTTAGTCTTTGCCTTGGTCCTTGCTGTATGCAAGTCTCTGCCTTGCTTTCTTGGATTACTGTACCTTTTGTGGATTATTGAAGTTTCTGTGAGTTTTGGTATCTTTAGAGATTTGTATTTTTGGAGGATTGTGACTAAGAATTTTAGCCTTGGATTTTTTTGGTTCTTATTGCTTTGATTCGCTGCCATTGATCAAATGAAGAGCCTTACTGAGAAACTTTGTAACTTTTTTTGAACTCTTTTGATAAAACTATTTAACCGTACTCCTGTGTCAGCCTCTGCTTTTGGTTTTTCAACCTGTGTGTAGCTCAATTAGTAGAGCATTGGACTTAGAACCTGGAGACTGGGCTTTGATACCTGCTCTGAATGTGAGTGTCTGATTACATTTATCTGTTCTCATTAACACCAACCCTGTATGACCTGAAGGGTCAAAACATCACAAATTGCATGTTTGTCAAAGTTTTTTCTCTTTTTCCTCTAAAAGTGCAAGAGTATAACAATGATATTCATCTCTACTTACATTGCTTTTCTGGATTCTGCAACCACAGGCATCACCTTCACAAGAACCCAGTCTGATACGTTGTCTGTACTGGTATATTTTCTCAGGTCAAACTCTTCCAGCTCCTGCGTTGATGTCAATAACACAAACACCAGAGCAGACCACTGTGAACGAGAGAGTTCACTTTGTTTTCCAGACTTCAGGTAGTGTTGGATTTCCTCCACTAGAAAATTGTCACCCAGTTCATTCAGACAGTGGAACAGATTGATGGACTTCTCTGCAGGAAGGTCTCTACTGATCTCCTTCTTAATGTACTGAACTGTTTCCTCTTTGCTCTGGCAGCTACTTCCTGTCTGTGTTACAAAGTGATGTAAGAGTTTCTGATTGGACTCCAGCGAGAGACCCAGAAGAAAGCGAAGGAAAAGATCCAGATGTCCAGTCTGACTTTTTAAGGTCTGATCTACAGCACTCTTGTGGATGTCTGAGAGTATAATTTCTTTCATTTCCAGTTTTGAAGACTGACTCTGATCTAGAACATTTCTCTTTTCCATCAGGAATGTCAGATGCACATACAGAGCTGCGAGATGCTCCTGAACACTCAGATGAACAAAGCAGTACACTTTACTCTGGT
>CM075002.1:790716-804139 GCA_037576825.1 Pangasius krempfi
GGCTGCTTCTGCAAGATGCTCAGTAACACTTCCAGCTCATTTCCTTATCAAACTGCACACACTGCACCTGAGATACTATTTTTCTTTTTTAAGCGAAGGATCATCAGACCAAATATTGACTTTGTTTCATTTATTACTGTTTACTGCTCTTTTGTAGTATTTTTTTGAATGTAGAAACATTTAATTTCATTATTTTAGAAGGCATCTTTGCTCTACAGCATTTCTTTGCATGTGCCTAAGACTTTTACACAGTACTGTATATATAGTAACAGTGACAGTAACATCTGGAAGAAGGAGCAGGAGAAGATCGAGAAGTACCAGAGGCTGAGTACCAGAGAGCAACTGGAACAGATGTGGAAGGTCCTGAAGTCCAAAGTGGTCCCAGTGGTAACAGGAGCATTAGGGGCTGTGACTCCCAAACTGGGAGAGCAGCTCCAGTGGATTCCAGGTACAACATCTGAGGCTTCTATCCAGAAGAGTGCAGTTCCAGGAACAGCGAAGATACAGAGAACCAGAGGACCAAAGCTTGAGGAAGACAACCCCTTGTAGACAGTGTAGAGCAGTACACAGTCACTGGTTTCTGAGTGATGCTCACAAACTCCTCCAGCAGGGGCGCTGTGTAGGTCTTCTGTAGAATCCATAGAAGAAGAAGCAGAAGCAAAAGAAGAAGAGCTGCTGTTTCCCTGGTTAGAAAGCTAGCTTATCATGCTAATCATCTCTACAGGAACATCTTTCTGATCTTTCATGTGATCAAGTTTTTTTGTAAAACAACTGCTTACAGTGTATGGATTCAAGGTGTTTAAAGGTGAGTTAAAGAGAAGTTTGCATCTGTTGCAATGCTGTTTATCTGATAAGCATTAGAGAGACTCAGTTATCCAATGAGAAGTTGATTTATAGTCATCTTCATCAGTTTTTGCCTGAAAATATCATCAGAAACATAAAAAGCTCCATCATATCATAGTGATGTTCCTCTCTGAAGCGTGCCTTCAAACATCTGACGTGGCTTCAGATTCAGCACACACTTCTGGAGATCCTTTGTCAGTGTAAAGCTTTTATTTGATCTACTGAACTTATGCTCCAAATACAGTACACAATATTTTCTATCTTTTTGTAATGTTTTCATTCATATTTCTTAACAATGTCACAGTAATTGAGGTTATTTTACAGGAGCATGTAGTATGCAATGTCCTTTGCAGGAGTGTACCATTTATTTTATACACTGGTTAAAAACTGAAACTTTATCAACCTCAGAAATGAAGATTTTTCCTTTTTTTGTCGTTAATGAACAGTAGAGTGCAGTTATTTTATCTAGTTAATGTAAATGATAGAACTGTCAAGTTCATTGATTTGCATATTAGATTTGAATGTTTTCACTATGCAACTGTATAAATAACGAACCTTTTATTTAGGAAAAAGAATAAAGAGTAATTAATAAGTAAGTGAGAAGGTGAACTTTATTAGCGTCTGCATTTTAATAAAAACAGACACGCATCAGCTTTTTTTTTTTTCCCCCATCAAGCACCTGGTGGTTTCCATAAAGCCGTAAAGCTCCAGTTTCTCCCACAGCTGGATTGAGCGCCGGGAATCAGCTTAGTCAACGAAATGAACCACATGTGGAAACTTCATTTACGTTTCTGAAAGTGTTATGGACGGTTCTTCATTTACACTTTGCTTATTTGAGTCTCTTTTCCAGTTTTACAACCTTTTAAGCCTCTTCTGATTTAAATAAGAAGAGATCAGACCGTGCTCTCAGAGAAAAACTCCAGAGGCTTACAGGTTAGGGATGAGAGGAGTGCGTTCAGCTTAATATTTGAATAAATAGATGTTTAATAACGGCTGAGAAAAAGCCAGAGCAGACTTTTTTTTTTGTTTAATGAATACAAATTAAACTGGTTCTGTTCACCTGGATGCATTTATACCTTAACCTTTCCTTCTCTTCTGGCTTCCAGTCACGTCCAGCTCATGAGCTTTAAAGGTCATTTCACAAAGATTGAGGGAGGGAAAAAAAAAAAAAAAAAAAAGACTGACTAATCAACTTTCACAGAAAATGAAGAAGAAAGCTGATATAGTATTGTTTTTTTTCTATCACTAGCTTTGTGAAGTTATGCAGACGGACGCTTCAGGTGGAGGGACATCAGACTCTGTAGGACACATCAGTCCTGAGGACCAGCACCATGGAGAATTCCAGAAGAAACCTATTAAAGAGGAAGAACCTGAAGATGAAGAATATTTCTGTAAGACAACAGAGATCAGTCTGGAGCTAAATAACTCATTGATCATTGATCATTCTATCAAACTATTATTCTGATTAGGTCTAATCTGTGATAGGTCTCATCATGTATATATTCTTTTATGATTTGTCCTTTACATCTTTTTTAATATAACAAATATTACAAGTCAATTTAATTGCTGGAAGTTTAGATGGAGGGACATCAAGCTTCGTGAGACGCTTCACCCCTGTGGACCGACAGAATGAAGGATTTCAGGAGAAACATCTAAAAGAGGAAGAACCTGAAGAAGATGATTACCTCTGTAAGTCTACAGAAGACAGTCCAGTTTGGAGAGAATTAACACGATCACTGATAATTCAACCTTACTTGTTAGTCTGTGCTGAATTTTCACTGAAATTTACTTCCTAAATATGTTACTTTATGGTTAAGAGCAGCTCAGGTTGGTGATACCAGGATTTGAACTCACAGAGCTTTAATCATCACTGTCCATATATACAAATATTCTCACATATACAAACATACCAGCAAGTCGCATTGCTCAGTATGACATGGAGAGGATCCTACAAGGCTGAGTGCTTGGTCCTCTTCTCTTTTCCTCAAGAATGATGGCCGGTCTTCATGAAAATATGCTAAAACCTGTAACATTCCCAATGAGTGGCAGTTTAAACTTAAGCATACAGGGATGCAGTATTGTTTTTTGTTTTTTCAGTATATTTTGTATGTATGTACATGAAAAATGTATTGTGTTTTCTTAAGTAGTGTTATACTCCGTATACCACTGGAGAGAGCGTTGAGCTTTTTTTTTTTTTTCCTGTAACATCTAACATGGTTAGCCCTTCCAGAGAATATTAGACCCTCCACCATGCACAACATCTTAAGCACTTTTACATCCTTAGGGTTGTTCAGTTAAGTTCATGTTCAATATTTCTAATAGGATTAATTTACACTCCTGGGCAAAAAAAAAAAAATGGGCGAAAAGCTTTTAATGGTCTTAAAAACAAATCATTGGTCAGGAAATGAGCAAGAATGAAACAAACAGATAAAGGACGTTAGTATGCGAGAGCTTTTCCTTTTGATTTCTTTAAATGTTTAAGCCATGTGGCTCTTGATGGTCTGCAACAGGTGCGGCAGAAAACCAAATAATCACTAATCTCTTGAGAAAAACATCCCACAAGATATTTTTGGAAAATTGCACCCATGTACATCCAGACATGTGTTAGTTTGAATTTTACATCAAACATTTTTATCATTATCGTGATTTTACTTTTGCGTATAAGAAGACTATAGAAGTGAATTTCCCTGTTTCTAGCTTTTCCCCAAACAGCAAAAGGAAACCAGCGAGTGGAGGCACAGGAGCTCTCAGGAGCGGATCTGCTTCATTCCTGCTCGTTTTCTCACCAATGATCTGTTCTTAAGACCATTAAAAGCTTCATATTTGCCATTTGGGGCCAGGACTGTATAAAACAATGATTTTGTCCCACAACCATTTCTCTGTTGATGTTGATGTATGTTTCAATGATCCGTCTATGGTTGAGGCAGAAGCAGTCAGTTCTTGGCATGAAATATCCTGGTACTTAGTAGAATGTCTGATGCTAACAACTGACTGGATTATTAGCTACAAAAAAAAACCTATAAATTAGGAATGTGGCAGTTAATCAAACTTGTAATGCATCTGGAAATTCAGAGCACATATTGTTTTTTTTTAATAGGATTCAGATCCTGAGACTGAGATTTAAAAATGTTGCCCCACAACCATTTCTGTGTTGGTGATGGTCAAGGTTTAACCACCTGGTAGAGGCAGTCAATCTTGTACTCGGCTGAATTCACGATTAATTTTCATAGAAACCCTAGAAATTTTCCTAAAAAAAACTTGTCACAGAAGTTAACTAAACTTTTACTGCACCTGAAAATTGTATTTAGTTAACTTTTATGTCTTTACTTCCAGACTGTAAGGATTGCAGCTCATTCTTCATCAACAAGTGTGAGGTTCATGGCCTGGCTGTCTTCATCTCTGATACCCCTGTTCCCATGGGGGTTCCAGACCGAGCCAGACAAACTCTTCCCCCTGGTCTGGAAGTGCGGAAGTCTGAGATTCCCGGTGCAGGCCTGGGAGTGTTTAATAAGGGAGAGATTGTTCCAGTAGGTTCCCACTTTGGTCCCTATCAAGGAGACTTGGTAGAGAGAGAGGAAGCCATGAACAGTGGCTACTCTTGGGTGGTGAGTTTGTTTCTGAAAAAGATCATTAGGAATGTTTTATTTTAAAAGAAATTACCCTAAAAACTAAAACTAAGATGCTGCTTTGATTAACTAGCTTCCTTTTCCAAAATGATCCCATTCTAATGTGTTATCGTATATAAATAAAGTCTTATTAGACATAGTTTAAATGTTTAATAATATTAACCTAATATAAGAATATAAGAACCTTTACATTTGCCACCTCTGCCAAAAGGTTGTAGATGTTCTGATGTATGAAGTGATTTTGATTCTTATTTCAAATATATTTTTTATTACAGATGAAAAACAGACTCTGTTTTGTTTTAGATCCTTTGCATTAATGGATAATTGAATCACTTGTTTTGCAGATCTGCAGACGTGGGCAGTGTGAGGAATACATCGATGCCAAGAGAGAGATATGTGCAAACTGGATGAGGTGAGGTATATTTCACTTAAAAAAAACTTTGGCTTTTGCTTTTGCCATTAAATCATTTTCCTTTTTTTTTTTTCTCTCACCCTGGATTTTTCAGTTGTTTTTATATTTTTCCCGTCTCCTTCTTTCTCTCCTCACATATAGATATGTGAATTGTGCTCGTAATGATGAAGAGCGGAATCTTGTGGGATTCCAGTATCGAGGGGAGATTTTTTATCGTTGCTCTCAACCTATCAAACCAGGACAGGAGCTCGTGGTGTGGTATGAAGAGAAGTACGCTAAAGATCTCAGCGTCGCCTTTGAATACCTCTGGAACAACAAGTGCTCCACTAATGGTATCGTCCACACTTTAACATTTTAATACGTCTTTTTACTTTAGATGTTTTCTTATTTTAAAGCACATGCTTCGTGAAGTGACTTGTGGCCAAGTATGGTGACCAATACTCGGTACAAGTCCAATTAGATTAGATTCATTGTCATTGTCATATTGTTATTGAGCAGAATACAGGTACAAAGCAAAGAGATAATGAGGTAGGATGGTAGTAAAGTGCAAAAGGCATGTTTTCAGCACTGCAATCGAAGTATAAGGCATGAAAAAAAACACGATGTGTGTAAATGAGTCCAGAGACATGGATTGCAGTAATGAAGACAGTACAGTGCAGTGAACAAAGGTGCAAAGGGGAATGGATGTAGTACTGTGCAAACTGTTAGGGTTAGTCTGTGTGCAGAGGTAGGAATGTGTGTGTGTGTGTGTGTGTGTGTGTGTGTGTGTGTGTGTGTGTGTGTGTGCAGTGGTGTAAGTTGATCCGAGTTCAGTCTGGGGGTTGGAGGATGGGGGAGTAGCAGCGTGGTGAGGTGTTCCGTATGTTATGTTTCTGTCTTAACAATTGTTTATTTTCAGACAGTCAACTGTTTGCAAGTCCATAACAACATTTTCTGATTTTATCCTGATTTTTATCCCTGATTTTATACTTTCCTGATTTTTTTTTTCTGCTCCAGAAATGAAAGACCCAGTGATGGAAGCTATCCCGTGCTCTTTCTGTCCCCTGTCCTATACATCTCAAATTTACCTTTACAAACACATGAGGCGATCACATTATGATGAATATGAGAGGCTGCTGAAACCCGATATTAACCGTGAAAACGTGATGCCTACGAGAAGCTCCTGTAGTCAGCAAAAGCTCCCTGAGACTCTTCAGACTGACACCAATCCTGTGCAAATGCAGAAAGGAACTGCTCACTCCTCAAACTGTGAGGAGAGTTTCACTCAGCAACGTCACCTGGAACTGCCGCGGCGCATTCCCGCGAGAGAGAAGCCGTTTTACTGCTCGCATTGTGGAAAGAATTTTACTCGAAAGGATAATCTCCAAACGCATATGCGCGTTCACACGGGAGAGGTGTTCTACTGCTCACAGTGTGGAAAGAGCTTTATCCGAGAGAGTCATCTTCAACTGCATGAGCGCATTCACACGGGAGAGAAGCCGTATCAGTGCTCACAGTGTGGGAAGAGCTTTAATCAGATGAGCGCCTTTAAAAGACACCAGCGCACTCACACGGGAGAGAAGCCCTATCACTGCTCACACTGTGGCAAGAACTTTAGTCAGCTGGGTAATCTCCAAACACACCAGCGCGTTCATACGGGAGAGAAGCCGTTTCATTGCACAGAGTGTGGGAAGAGTTTTAGTCTACTCAATACTCTGCAGCTACACCAGCGAATTCACACAGGAGAGAAACCGTATTACTGCTCAGACTGTGGGAGGAGTTTTAATCAAGTCAGCGCTTATAAACGACACCACCGCATTCACACAAGAGAGAAGCCCTATCACTGCTCTCAGTGTGGGAAGAGTTTTAGTGACAGAGCTAAATTCAAGGCACATCAGTACATTCACACAGACGAGAAGCCTTACGATGGCTGGAAGTGTTTCTCTTTGCAAACACACCAGTGAAGCCGTATGAAGACACATGGCAGCGCCAGATATAAAACACTTATCCATCAATGCTGGCCACTTGTGAGTGCATTACTGATGAATGTACCAGGGGAAGCACAGGAGTCTGTTATTGACGTATACTACAGAGAGTCCCAAAAGTCTGCATACATAGGAGAAATTAACACTTTGTACAAAATGTCTTCCAAAATTTTAGTTTATATTGTATTTTTTTTCCCCACATAGCCTTTAAGAACGCCTTTAACAAAAGAAGAATGTATTGAAATCATTCTCATGGCTGGATCGGGAAGCTGTCGCAAGGTTGCGATGGACTTTAACAGGAAACATGGCGAGCACATCACACACACCACACTGTCACCAAACTTCAAATTAAAAAAACTCGAAGTGTTGCGGACGGTCAAGATGTGGACGTCCACGGACATCTACTGACGAAGACATAACCGACGTGGTGCTAGTGTACAGATTTCCATGTGTATGGAGACGTTTGGGACATCCTGTATATCTGTGTGTGTTCTGTTTTATCTGTTGGTCTTTAATTTTCAGTCCTGCCTCATAAGTAAGAACATCAAAATACTTTTCCAAAATCAGGTTGACATCATTACATTTATATTTTACATTTACTGCATTTGGTGGACGCTTTTATCCAGAGCGACTTACAGAAGTGCTTTCACGTCTCTATCAATAAATACATCCTGACACTGGTTCACTGGGTCACGGCCTAAGAGTACCATCAGTATAAAGTCTCTGTTGTGGAGTTAAGAAAGACAACACAGATTTTTTTAGTAGTATTTAAAAAAAAAAAAGTATTTAATAGTATTTACATTAGTAATGTCTGCCACATCATGCTAAAAACTAAAGAAGGTAGAGACAGTTAGCTAGACCTATAAATAAGTTAAACATTTCTGGAATGAATGAATGAATAATCAAAACATACAGAGCCACACACATGACATGTGGGTGAAAAAACATTATATCATGGCCATGATTTAAGAATTCGTTCCCACAACTTATTAATACATGAGCACGTTTTATTAAATAATTCCCTCATTTTAGGTACATCAGGGCCATGTTTTAACAATTCATACCTGCAATTTCATAAATCCATCGTCCTCTTTAAACGAGGGAACAAATTAGTAAAACGTAGCCACGATATATTGTTGTTTTTTTATCCGCATGTCGTGCAAGGCTCTGTAAAATCATTAGATTTACCTTTCTTTTTGTACAATTTCGACCAATTACAAAGATAAACAGCTTTCCTAGTGGTGGACCGCTACTGCAACTCTGAGCACTGAAAGTGTGCTGTTCGCTGACTGGAGCTACTCCGTTTATGTTTGAAATGCTGTCAGCCATTTTCCCGTTATTGGCAGTTGGTTACGAGGTTCAGCCCCTTTGAGAAGTATCTCAATCATCACATGGAGCTGCTGTGCTTTCTGGTAGGACAAAAATGCATCTGCAAAGAAAATAATGTCCAATGAATGTTGATTTTTTTTTTTATCCGTACACTTATTGACTGAAAAAGCTACGTGTACAAATGGGATCCAAAATGACATATTAAAAGCCTGTTCTCCAAAGAACGTTCATCCATGCTCCCATTACAACAGTGTACTTAAATCAGTCGTAGGCTTCCACTGAAACTGTGTGTATCTGTGGGAGAATTTCATACAAGCTGCACTGAAAGCTCCACTGGGAAAAAAAAAAAAAGGATGCATTAAATGAATGATGAACATTGAGATTTTTCATATTTCAATTTCCTAAAATACTGACTTTTACCAAAGGTGATTAATAATATAGACACTTTGGTAAACATTTCATTGCTGCATTTTAATGAAATTTGTGGGGAAGCTGAGCTTTTGGTGTAGTCTTGGAGCCTGTGGTGTGAACGTGGCCAGAGAGTAAAGTCCTTAATAAAATACTAAACTCAAAGCAGTAATAATTCTGGCAAATTCTGTGCTATTAATTTTAGTGGCCTTATAATAATAACATGCTGATTATGCAGATTATAGATTTGGAAACGTTTTCTTTAACCTTATGCCAGGTACCAGGTTAGTCTGTTCGGCCACATGATGGATATATTTTTTTTCTTATGTATAATTACCAGTGTTTTCTATCAGAAAATATTATGTGAGTGTTATAATTTATTTTCCAAAAATGTCCAAGGAGATTTTCCTGTGGCAGGCTCAAGTCAATCAGGTGCTGTAACACACCCTGGCAGTTCTCCTGGTTGGTTATTCTCCTGGAGGAGGCCCTCCGTTCATCAGCATGAGGCTAGATTCATAAAGAGTGCAAGCCAACCACTCACTCCAGCTATGTGTGGTATCTGCATCTGTTGAGGATGTACAGAAAAAGGCTTCTTGTTCTGCATCTGGACCACAAATGCCACCCTGAATGCCTCCCTTACAGGTGCCGACCAGTGTCATGACATTGCTGGTTGCTTTACTCCAGAGCAAGACAGTCAGGATGTTTTGGCCCTTAAATGGCCTCACCCAGTTTTTATATGCATTTCCTCCAGAAAATCTGATACTTTCCACTCTGTACAAGATTTCAGCAGCTAGACCAGAGCCGTACATGTGGCTCCAAGAAGGCAAGACCTTTAAGACATGTATTTCAGACTAGGGAATGAAAGGGAGAGATATGAATAATGTTTAGGAGAGAGGTGGAGTTATAAGTGTGGTGTTTCCCACTGGTGTTTGACAGACCAACTTAAGGTGCAATAGAGCCACCTACTGGATTGGAGTGGAGACCAGTACCAGTGAACTGTTCCTTATACTGAATTTCTTATAAATAATACAATGTTTTAAATAATGTCAATGTGTGCTGATCCCAGAACTGTATGTAGGTAAAGCCCTTCATCCATTTGATTTCAGTGTGTTTATTAAATCCTCCCAGTGTGTGCTATATGCTTCACAGTGTAGTAGAACATGTCCTACTGTCTCCTGACATTCACAGTGTGAGCAGAGCCCTGTAGCCCACCATGTTTCTTCCTGATGATTCCTCTGGTATTGACACATTTCACCGCTCCTCATGCCACATTAATTCGGATAAATTTGAAAACGCATCATTTTCTCTACATTGTGGCCTTCCGTCCACACTGAGACGGCGTTGTTGTCCAGAGAAAACGGAGCTTTTTGAAAACGCTTTCACTAATGCTGTAGCGTGGACTGAGAAAATGGATTCAAAAACAATGGTGTATTTTTAATCATGTGACCCATTCAACTCAAAACAAACAAGATGGTGGACTTTGGTGTACTGAAGTTATTGTTCCTGCTATCCAGTTTGATATCGTTGTTAAAGGCTAGTGTCAGTTTGTACAACCTTCAGACATCGCCGCATCAATTCAAAGAGATGGAAAGTAAATAAACGCCTGATGGAAATGACACAGACCAAAGCTTCTTATGTATTTTCAGATGTTTCAGTGTGGACCAACAATTTTTGCAAAATGTTTGAAAATGCCAGAGTAGATGGAGAGCTCTTTAAAATGCTTTAATCTGGATGAAGCCTATAAAACTATTAGAGTGTAGAGCAGGTGAGGAGTTCAGCAGATATTTTTGGATGATGAATGCTTTATTACAATAAATATGCCATACATAGCAGCTAAATAGGAAAAAGAAATAGTTGTGTTATCTGTAGTATCTGTGCTAATATATTATCATTTAATCTTTGGTCACTTAACACTGTAAGTCTATAGAATATGTAAGAAATAGGTGTGCTGATTATTTTATATACACTATATAAACACCATCACTGAGGGAACTCTAGATAACAGGGAAAAGGTGGAAATAATATAGACCAATAAGCCATAATATTAAAACCACTGACAGGTAACATTGATTATCTCGTTACAATGGCTCCTGTCAAGGGGTGGGATATGTTAGGCAGCGTGAACAGTAAGTTCTCGAAGTTGATGTGTTGGTATTAGGAAAAATGGGCAAGCGTAAGAATCTGAGCGATTGTGACAAGGGCCAAATTGTGATGGCTAGATGACTGGGTCAGAGCATCTCCAAAACAGCAGGTCTTGTGGGGTGTTCCTGGTGTGCAGTGGTTAGTACCTACCAAAGGTGGTCCAAGAAAGGACAACCGGTGAACTGGTGACAGGGTCATGGGCGCCCAAGGCTCACTGATGCACGTGGGGAGCAAAGGCTAGTCCATCTGGTCTGATCCCACAGAAGAGCTACTGTAGCACTCATGGCTGAAAAAGTTAATGCTGGCTCTGATAGAAAGGTGTCAGAACACAGTTTGCTGTGATGTCTAGGTCATCACAGCTTGCTGAGTATGGGGCTGCGTAGCCACAGACCAGTCCGAGTGCCCATGCTGACCCCTGTCCACCACCGAAAGCACCTAAATTGGACACCTGACCATCAGAACTGGAAGAATCTGTCCTACACAATATTATGCAGGTGGTTTTAATGTTATGGTTGATCATATATATATTGTCTCTAAAGTTTAGTTTCAGTTTCTCCTCGTTATCTGGGTGATGGTTACAGACTCTTCCAGCAGGGGGCGCTGTGCAGGTCCTCTGTGTAATCCATAGAAGAAGAAGAACAGCTGCTGTTTCCCTGGTGAGAAAGCTAGCTTCTCATGCTAATCACCTCTACAGGAACCCAACATGGAAGGAATTTACATGTAAAAAAAAAAAAAAAAGATAAAAAAAAAAGATATAAGTGTTTAAATTCGGTTCTGCTTTTAAGACCAAGGTGAGTAAAGTGAAGCTTGCTAGCTGAGCTACTCGGCTAACAGGACAGCATCTAAAATATGCTAAATTAAAATAATTCATTTTACCTCAGCTTAAGAACCGCAAACCTTTTTATTACCTTTTAAAGGAAAACTCCACCATATTAAAACACATTAAATATGTTTTTGAAATATTTATAATATGCTAATTTGACAGTTGATGCTACATTTTGTTTACTTCCGTGAGATAACGGATGTGTCCCGCACTGACGTCACAGGGGGACAGCGTTATTCCTAGTACTAGTTACAATTAAGTGTAATAGATGGAGAAACAAATTAAACAATCTTAAATGTAAATATTAAAAGGAGCAAGAGCTTCTTTTCTCACTATTTTCCATCCAATGTGGAATTAAGATGAGATAAAATGACATGTTCTTTAATCCCAGGTGGGAAATCCCAGAAGTAATGGAGATGTTTGGACTCGAAGTCCCAAAATACCACGATGCATTTACACTGATTTACAGCAGTCTTGGCTCGGCTGGTTAGCGTCGATGACGACAAACTACTAGTCAGACTCGCTGTAGAAACAGTAATATAGTTCATTTAAACTGATAGTAATAAAATGGTTGGGTCTTCAGCTGATTCTTGAAGGGATCTGTAGAGCAAAGTTGGGCAGTTAATACCAGCAGAACAAATCTCAGAGATAAAGACATTGTTGTGATTTGCTTTGTGAAGACCTGTACGCAGGCTGTCAGATGTTGTAAAGGTTCCTGCCATGTCTTTACATATATGTTTATGGCATTTGGCTTTTTTTGAGCAGTTGAGGGATAAGAGCCTAGCTGAAGGGTCCAGAAGTGGCAGCAGCTTGGCGGTGTTGGGCTTTTTGAACTCACGACCTTCTGATCAGTAGTTGAATCCCAACATCTTGGTAATAGTAGGAAATTTGACAAAAAAAAAAAAAGAAGTCTGTCTTTGTAAGGTTGTGTTAGAGATCAGGCTGAAATCATGAGCACTTTCTGAAGAAAATGATTATGTCTGCAACATCTATATCCTTTATGCTAAATATGTATTGTTCTTTGTTTTATAGCTTTGCAAGTGTTTGCGCAAACAAAGGTTTGTATAACTACAGGTGATAGAATAGCAAGCTTTGCAAAATAAATCAACCCTGTGGACCAAATGAATGGAGGATTCCAGAAGAAGCCTCTAAAAGAGGAAGAACCTGAAGATGAAGAATACATCTGTAATACAAGTATGGGTCTAAATATCACTTTCAATAATAATTTTTTACATATTGAGTCTGACTTGGCATTTCAGTCACAAAGCAGTCAGTTATTTTTGTATTGTGTTCTTCGTACTTACTTGAGACTTACTTGTCTGTACTCACATTTAAATTATGGATCTCCAGGTGGAGGAGCATCTATCTCTGTGGTTCATGTCACTCCTGTGGAACAGCAGAATGGAGAATTCCAGAAGAAGCTTATAAAAGAGGAAGAACCCGATGATGATTATCTGTGTAAGACTACAGGGCACACTAGTGTCCAGTTTATCTTAGATTTGATCTAACTTGGTGTTAATTGGTATGGTGTGCCTTTTGGTTGGAATGTGCTGTATTTAAATGGTCAGAAGTCATCACAATGTGAATTCATGTGTTCATACTGTTTTTCCTTACGGTTTTTCCTTACCACAGTTATCAAATATCACACAAAGAGTCACATACACTATATGGCCAAAATTTTGTGCACCACTGACCATTACACCCATATGTGGTTCTTCTCCAAACTGTTGCCACAAAGATAAAGTCTGAAGCACAGAATTGTGTAGAGCGTCTCTGTGTGCTGTAGCATTACAGTTTCTCTTCACTGGAACTAAGAGGCCCAAACCTGCTCCAGCATGACGATGCCCCTGTGCACAAAGCGAGCTCCATGAAGACA
>CM075002.1:828138-841271 GCA_037576825.1 Pangasius krempfi
TTTTTTGTTTGTGTAAAGCTGCTTTGAGACAATGACATTGTAAAAAGCGCTATACAAATAAACTGAATTGAATTTACGCACTAACCTGACACTTCTCTCTTAAAAATAATCATTTGTTTAAAAGTAGTCTTTTCACATGATGCCAATCAACCCCACATCTTAGCCAGACATAAGTGACGCTTGGGCTGGGAAGCGTGTCCATGTGCTACTGTCTACGACTGGTCCCTATAAAATATTTTATTGGGACATTGGACAGACAGACCCACACTAACAACTGGAGAACGAGGTAAGAACTGTTCTGTGCAGGTAATCTTTGAAATACTTTTTTTTATACACAGACTTTTATTTTATATTTCTCTTTTTATTGCAAGGTTGCCAATGCCTATTTATTATTACTGGTGAGGAAGTATAACAAGCTCCATCAGGAAAAGGCCCTTTTTGTTGATTCGTATGAAATTACACGGATCTGGAATTGTGTGAAGTCCAAATGAAAGGTATGTGAACAGATGTATAAGATCGCATTTAATAGACGATATTCCAAGATATAATATTAGAACATTATGGTAACTAATAGTGCAGCTTAATCATTGTTTACTGTTTTATATTTCAGCATGATCCTGAAAAGTCTCCTGGTGAGACTTGAAAACTGGTATAGCAATATATTTCTAGCAGCAGCCTTGAGTGTGATGGTGTAACCAAGAAAGTGCTTTAAAGTGTTTCTACCCAAAACTGCACTGCTGGAGCCTTTGAAAGCAACAGCTTTCAAACTCACAAGGTGCCTGGAGTCCACAAGTTACACTGTACTATCTTGATATTTTACTTGATACTGTACTTAATATGTCGATACTTGATATTTGTCTGCTAATGATCGGTGTGATAGTAATGATTTGGAGTGATTGAATGTTTCTGAGAAGAGCATTCTTGCAGAGCCGAGGTTGTTCAGTTGGAAGATGGACCTCTGAGACGCTCCCTCATCTAGTACAAACAGATGGAACGTCGTGTGGTGTAATAGCTGCTGAACATTGATTGGCCGATTGCAGCCATGTTTTTCAAGAACTATCCTCATAAACACTAATGGGACCCTGGACAAAGACACTTCCTGCAAGATTTCAAGTCTACTGGACCAATGGCTCCATATTTAGCACCAATTTCATGTTTTTTTTCCCTGTTATACCAACACCATGTGGCCAAGTGCTGCCATTTTGTGCACGTGACCTCACATTGACCCCTAAGTTTGCCAAGTTCGGTGAAAATATCTCATTCCATTCAGTAAAGTTCAACTTTATGTTTTTTTTTATAATTAGTGATCCACACAATTGTCCTGCACTGGTTTTATTTTGGTTGAGCAAAAAAACCTAGGACCTGTTCACAGAAGTATGTATTTTAAATAATCACAAATATTTAAGGAACAATTTGAACTCCAATGCTTCTTGAGGCAATGTTGTTCAGAATGAGGAGCTCCATCAGATGGTTCACTTGCGTTGGTGTGAAACACTGCGGTATATAAAACCATGTATGTGCATAAAAACTTAATAGTGCCCCCCAGTGGCGGATTAGTTTCAAATTTCTCACACACCTCTGGGGCCAAGAGTCAAAACAGTCCACTAAGTTTCATTCCAATCAGCCTTTGTTAACCTTGTCTAATAGCTGCTGAAAATTAATTGGCTGATGTCCTCATAAATACTGATTGGACCTTTGACAAAGACACTACATGCAAAATTTTCAAGTCAGTTGGACCAGTGTTTCCGTAGTTAGAGTCAAATTCACTTTTTTTCCTGTTACAGCGCCACCAACTGGTAATTATTTATATACTGTAGTGTGAGACCATTCAGTGCTTTATAGGTCAATAGTAGTATTTTATAATCAATGCGAAATGTGATTGGGAGCCAATGCAGTGTGGATAAGATAGGGCTGATGTGGTCATTTAGGGCATAATAATAATAATAATAATAATAATAATAATAATAATAATAATAATAATAACATGGGAGGATGCTGAAAGTCTGGTGGGGGCGTGACAAGAATTCCATGGGTTATATGAAAATGGTGTCTCTGTATTTATTTGACACAATAAATAAATAAATGTGTCGACACAAATATTAATCTATATATTATATTCAAGAGACAGTAATATTGTCTTGTCAATGTTGTCTTGACGCCTACTTTTATTTAATCATGTCTGCTAACTTGACAGATATGTTTTCAAAATTAGAACATATAAAAATTAAAGATACCATTTAATCATCTTTCAGCATTTCACTCATTTGTTTGCAAACTAATTTTATAAAACTCAGGAGATGTTGTTAGAGTACCATGGTTCTATGCATTTAAACTAATTTCGATGCATTTTTCTATTGCATGTAGAATTATTCAGCCATTCAAACTAATGGAAACGGATGGAAAAAGAGTTGAATTAAAAAGATGTATTATTCTGTGGCTCCCTCTTGTGGGCAGCATTAGTATTACAGCCCACATCTGTTACTCACATTGAGATAAATGGCTGATCATTTAGAATTTGCTGTTTGCCCCCGAATATCAGAAATTCATGCAATTTGGCAGGTTTTCTCAGACTGACCTGCTGTCCATTTGTACCAAGTCTCATGAAGTTTGGACATTGCTTTCACAACTTGGTGTGCTTCCTCAGAATGTCCTGTTGTCTATGTGAATCAAGCTTCATTAAGTGTGGGCGTTTCATTCGGCAGATATAGGTCAGTTCAGAAAAATGGGAGTTGTCTGACCAATTAATTCTCTAATATCTTTGAAACGCTTTTTGATGAATCAAAAGTCTTGTGATAAGTTTTTTGTCAAGATGGTCTGTGGATCATGCCTGCCTAGTTTCATGCAAACCGGACGCACGACCTGGGAGAACTTCGAAAATGTAGATTTTTTGAAAATGACATAGGACATTTTTGTAGGGCATGACTCAAGGATTCAGAGGAAAAAAGAATTTTGATTCTAGCTCTTATGCCTCCAGAGTTATGAACTAAAAGTGCTTATTATAGCTCCACCTAGTGTCTGACAGATGTGTGTCAAAGCGCCTGAGTAGTCGGTGGTGTCTCTACAACTTACTCCAGGCACTTTTAGATGAGAAAAAGAACAATAATAATAATAATAATAATAATAATAATAATAATAATAATAATAATAATAATAATAATTAAAGTTACAAAAAGCAGCATTTTCGGGGGCCAAGCACCCAGACTCAGTGAGCCGTGCATTCAGAGCCACGCTCTAATTGTTGCCGAAGCAATCACAGGAACGCAGAGCCATAACTTTAGGCAAAAGGATTCCAGAGTGATTTGTAGTTTCACTCATGATGTGTATGTTTTGACCATGGACAGTGGTGGAATTCTCTGACTGTAGGAGGAAAGGCCTAGATGAACAGCAGTGTAGCATTGCTGCAGCATTGTTTAGACACGTGTCAAGGTGATGTGAGCCAAATGTGGTGAAGATCGTACAAAATTTGGAGGAGGAGTAGCAAAAATGACAGTTAGATGTAAGCATTTTTTAGCATGTTATTGTTACTTTTGACCAGTAGGTGGACTTTGTGGCATAGCCTCAGGTCATGGTCCTGAAGCTGCCTACCAATTTTTGTGTCAGTGTGTAAAGTTGTTGCTGAGATACATCCTCACTTCCTGTTTGGTGGCTTCACAGTCAGATTCGTTGGCCCATTACAGACAAAGTGTTTGGACTATTCAAAATTCTCTTGAAAGCTTTTGTGAGGCTTACTCTGAAGATGACGTTTGCCAAATTTGGCAATGATTGGAGAAAATTTGTAGGAGGAGTAGGGAAAAAAACAGATTTTAACAAAATCCAAGATGGTCGACAGGAAGTACAATTGAATTTCAGATGTTGGTGTGCGTTCACTTCTGCATACTCCGGGGAAGTACAGGAAAAATGAACTGTGAATTTATCACAAACTTCTTAAATGATATAAGGGAAAAAATGAAAGTTGTTACAGCTCTTGATCACAAGGTGGTGCAGTCACAAAACTTCTTGAGTACGTTCAGGGCATGGTCCAGAAGATACTTATCAGAGTTCATGATGATAGGTAGATGCATTGCTGAGATACACTCTTACATCCTGTTTTTTGCATTTGCCAGGGCATTACAGGAGAACAGGTTTGAATATCAAAATTCCTTTAATAACTTTTGTTCAGACAGGTCTCAAGATGATGTGAGCCAACTGTGGTGAAGATTTGGAGAAGGAGTAGCAAAAATGGAAGTTAGATGTCAGCTTTTTTGGCATGTTATTGTTACTTTTGACCAGTACATGACGCAATCACGAACTTTGTGGCATAGCCTCAGAGCATGTTTTGTGTCAGTGCACAAAGTCGTTGCTGAGACACAGACTCACTTCCTGTTTAGTGGCTTCGCCTTCAGATTCGTTGGCCCATTCTGGGAAAACCCTTTGGACTATTCAAAATTCTTTTCACAATTTTTGTGAGGCTTACTCTGAAGATGACACGTGACAAAATTGGTCATGATTGGAAAAAAATTTGTAGAAGGAGTAGCGAAGAGACTGTTTTAGACAAAATCCAAGATGGCGGAAAATCTAATTAAATTAGATTGACATGAATCGGAAATTGATGTCATAGGGTGCACTGAACTCGTCTCGACCCACGGACCCCAGTGGTGCCTGGCTTTTAAACATGATTCAAAAGTTATGACCATAAATGTATTTCCAAATTAGGCCCAAATTTGACCCGATGGTGGCGCTAAAGCGTTGGAAGCACTTGGCCCAAATTTTGTCAGAATATTCCTTTGACCCTCCCCAATCAGTGTGCCAAATTTCACAACTTTTTACCAGATGGTTCTATAGTCTGCCATAAACACCCTAGTGAGAAGAAGAAGAAGAAGAAGAAGAAGAAGAATAGAATAACAATAGGGTGCCTATGCACCTTCAGTGTTTGCCCCCCTAATAATAATAATAAATATCAACAATACAGATTAAACTTCAAAATAAATACAAAAATAATAATAAATAAATAAATGCATGAAAAATAATAGGCATTGAAAATAATAATAGTAATAATAATAATAATGAAACAGACAATTTTATTGAAGATATAAACTTTACCGATTTCTACCCCAGATAATTCCAAACAGACGTTCGCTTTTATTCTGCATCAGTGAAGAAACAGTGGAGATTCGCGCAGAACAGAATATTTAACTACGTTATTTATATTGTAACGCGTCCACATGCAGGATGAGAGCGCTACTAACTATTAACATTCATTATTACGGTGATGTTGGGAGGGCAGGTGGGCGAGGTGGGTGGGGCAGAGGGGCAGAGTGGGAAGGATAACAGACATCATAACCGAGAATATAAAATATAATTCTAATAATAATAATAATAATAATCCAATACAAATTCTACTAAATTCATATGTATGCATCGATATCAGTCTCTTTTATCAGAGAGGGGGCGTGGTGTCTGTTAGGAAGGGGTGGAGACAAAGGCAGAGAGAAGATGAGAGGCGGGATTTAAATAATGCCGTATTTGGCAAGGTCGCTGAGCTCCATGTCGCCGAAAGCCTCCCAGGGACACACAACCGTGAAATCTGAGTGAGGGGCGGAGCACAGAGAAAGAGGAGGGGCAGACAGAGAGTGGGCGGGGTGAATGGGGTGGGGCCAAGACAGAAAGGAGAAGAAGAAGAAATCAAGATGGATAAAGTGAAAAAGCAAACAAATAAAGAGAAAACAAAAGAGAGGAGTTTAAAAAGAAGGGTGGAGAAAATAGGAGAGTCAGGGGAAGGGGGCGGGGCAAAGAAAAGTGGGAGGGGCCAAATAAAGGGTGAAGTCAATGAAAAATGAGAGGAAAGATAAACAGAGGGAATAAAAGAGAAGGGAGTGAATAGAAAGAGAGAAGACAGTTAAAACCAGTTTATACACAGATAACAGTGTATAAAAAGTGTGTGTTGTTAAAGTGTGTGTGTGTGTGTGTGTGTGTGTGTGTGTGTGTGTGTTTGTGTGTGTGTGTGACATAACTGACAATACACACCTGTGCCGAGGCCCTCCATTCCTGGAATGTCATCGCCAAACCTAAAAAAAAAAATCAGAAGGCAGTGAATAAACACACACGAAACTACAGCACTAATTTCAGTTGCGTGTGTGTGTGTGAGTGTGTGTGTGTGTGTGTGTGTGTGTGTGAGTGAGTGTGTGTGTGTGTGTGTGTGTGTGTGTAAAACTCACCCTTTCTGGCCGGGTTTAGGCGCCTTGCTCTTAAATGTGCGTGTTTGTCTCTGTTTGAATTTAGGTGGGCCCTTTTTTGGCGTAGTTGGGCCGACTCCGCCCGCTGGAGCTGATAAAGCGCTTCCTGCTGGGGGGGCTGAGTTCATCCTGATAAAGAGAGAGAGAGAGAGAGAGAGAGAGAGAGAGGGAGAGAGAGAGACAGAGAGAGAGAGGGAGGGAGAGAGAGAGAGAGGGAGAGAGAGAGAGTTGTTTCTGTCTTTGCTGCTCCCTGACCTTCAGACACTAATCTGGATTACACACTAATCTAAGAATTAAGGTGTGTGTGTGTGTGTGTGTGTGTGTGTGTGTGTGTGTGTGTGTGTGTGTGTGTGTGTGTGTGTGTGTGTGTGTGTGTAGGCTGATCGTAGGAGGCAGCAGATGTCATTTACTGGATTACTGAAGATTACACAGGACCGGCTCTAGATTTTACTGTGGAGCTTCACATCCCAGTGTTTTTACTCTAAACCACATTTCTATCTGTTGCAGTAAAATACTGAGTGACGGAGTGGTGTGATAAAACAGACTCACTGTTACCACCCTGAAGCTGATTATTTTCCTATAACAGCATGTCCTCCGGTGTTTTATTCCTCTCATTCCACAGCAGTTCATGACAAATTGCAATTTTTTTCATTTATTCAATTATGACCTAACTATAAATCGTTAAAAAGTATGACGTTTAATTTTGTGGATCTGTGAAACAGGTAGGTTCCTGTTGTCACTTACGTTATAGCAGCTATAAACACTCGTCCCCTCACCAGCCTCTCTTTATTCTCTCCTTAAAGTTAATAAGACAAAAAAACGCAGCTTGTTACATCACGTTAGCGAGAAACCGCAAAGAAGCGTAAACTCCTCCGTCCTGAAGATGTCGGAAAACTTAAAGTTACAGCTTCACCTCTGACTGTTACAGAGCGCTGACACTGGAGACTCCTTCCATCAGTGTTACATAAACACATTTCTCCTTACAGAAAACTTCACCACATCAACGATGACACACATTTTTTAAGTCCATGTGAGTGAGCTGTTACTATAGAAACAATGATATTAATATAAACCTGTGCATTAATATAAACTTGTTATGAAAATTTAAAAAACACCTTTTGAACATTTAGAATCCAGAATTCAACAGCACTGTGGTATAAATCAAAATAACAGATACGGAGGTGGTGAGGAGGTCCTCGGATTTAATAAAAACTGAGTTTTTTTTTTTTTTTACTTTATTAGAAGCCCACTCTGACTCAGTCATACATGCTGTAAAACTCTCCATGTGAAACCTGGGGACCTCCTCACCACCTCCATATCTGCTACTTTGTTATGACCAAATCTCCACGATCCCTCCTTCAACCAATACCTCAGTCTTGGTCAATCTTTGGTCTCATCTTCTCCACTTTCTGAGGCAAATGTCACTATATTGGTTGTAAAATCATCTTTTTTTTAAACCAAGCCTTTAGCCACTATGGTTTCCCAGAAGACATTGTGAGGGATTGAATCCCATGATTAGCCTCTTAGGTATGGAAAGCTGGTAATCATAGTCACCTTCACCTCACGAAGATGAAATGAACCAGACGAGGTTCCTCAAATGTCATTGCCACAACCACTGAAACTCTCACTTCCTACCATGCTGAAAACAATTTAGGACATTCTTCAACAGGATTCACCCCATTTCAGGGTAATTTGGGGTATCAGTTCCCATTATTTTCTTGGAACCCCACATGAAGAGCCATCTTGTCTGTAGAGGAATGGCTTAGAAATGTAGAGAGAGTGAGGAAGGAAATCTCGTAAATGCATCTACCAAGATGTCATAAGCAGCAGACCAACAAGCCGAGTTGCACCCCAAGGACTGGGTGTGGCTTTCTCACCTGGACTGCTGTCTCTGATGCGTTTTCAGAGCAAAATATCATCACTGGATTGAAAGATGTTCACAGCATCATGTCTTAGCTAAACTGTTTGAAGCAGCTAGTGTAAGTAAGATAGCCTTTCGCGTCTGCTGATCAGCTATGTGGACATTTTGTAGTGTTATTCAAAGAGCATCTTTCTCTGGAAGAAGGTAAATCCTGGCCATGCTTATTGACAAACGGTCAATAAACACAGACTCTCTAGTGACAGCTAAATATCTGGTTTGCAAGACCTTGCTACGTCTTTAGCCCCCATGATGTGGGTCCCTACAGGCTATTACAGAAAAAAAATAATGTTAAAAGATCAGTTATAGAGAATCTCATTATCATTCCATGTCTCTTGCCCCAGATTGAAGGTTCCTGGTTCCTTGGTGGAGGTGTTAAATTTTTAAACCCTTCCATCTCCATTCAACGCTGGACTTCTAGCATTGGTAGCACATAGTCAGTACACTGACAATAAGAGAATTCAACAGCACGGCTGTGTAAAGCAAAATAACATATATAGTGGTGGTGAGGAACCTTTCCCCCCTCCTGCTCTGCAGTCTTATCATACGTTTCCTTTCCTAAATTTACCGAAGTGTAAAGGTGTGTACACCTGTGTTTCACCCTGGAAGTTGACAGAGTTCATTCCTTCTTCCTACACCGTCAGTGCATTACTGGTCTCCTAGTACGTACTCCTCCCACACCATACAATACTGAAGACAAGTGACCAATGCAAAGAGACTAGAAATAAACAGGTGTAGGAGCAATGCAGGGACGTCTTGGAACCCAGCATCAATTATTATTAGTTTTTTGTTTTTTTCTTTATTACACCAGTCTATTGATCACCGACCCAGTCAGTTAAGCTTAACTGCATCATTGACCCTTTGCCTATTTTCCTGTTCATGCTTTTGGATAGTATTAGTATTTTTTGACTCTCTTGAAAAAAAAAACCACAGTTTCCACCAACTAGCCAGCTCTCCCCTGACAGACGATAGCTACCATCCATCGGGGGGTGAAGGCTGACACGTGCTTCCTCAGGAGTCATGTTGATCCAGCCACCACATGTTTTCTAACTGCTGCGCAGGCTAGGCAGCTGAACACTTGAAGGAAAACGACAATTGCACACAAACACGATTGGTTAGTGTCTTTCTGATAGACGGAGAGAGAGTAACTCTGTCCTTCCCATCCAGAGATCATGACCAGTTTAGCTCTCTCTTAGATTCCTGGCCCTCGGGATTTCCGATTAGTGATTTCTTCACACTAACCTGTTGCGCCACTCAGGAGTCTCTGTGCATGTTTCACTACAGCCGTGAAACTGTGAAAGTGTTTCAAAATTTGGAACGTTTCTAAAGAAATGAAAACGCTCTAACCTCTATCTACGTTTTGATTTTCACTACAACAGGCTTTAGTTTCATGACAGATAAATGAAAATGAAAGCAAAGGAATGAATTCACCATTAATTCAGACTGATAGAAATGTTATAATAACACAACATGTATGACTCACACAAACTAACTTCCTGTTTCTATTTATTTATAAAAGCATCCTAAATCCTAATCTCCTGCTTTTTAAACTCTTTATCTCACTAAGCCTAGTGGTGAGTCTCTATGCTGTTGTGCAACTTTAATCTTTACACACACACACACATCACACACAGCCTTAATATACACCACAACTCTCAATACACAACTTTACACAATACTCATACTGACTCAAATATTACAGTCTTTACAAATGGAGTGTGTGTGTGTGTGTGTGTGTGTGTGTGTGGTCAGTAAAGTGAAGAGAAATGATGAAGAGATTCTTGAGCTTTCTAATTCATACAATTAGCATCAATTACACCATCAATATTCAGTTTAATATACAATTCATTTTAAATAAGAATTGAATTTACGCAAGTTAGTGATAAATTTATGTGTGTGTGTGTGTGTGTGAGAGGGTTTTTTTAATTTATTTATTTAAAACCAAATGCTAATGCCAGTTACAGCAAGCAAGCATGTATGTTTTTTAGTTTATGTTTTAAATGATTAAATAGTGTATATTTCAGTATTTCAGGTATAAATGTTTCTCTTACCTGTTGCGATGCTCCTCTCACTCTGTGTGTGTGTGTGTGTGTGTGTGTGTGTGTGTGTGTGTGTGTGGAAATAACGGGAAGACAGTAGTGTGTGCGAGTGTGTGTGAGTGTGTGTGTGTGTGAGGTATAATAATCCGAGATCCTCGGTCTCTTTTATAGGCGACTCCTGATCCCTCAATCCTTCTTTCCTCATCACGAGCTCTGAGTCGAACAAACACCCTCCTCTCCTCCGTCACACTCGTCCTTCTATCCATCAGAGAGTGATGATGGGGGGGGGGGGGTTGGGGTTGTTTGGGTTGTGCTTATGTGTGTGTGTGTGTGTGTGTATTGTATGATATTGTGTAGTGTGTTAGTCAGAACTCTACTCTGCAGATGGTTGTACAGTCGTATCCATTCCCGGGTTATAATTAGAGCGAGGTGGAGCTGAAGCCCCAGGGCCTGAGCTCGGAGGGAGCCCCTGCTGGCTGAAGTAAACTAGTCATCACATTTAACGTGTGTAATGATGCAGTCTACCACTATCTACCACAGGAAGGCCTAAGGTTGTTACAGTGGTGGCGGCTGACAGAGTGTGCAGCAAGCCGAGATAATTCCACAAGATGTCTGAAAATGAAAAAGCAGCGCCAAAAAAAATGAAAAAAGAGACTGATTTCTTCAGTTCACTGGCAGACAGTGGCGGCACAAGCAGAACCTTCACCACTGGAAGCTCAACTTAGGTAGCTGGCTAACGTTTGTTTACTAGCTAGCTTGCTAGCAAGGAAAGCCCTATCTCTACAACTAACTGTTATCAATGCGTTAGGAGAGCGCTCCTTTTCTGAACACTCTTTAATAAAAAAAATCGCTTGTTATCTACTAACGGACAGGTGAGACTGAGCCACCGGACGCACCTGTCCCTGGAAGAAGAGTATCTAATGGTAAGATGCTCTAAAGATGCTCCAAAGTGTGTGTCGTGCTGTAAATACAACCATTATTCATTTATATTTGTGCTAAATAGCCTTTTGAATAACAATAACAGAAGTCTAGCCAATGACAGTTAAGAATGCGGAGGAGTAAATACAGAAAATAAAGAGAAAATAAAAACAGGTGTTTGTATAAGGAGTAGAATAGTGTGCAGTGTGTGTAGTCTTCTGTTATTATTAGCTGATTGGCTAAAGGCTTCTGCGTCAGTGGTCGCGTGTGTGTGTGTGTGTGTGTGTGTGTGTGTGTGTGTGTGTGTGTGTGGCATCTCTGATCTATAAACACACTCTTGCATAACATGTACAGTACTGGTTTAAATAAGATTCTCACACATTCTGTGTTTGGATGAAAATGAGAGAAAATGGAAAACAATTAATAATAATGATCTCATGTCTCTAAATGCTGTTGAATTCTGGATACGTTATCGTTTCTATGGCAACAATATTGAGTCCTTGTAAACCTTTTTCTGACCCTGATTATGTTTCATGTTATTATTAACTGTTTTGGTATTTTATGTATTGATTTTTTTTGCCAATCATCAACCATGTGTCTGTTTTGTAGTGAAAGTTCTTTGTGTTTTTTCCACCATGGTACAGTATGACGGAGGGATTTTACACGTGTGCAACCTCATATTTATACCCCGAGGAAACAGCACATGGACTGAGAGAAAATGAAAATGAATATAAGATATATAAGAATGCTGATTTCTTTGAATTTATTAAAATGTTCTTTAAAATGTTCAATAATTTTTGGTGGATATTTTTGAGAGAAAATGCTACTATTAAAAAAGTACAATTAGACAGAGATACAGAGATAAACACTTTTTTCTATTAGTTTTCTACTAATTTTTTTAAATTAGTGGAAGTATTTTTTGTGTAATGTTTATTTTGTTCGGTTTGTTTCGGTTATAATTATTTTATCTTTCTGTGTGACCTGCTTTAATTGTTTTTAATTTTTATTAATGTTGAATGGAACCTCCATTTTGTATTTTTCTCTCCGCACACTAAGGCCAGTGTGTTTGTGTGTGTGTGTGTGTGTGTGTGTGTGTGTGTGTGTGTGTGTGTGTGTGTGTGTGTGTGTGTTTATCTCTGAGCTCAGAAACTTCGAGAAGCTATTGTGGGAAGTTAGCGGATAAAGTGTGTAATCTTGTTTAGAGCATTAGCATTCGCATTAAAGACACACACACACACATACACACACACACACACACACACACACACACAGAGAAAGAGAGAGAGCTGCACACTAGCAGCACATTACACACACCTGCCACCAGGTGAGGGACAGTGAGTGACCACGTCTTCTAATATATAGAACACACACACACACACACACACACACACACACACACTTTTTTACCTGGTATTCTGTTTTTTATCCTCAGGTTTCTATAAGTGTCATTACTAGTGTTCCTTTTTGACTGTATTGTTGAATTTGTTCATTTTATTTGTTTGTATTGACTGATTGATTGATTTCTGTAGTCATTTTCAGATTTTTTCCCAAAGTCTGTATCCAAGATTCAGAAATACAAATGTTAATATTTATCACACCAATAAAGCAACCTTTAAATTTGAATTGAGAGAGAGAGAGAGAGAGAGAGAAAGAGAGAGAGAGAGAGAGAGAGAAAGAGAGAGAGAGAGAGAGGGAGAGAGAGAGAGAGAGAGGGAGAGAGAGAGAGAGAGAGAGAGGGAGAGAGAGAGACAGTTTTAAGTCATTAATGAAAATCTGTGTTTAAAATGTCTTTAACCTTCACTTTATATACATTTTTAAATGTAATATCAGCGGGACGCAAACAGCACCACAGTCGGAATCTCCCTCATCACTGGTATATAATATATATATCAGATATCAGACTCTGACGGATGGATAGAATGATATCAGACTCTGACTGATGGATAGAATGATAGACTCTGGCTGATGGATAGAATGATATCAGACTCTGACTGACGGATAGAATGATATCAGACTCTGACTGACGGATAGAATGATATCAGACTC
>CM075002.1:846539-858623 GCA_037576825.1 Pangasius krempfi
GATAGGGATAGGTGGAGAGTGATGATTCGCTGTGGCGACCCCTGAAGGGAAAAGCCGAAAGAAGAAGAAGACTGAAATCAGTGACCTATGTTCATTTCCTTCAGAACTTCCTGTGTGTTATTTGATAGATTTCAGGTCATTTGATTGGAGCAGTTAATAAAAATGTGTGGATTAATATTAACGTGTTCTTGATGTGATCCAGCGAGAAGTTGGTGCAGGCTGTGATCAGTGATTGCTGTTTGCTTATTAGCCAATAAACAAATGACTTATTATTTTAATTATTATTATTATTATTATTATTATTATTATTATTATTATTTCACTGTCTCTGTCGGCAGGTCTGTACTTCAGTGAGGATGACGAGTCGTGTCCGCAGCACTTCCGTGGTCTTGGTGTGCGCATAGAAGACGACGTGGTGATCCGAGAACATGGCGGTCCCCTGATCCTGTCTGCACACACTCCAAAATCAGTGTGTGATGTAGAAAGGGCCTGTGCACATTCAGAGGGATGAAGAACTGCTCCTGGTTCTGCATCTCTACTCACCTTTATGTGTTTAGTACTCTTCATGAAGTACCCTTGTGTCAGGAAGCTACAAGAGTGAGGAAGTGGCGTTTAGGACACAGCCGGGCGCTGGAGACATGCCGTAACTCACTCACTGACAGTGTGCACCATGAGGGTGTGTGTGTGTGTAAAAATATTAATGTGAATTCCCTCGTCTGGTTGCGTTCTTTTCTGGAAGTGTTTTTTCCAGTCACATTAAAATTGTAATTTTAAGAAAAGCCATGTTTACCGGTTTCCGTATTAATGCTTTAATTAAAATTGAAGCATGAGTGATAACGCCTCACTAAAGGCGACATCTGTAATAAAATGTTATAAAACTCGCATGCAGACAGATATAAATTCTCACAGGACGCCTGAACATCCACGGGACTATATGAATTAATTTATAGGACACAACAATTATGAAGTTGGGAATATAAAGCCAGGCTTTATACCCGTACTTGTTATTATATGTCTTATGATTATCAGAGCCTCCTGTGAGGACAGGACAGAGACAAAGTGATGGAACCCAAGTTCTATAAATATACGTGATTTAATTTTCTTCTTCCTGGTGGATATCAAGCTACTAGATCACAGATATGACTGAAATGATCAGAGTTCATGAAAACAGATAGTGAAATTTTCTCAGGGGCAGAAAGCAAGATGGCAATAAAGAACACATTTATCACTGATTAAATGTCCACTCATTCCCAATCCTGCTGCTTTATATTAAATTTTACACTTTTTACTGTGTTTCCTGCTGAACATACTTATTTAACAGCTCATCAACACAGCATATCTGAGGTACAGTAGGCCTTGGAGTGTTTTTACTCTGAACTTGACATGTCTGATTTCTGATCTAAGTGCGTTCTATGTGGGGGGGAAAACACGATATAGCAAATTTACTGGCATGTCTCAATATTTTCATCAACATTAACCATTTATTTGTCCACTGACACACTAAATACCCCCCCAAAAACCCTCAGTCTTTCGATATCAGGACTTCACCCTCATGTCATGGCCTAGTAATGCATTGCCTAGTAACACAAATCACCTGAATGAATAAAAATCCATCATTCTTCAGAATTAAAATTGATCAAAAAGACCAAACGAGGCTGAGGTTCTCCAGCTGGGGTCTGAGACACACTTTTCAGTCAAACTGTATCTTCAGGTGCAAGATAATGGATGGTTTTATTCATAAGTATTTGATTTGCTTCTGAAACGGTATTATCACGTAATATATCATTTTTCCTGCATTTTGAGGTAGAAGGAAAGGGGAGAAGACGTTTAGAGAGGGGGGAAGGCTGTATTTTAAGGGATAATTAAAGAAAATTAGGATTTTTAAAGGGATTTCAAGCCATTAAACTACCAACATGGACCATTTTAATCAAGTGTGAAGTGAACCTTACATGTGTCCAGTGTCAGAGCAGTTCAGCTAACATTGTCTCCTTCTGAATTTTTATAAAATATGATTATAATATTGTAAAACTTGAAGAAAAAAACGAGGAATTATCGTTGATTTATTGGAAGTATCATGATATGTGTCGGTGAAATCAGTGTTCCTCTGAGAGAGATGGTCTTGTTTGTGATTCCTGCTCAGAAAAACACACAAAAAAACAACTATAAAACTGATTCAAACCCCAAAAAGATAAATCAGGGAGCTTTCAGATCCGAAATAATCCGGGAAAAGCCGAGCACCGACACCGGATCCCTCTCTTTACCCCCTCCTTTTCCCCTGTAATGTACCTCCAAACCCTCCCTCTTTCCCTTCAGTGCCAAAAGGAGGAGAAACAACAAGCCGCCATTTTGTTTTGTGCGGCCAGAGGAGCGGAGGAGGCACGAGAGGCAGACCGAAGAGAGCCGCTCCAAGCCCGGCCACGGCGCGCACCGAGACCCGCTGTCTTCTCAAAGAGCAGGAGAGAGAGGAAAGGAGGAAAAGAAAGAGGGAAAAAAACGAAAGGTGGAGATAAAAAATAGAAAAATTCACTCGGTGAAAATCTGAAGAAGAGGCGGAAGGGGATTTAAAAAAAAAAAAAAAAAAAAAAAACGCGAGGAAAAAAAAAACCCTGCCGAAGGGACAAGAGACGGAGAGAAAGAGGAAAGAGGAGAGAAATTAGTGTATTGTTTTCTTTTACACTTTTTTTTCGTCGGCGAGGACGGAATGGATGGACTGCTTGCGAAATGAAAAGACGGAGGACGGCGTAAAAGTGAAGGACGTCCACAACAAAGTGAAGAAAAGAAGCGAGAAGAAGTGAGAGAAAGAGAGAAAGAAGGGAGAAATGAAGGCGCAGGGGGTCACGGCACCAGAAAAGCCTGGGGCGCATTCAGCAGAACCCCGAAGTGCATCTCCCATCTGATCTAAAAGCTTCAGCATTAATGCAGCTGCATTCCCTCTGCTTCATCCCAGTCGATGTGGTTTTCTCCTTCACCTGACTGCTCGCCCATTTCTTCCCCATTTCTTCTACTTGCAAGCTTGACTAGAGTTGGTTTGAACCACAAAGTGAGCAGATCCATCCAGCACTGCCACACTTCTCCACTGTCCACCAATAACACTATTGCAAAGCAAAAAAAAAAAAAAAATCAGACTCCTTATCAAACTAAATGACTAATTGGACTAAGAGTTTTTGTTTTTCTCCTCATACTGAGCCATCAGGTCCTGAACTGCAACCGATTTCTTTGCATGCATGAGCATTGGACGTTGTCGTGCATGCAGGAGGACGTTTCTTCAGAGCTGATTTAGCTGTAGATCCATGCATACGTGTGTGAGAGATGCAGCCCTGCAAGATCTGCTCCGTCCCATCACAAAAACACTAAAGTGCATTCAGGAACACGGGTGTTCATGGAGTTGGTGGTGCATCTGGACGGTTCTTCAGCACTTCAGCGGTATTGCGTGCCATTTGGTTTGTTTTATTAGTCCTGCAGAAGCACAGATGACTTTATCTGAACTGAATCATGGCCAAGTTTCTTTGAACGGTGTTTTGCGTGAAATGTAACTTGTGTCCATTTGAACGTATCACAGAGTTGCTGTATCGATGAGGCGAGATTTGAGGACGTCCCGGACGACTTCTGGAATCGAACGAATAATTGGACGGATAAGCTGGAGACAGATGGCACTGACTGCCATGGAGAATTTCAGGATTGTGGACGTTTTCAGGACCACTGCATGAGGCGAATTTCATGACGCAGACACCGAATTCTGTTTGGCTTCTGACTGCATTGAGTTTCCCATCAGTCCCCAGGTTGATTGGCGTCCCAACAAAGCTCCAGCATCCAAAACACTATGATAATCCAAGGAGGAACAAAGTCACGCCAGTTTCTCTAAAATTGATCTAAATCAGTGAAATAATCCTGAAGGAAATTGGAATTATATTAGTGGAACTTTCAGATTTAACCTTTCCTCCAGAGTTAAGAAATTCCTAGAATATTTACGCACTCAGACGAGGGAATTTTCCTATCCTGTGCGGATATATATATGCTTTAATACAGAATCGGTGGAGAAATATGGCCGATAATGTTTTGGACTCGGGGCCGTCTTCAGCCAAAAGGCCTAAATTGTCCTCGCCCGCTCTCTCTGGTTCTGCGAGCGATGCAAATGGTATAGTAAAGTTTACTTTAATTCTCTTCAGGCCGTAGCTAAATCTCAGCTATCCACTAATCGCGATTTGTACACAGACCTTTTTTTTTTAATGTTACGTAGAATTTCATTCCCCTGGTGGTGCGGCATTATATATATTTCCTTCATTTTTGTGATGTTGGTCGTTGTTGTTTTGTTTGTTTGTTTTTTGTAAATAAGCTACCTAATTTTTAAATAAGCTACCTAATAAGCTACCTAATCGCATTATTTAAGTTGTCCAGGTCACTCCACCCATTTAAGCCCAGCCTCCCAAATTTTAAAGGTGATGATATATTGAAACGCTGCACATAATCTGGATGATGACATAATTCCACTTTTTTAAAATCAAAATTTACAGACTTTTACAAAAGCGTAACTTGCAGCGTTATCTGCAGGTGGCTGAAGAATTCCGTGTTTGGGTTTTAATAATTTGAACGATTGTTTGCAACAAATTACCGCAAAAACCAAAGCTCTTTACTTGAGCAAAACTTGAATTCGGACAGAAATTCTCACGTCTGACACACAATTTTCACTTAAATTGAGCAGATGTCTCCAACGAGAATGACTCAACGATCATTGTTGTAGTAATATTGCCCAATTTCTCAGGAACTTTTGTGTCGTTCTGAATAAAGGTTCCCGTTTCAGTTCATTTTTATCTATTGTTACCCTGGACCATGTGCTTTTTATTAGCACGTCCATTTATTCGGTGGTGTGGACGAGGGGTGACGTTATCCCAGTTAAGAGGACATTGCCTAAGTAGTCTTTACCGTAAGGACAGCTGTCTTAAGGTCCCTTATTTTTTTGGCCAAAATGGAAACGATGCCAACTCGATGCCTGTATTAGAGGAGGACAGTGCCACAAAAATCATAACACATTTTTACATTACAAGATATCTCATGATATGTACATTTGTTAAAAGGGGCTGTAGTGCTGCGTTCCACATCTGTTTAAATATCTTTTAATTTATAATCTACAAAATTCTGTTTTATGTCATGATACCGGTGATATCTCAGAATTGTATATTGTGGTGAAATTTGATCAGAATATTGAGACATTGTTATTGTTATATCGCCCTGCACACAATTAATGTGCATTTTGAATATGTGGTATAAGACCTTAATGTTTATTATCCCGTGTGTATTGCAGGCCAAGAAGGTAATTTATAAATAATTCTAATTAATGGTTTGAATATGAAGTTTTGTACTGTCTTATATGTATGTATACACACACACACACACACACACACACACACACAGATTAAATATCCTGCACAATATTTAAAGTTTATTCCTTAATTCTCTTCCTCAGACTTCAGTTCCCTCTTCGACCTGGAGCATGACCTCCCTGATGAGCTCATCAGTTCACCTGACTTGGCGTTGCCCAACGGAGGGGTCGAGGTGTGCCAGCCTTCCTCCCTCGGCCCGATTCAGGACACGGCCGCCAAACACAAGCAGCTGTCCGAGCTCCTCTGCTCCGCCTCGCAGCAGCAGCAGCAGCAGGCAGGTATGATGGCGCCGGCCGGCTTTAACAGGCCAATGATGGCGGTGCAGAAAGGAAACGGGCAGACGCAGGGCATTATGGGAGGGCAAGCCATGAACGGGGTACCCAGGATGGGTTACGTCAACGCTAACGCTGGCATGAACATGGCCGACCCTCTGCAGCAGCAGCAGCAGCTCAGAGCGCAGCAACCTGGAGCCGTTAATAAGGTAAAGTGCATTAATACTCCTGCGAATAATAAATATCATCGGGGTCCAAGCACTTTTAAGATTTCTCTCTCAATAACAATTACAGTGAGGATAAATATAGCTGCAAGCAGTCATCGGGGTCCAAGCACTTTCTTGGTTTATTTCTTAATACTAATAATTGCTAGTAATAACAATAACAACAATATAGCTGCAAGCAAATATCGGAGTACAGACATTTTTTTGTTTATCTGTTTTCACCTGACAGTCTTTCAACATCATGGGATGAATATATCTTTAAGATTTGGTCACGATAAGGCAGTGTTTTTTTTTTATGTTGTTGTTTTTTTTTTGTTTTTTTTCCAGTGAATAAACGTTACTGTATCTGAAATCATTTCACAACATTATTATTTCCCTCTTTTTTAAACTGAGCATGTCATATTCTGATTTTAGTAAGTTGTTTTTTTTTTTTTGTTTTTTTTTTTTAACCTTTGTGTTTTTGCTCAATATCATATTCATATTCCAGCAAAGGATCAGGATTAATAAATATAAAAACCCAATCAAAAAATACTAATATTGTGCTAGTAGGTCTTTTATATGTTCTTATCAAAACAATTTTATGTTTTTATTAAAAATAATCTTTTAATCTTCTTTGAATTTAACATTGTGTCCAAATTCAGTCTCTCGACTGGAAGTCGGAATGTTTTTAATAAACTCTGAGCCTCAGAACCGAAAAAAGTGATGACGATTACAGTGAAATTGTAGTCATGGCGCGTCTTTCTTTAGGAATTTCTCAGCATATCTCAGGGAAACGTTTATCCCCAATGAATTTGCCTCGTTTCCGCTTCGGCTAATTTATAATCTGAATTTATTTTCTGGTTGCCTAGCAACAGTGTTATCGTGACTTTAATCAGGTGAGCGGTGAGCGTATGATGCGTTGGCGATGTCAAAAACACAAAATCCCAAGATGCCTTTTAATGTATTAACAATGTGATTTAATCCTATTTGCCTAATAATATAGGTAATAATTTTCTTTTAATTTGTAGTTCTATGTAGTATGTTTTGTTGTCATTGTAAATAATATATTTCTATTGATATACAACTTGTCCCATTGTTACTTTTGAGTATTAAATTGATCTCTCTCTCTCTCTCTCTCTCTCAGATGAACATGATGGCCGGTGCTGGCTCCGCCCCATTCATGCCTCCTTACTCCCATAGCGGCGCTCAGTCATCTCTTGCCCCGTCCCTCCAGAATAAAGCGTCTCAGAACCTCTCTCAGTTCAGCGTGGACCAGAAAGCCCAGCCTGGTCAGAGTGTCCCCGGCCTGGTGAGCTGCATCATGGGAAATGACGTGTTTACTGTCGCATGTATACTAGGGGCGTGATTATGTAGTAAAATGTGAAATAGTCATGTGGTATACGCTGGTGTAATTAATGTGTATGTGCAGTGGAAATTAAAACACACCCCTCTTAAAATCGCAGGTTTTTGTGATTTAAAAAAAAGTTAGATCAAGATAAATCATGCCAGATTGTTTTTTTCCTTTAATGTGCAGCCAGTAATGTAGTCCAGTATGGTTCAGTATAACAGCTGACAAAATACAAGTGGAAAAACAAATATAAACGTTTTCTTTTTCTTCTTTTTTTTTTTTTTTGGGTAAAACTTACAATCACCTGGTTGCATAAGTGTGCACACCCCTTAACTAAGACTTCTTTATGCTCCAGTTGAGCACTCAGTGTTTTTGGGGAAGAGTCTACCACCTTAACACGTGTTCATTTGGCCATTTTAGGCTGCGTTCCTGGTGCCTTGGAAGCGGTAATGTGCAAGTTGTCATAAAAGCGTGTCGGAGCACACAAAGCTCATAAAAAAACTACGTTAAGCGCACTTTTACAGTTACAGGCCTGAACCTGAGTGGCTGCTGGTTCTGTTCCGCTGTCAAACGTCAAGGCATCATTTCAGACTGAAACGGCAGCACAGCGACAACAGCGAGTAGCTTAGCAAGAATCTAGCGTTAGTGATAACTCTAATGGTGATGATTAGCTTCTCAAAACTGCGATTCGTTGGTCAATGGTATAGATTTAACCGAGTGCCGTGTCTGTGTATGAACTGATCTAAAGCCAGTCCTGCTGTAAACCCGTTTAACAGTAGAGAAGGGGAACTTCACGCTGTTCGCAGCGAGAGCGGCCATGTTGATCTGACGTCACTCCGTAAACGGGAAGGAAGTGGCAGTTGAGGAGACTACCCCGAGCTGAGGGGCATTTTCGGTGTAATTCCACACTTGTAGGTGGGGAATTACAAGTCGAAACTTTGCCTCGGATGCAGCGTTATTCCACTCTTCCTTGCAGAAATGCTCCAGATGCATCAGATTGCGAGCGGATCCCCTGCACACAGCCCTCTTCAGGTCATTCCGCAGGTTTTTGAAATTATTTGGAATCGTTCCTTTGTTGACTTTGATTTGTGCTTTGGGTCGTTATCGTGCTGGAAGGTGAAATTTTTCATCGTCGTGCGCCATCTCGTCGAGTCCTGCAGCTTTTGTGCCAAAATAGATATTTATAGGCATTTTTGAGCTATCCATAATTCTCTCTATCTTGGCTTAAGCCTCAGTGCTAGCTGAAGACGAGTAGCCCCATAGCATGATGCTGCCACCACCATGCTTCACCGGGGGTATGGTGTTGCTCGGGTGATCAGCTGTCATGTTTTGGGCCAAACATCTTATAGAATAGTGCCTAAAATGTTCTACCTTAGTTTCATCAAATCATAACACATTTTGCCACGTGGTTTGTGGCAATTTATTTAGGCTTGGATTTTTTTTTTTTGGGTGACAAAGGGCTTCGATCTATCCACCCTACCCCATAGCCCAGACAACTGAGAGATTGTTGTCACATGCAGGAAGTGACCAGTACTTGCCAGATGTTCCTGCAGCTGCTTTAATGTTGCTGTAGGTCTCTTGGCAGCCTCCCTGGTATGTTTTATTCTTGTTCTTTCGCGTATTTCGGAGGGACGTCCTGTTCTTTTTGATGTCACTGTGGTGCTTCATTTTCTCCGCTTGTTAATGATGGCCTTCACGGTGTTCCGTGGCACATCTAAATTCTTGGAAATTCTTTTATATCCCTCTCCTGATCGATATCTTTCGACAGTGAGATCTGCTGCATGCTTTGTAAGCTCTTTGGCTTCAGCAGTCGGATTAAACCAAGAAGACGTGAAGAAAATCATGCAGACACAGCTGGTCTTTATTTGGGGTTAATCAGAGTCACTTTATTGACGACAGCTGTACGACGATTACTTTCGAACATGAGTCTGATTGTAATTGGTTGATTCTGAACACAGTCACATGACCCATTATAAAAGCATGTGCCCACTTATGCAACCTTGTTATTGTACATTTTTCTTTTTCTTTTTGTTTCTAAATGTTTGTTTTTCACTTGAATGTTGTTGGTTGCTATTTCACATTAAAGGAGGAAAAAGATCTGTCATTATTTACCCTTGATTTCATTTTTTTTACATCACAAAACCCTGCAGTTTTAACCGGGGTGTGTAGACTTTTTATATCCACTGTAACTAGCTTATGCAGCTGAGTTATGCTACTGAGTGCACCGTTTAGTTTTGTTCATTAGCTAGTTAGGGATATAGGACCTAGTGCACGATAGTGAATAAAGAGATGTTTACTGTGTGTGTGTGTGTGTGTGTGTGTGTGTGTGTGTGTGTGTGTGTGCGTGCGTGTACGCGTGCAGGCGGTGGCGCCCCCTGTGGCCGACCCTGAGAAGAGGAAGTTGATCCAGCAGCAGCTCGTCCTCCTGCTACACGCTCATAAGTGTCAGCGTCGGGAGCAGAGTAACGGAGAGCTGTCTCACTGCAGCCTGCCTCACTGCAGGACCATGAAGAACGTCCTCAATCACATGACCCACTGCCAGGCCGGGAAAACCTGCCAGGGTCTGTCTCTCTACCTGTCTCTCTCTCTGTTCTCAGTGACATGACCCACTATTGATCTGTCCGTCACCCTGCCTGTCTGAGTCATTCTGTCTTCTTGTCTGTAGACCTGTCCATCGACTTGTCTGTCTCTCGTCCCATCTGTCTGTAGACCTGTGTGTCTGTCTCTAGACCTGTCTGTCTGTCTGTCTGTCTCTAGACCTGTCTGTCTGTCTGTCTGTCTCTAGACCTGTCTGTCTGTCTGTCTCTAGACCTGTCTGTCTGTCTCTAGACCTGTCTGTGCGTGTGTCTGTGCGTCTGTCTGTCTCTAGACGTGTCTCTGTCTGTCTGTCTCTCTATTCGTGCCTGCCAGTCTGCCAGTCTGTCTGCCTGTCTCTAGATGTGCGTGTCTGTCTGTCTGTCTCTAGACGTGCCTGCCAGTCTGTCTGTCTCTCTCTAGACCTGTCTGTCTGTCTGTCTGTCTCTCTCTAGACCTGTCTGTCTGTCTGTCTGTCTGTCTCTAGACGTGCCTGTCTGTCTGTCTGTCTCTAGACGTGCCTGCCAGTCTGTCTGTCTGTCTCTCTCTAGACCTGTCTGTCTGTCTGTCTCTCTCTAGACCTGTCTCTCTCTAGACCTGTCTGTCTGTCTGTCTCTCTCTAGACCTGTCTGTCTGTCTGTCTCTCTCTAGACCTGTCTGTCTGTCTGTCTGTCACACTGCATGTCTGCTGTCCTGTCTGTCTATTTGTTCTCTGTCTTGCTCTCTCACTGTCTCTTACTCTTTCTTTGTCAGTCTCTCTCTGTCTCTCAGTCTTGCTCTGTCTGTCAGACTCTCTCTCTGTCACTCTCTCTATCTGTCTCTGTCTTTCGCCACCTGTTCCACTCTGTCTGTCTCTCGTTTTCTCTGTCACTCAACAAAAAAGTAATAACAGTGATGACATAGTACATGTATATACACATTATACACACACTTATGCAGATACCTTTATACACGCAGTATATGAGAATTCTCATTTTCATCTTTAGGTGATATGTGTATTAAAAAGTTTTCTCTTTGTCTGCCTCTTTCTCTTCGCTCTGTCTCTCTTTCTGTTCCTCTCTTTCTGTTCCTCTCTTTCTGTTTTGCTCTTTCTGTCTCTCTCTCGCTCGCTCTGTCTCACTCTCTGTTCCCTCCCTCTCACTTTCACTCTTTCTATCTGTCTCTCTCTCTCTCTGCAGTGGCTCACTGTGCGTCGTCGAGGCAGATCATCTCTCATTGGAAGAACTGCACACGGCACGACTGTCCCGTCTGTCTGCCTCTGAAAAACGCAGGAGACAAGAGGAACCAGCAATGTGCGTGTACACACACACACACACACACACATACACACATACACACACACACACACACACACACACACACACACACACACACACTCTCACACACACACTCACGTTTTTCATTAACGGAATGAGAGCATGTTAAATCTGTGATTCTCTTCCTGCAGCGCTGTTAGGTGGAGCCAGTGTGGCAGTGGGCGGGTCTGTGAGTGGCTCCGCCCCCTGTGCCCCTCCTTCAGGACCCAACCTGAACTCGGCGGGTCAGATTGACCCGAGCTCCATCGAGAGAGCATACGCCGCGCTCGGGCTGAGCTACACGGGCCAGACGGGCCAGATCACACCCTCTACTGCCACAGGTGCGCGTGTGTGTGTGTGTGTGTGTGTGTGTGTGTGTGTGTGTGTTTAGCTACAATGAAAAATCCACATCCGTATGTTTAATGTCCCATGTTCTACTTTTACTCACCTTTCAAAAAGCAGGTTTGCTAAACTTTGAGGGTTAAAAAAAAAAAAGAACAGGAAGTAAAAACCAAATAAGGAATTATTATCCATAAGAATTATTATTATTATTATTATTATTATTATTATTATTATTATTATTATGTTGATGATGATGTAGGCAAAGCATCATGCTGCTTGTTGTAGCCATTAGGGGGCAGTAGAGATCTGTCACTGTGCCGTTTATTCAGTCCTACAGCAAACTAGACATTTTCTATTTAAATTTAGCCTTTTTGTGTCATTTTCACCAAATACTGAGCTGCTGTTTCTGTCTCTCTCCCTCTCTCTCTCCCTCTCTCTCTCCCTCTCTCTCTGTCTCTCTCCCTCTCTCTGTCTCTCTCTCCCTCTCTCTCTGTCTCTCTCTCCCTCTCTCTGTCTCTCTCTCCCTCTCTCTCTGTCTCTCTCCCTCTCTCTGTCTCTCTCTCCCTCTCTCTCTGTCTCTCTCTCCCTCTCTCTGTCTCTCTCTCCCTCTCTCTCTGTCTCTCTCCCTCTCTCTGTCTCTCTCTCCCTCTCTCTCTGTCTCTCTCTCCCTCT
>CM075002.1:868705-890257 GCA_037576825.1 Pangasius krempfi
GTGTGTGTGTGTGTGTGTGTGTGTGTGTGTGTGTGTGTGTGTGTGTGTGTGTGTGTGTGTGTGTGTGTGTGTGCGAGCGAGATGTTTAAGGGCTCGGTGGATAGGAGGTTGCTTTGCTTGGCTTCTTTAGCTTGGTTAGACAGTCGTGTTTGTCCTGAACGTATTGATTCATTTTCTCCACCTCTCTCTGTTCCACTTTTTTCCATTTCATTCTATTTTTTTTTTTTGTTTGTTTGTTTTTCACTCTTTTTTTTTTTTTTTTTTTTTTTTATAAATTCTTCATTCTGTCCTTCCCTCCTCTTTCTTTTTTTCTCTCCCTCTTTGTTCTTTGATGCTTGTGATGTCTGCATTGGCCTGCTTTGGTGCGACCAATCATCCTCTCTCCGAAAATTTACACGCCACCAATCAAATCAATCGGCTCACACGCCCCCAAAAAAACCCTTCTGCTTCATGATTGGCTGCTTCCGGCGACGACCCCTCTCCTGCCCCGTGTGCCTGCCCTGTCCTGATTGGTGACTCCCTCTGCGTGCCTTCTCTGTGATTGGCTGTGCTCTTGGCGAACGGTGTAGTTCACCCAAATATGGGCTTCTTGCTAACAGGTACCACTTCTGTGAGAAGTGTTTCAATGAAATCCAGGGCGAGAACGTGTCCCTGAGCGACGACCCCACACAGCCGCAGATGTGAGTACTGCATCGCATCCACGTCCGCACTACGATCACTAATTTCTCACTTTCGTCAATTAACGTAGTAATTATTAATTACTTCTGTAGCGATCGTCTGTTAACGTGCATCGCATTCGATCTGTTCAGGCTGCAGGTTAATGGTGCAAAATGTATAAATGCTGTCTGGCTTTGGAGTATTTTTTTTTTGTTTTTAATTTTTTAATTTTTTTCCCCCCAAACTTTGATAATATATAACTTCTTCTACGTTAACATTTTCTTTAACAAGCATTTGCGTGCTAGCGTGTTGGAGTTAACCTGTTACACGTCATCAGGGTTTATAAAACAGCACGCTATAAAGAGTTAAGATTATCCACAGTGTGTCTAAAGTTATATATCTGTAATTTTATCAGAAGGTAAGCAGGTTATGGCAGAACGTTGTTTTACATATAACCAAAACTTTTAAATATATAATAATAATAATAATAATAATCTGTACAGAGTAAGAAGATGAAAAAGAAAAAAGTGATTATTAATGAAGTGATAAAGTGTGTAACACTAACTTTAACTTAACGTGTAAAACAATATAAGATTTAAAATTCCTTAATTTATTACAGAATGTTACTGTACTGTAAAACAATGAGTACAACATCTGGTAACATCTGGTTTAAAAAAGACTATATATATAACATTTAATACGATGTTAATTTCTACCTTAATTAATATCTTGTCTATTCCTCGTGTTGTTATATTCAGCGAGTTTGCTATTTAAAAAAAATAAGTCAATATGTGAGCGTATATATGACTTAAATGCAAAAAAGAGAAACTGTACAGTTTAAATTTTGATAGTATGTTATTTTAAATAAATCCTGATAATGTTATCTATCTATTTATCGATCTTTATCTATATATAATAACTTTTAATACTGTGTTACTTTGTAGATTTGTATGTAAACTTCGTATAAGATGCTGTTTGATATAACTTGATAAATTAAATATTAGTTAAAAAGTGATATTCAAGTTGTAATATAAAGTATTTTGTTACTGTGTGCTTTAACTCCTGATAGTATCTCGGTTTTTTTTCTCGTTTATATTTATATCTCGTTGATTAACTTTATTTACAGCTCTGTTATCTTGTAGATTAATGTCTTAATTTCTGTTGTTGTTTTTTTTTTTACTACTTTGTATCCAGCATGTGAATTTATTATTCTTAGATAGTCACAGAGTATATAAACTTTACATCTCTGTTATTATTCTGTTTAGTTTAACGTGTTTTAACCTGCGCACCCTAATTTTGACCTAATGTTCCCTTATACAGGTTGAGTTTTTTTTTAATAATATCTAAACTTTTATGACTTAATCATTTATAACAGTTTAAATTGTAGGGAATATGTTTATCAACTCAAAACAAAAAAAAAAACAAAAACTTAAGAACATGGATTATAGAGCCTGGATTGTATTTTACTCATTAGACAGTTTTTATGATCACAGATTGATTTGGTGTTTAATCAGCGTCATTAGTTGTGTAGTGTAATTAGCGTTGATCTGAATGTGTGCATTACTCATAGCTTGTTTTATTATATTCTAAATTTTTTAATTATTTTAATGAACTATTCGGTTAACCCCTGTTTTTATTTATTTATTTTTTTTAAGCTCCATTAATAAAGACCAGTTTGAGAAGAAGAAGAACGACACCCTCGACCCAGAGCTGTAAGTCTCATCGTATAGATCAGCAGTTTGAAGGGTTTTATTGCGTTGAATGTTTGATATTTTGCGTCGGAGCCTCAGGTGATCTTTGTGAAGAGTCACGTGTTGGACTTTTGCTCCTGCAGGTTTGTGGAATGTTCCGACTGTGCTCGTAAAATGCATCAAATCTGCGTCCTGCACAACGAGACGATATGGCCGTCAGGGTGAGCTGGTTTCTGTCCGTATTCAAAACAGTGACGAGTCACGAGTAAACACTGGCTGTAGTTATGAGCTCAGCTTTCTCAGCGATCTCTCCTCACCTCTACATCACATCTCTCTGCAGCTTCGTGTGTGACGGCTGCTTGAAGGCGTCCAATAAGACGAGGAAGGAGAATAAATACGCCGCCAAAAGTAAGTGTTCGCTAAATAATCAGTAGACTTCTGCCCAAGTCTTCTGCAGGAGTGGAAGAAGATGATTCTGGAGAGTTACACTATTATACATTTATCATCACCATGTCTGGAAGCTCCTGGTGTGTTTTGCTGAAACTCGCACAACTTACACGGCTGAGATTCTCTGTGAATTGTACAAGCTGATTTCTGAGCAGTGTTTTCATAGAGAATGAGCAAAATTGCTTGTCCATTTTGTGTATTTATCTTATTCAATATGCAGTTTGTTGCAGAATAGATCAGTGCAGATAGATTAGCCCACCGTGTGCTTTACTGCAGCCTGAAACTCACTGCAGGAACAGAGGCTGTGTGTGTGTGTGTGTGTGTGTGTGTGTGTGTGTGTGTGTGTGTGTGTGTGTGTGTGTGTGTGTGTGGTGTCCGTCAGTAGTGCAGCTGCAAATCACAGATTTATAATACGTTACCGTTTCTATAGCAACAGCTCATACACAGAGACTTGTACGGCAGACGTTCCACATAAACAGATTTTTTTAAAAAAGGTGACGTTTTCTGTAAGGAGAAATGTGTTTCTGTAACATTTCTGGAAGGAGTCTCCAGTGTCAGTGCTTTGTAACAGTCAGAGGTGAAGCTGTGACTTTAAGTTTTCCGACATCTTCAGGACAGAGGAGTTTTTACGCTTCTTTGCGGTTTCGCGGTAACATGACCAGCTGCGTGTTTTTTTTTGTTTTTTTTTAAACTTAAAGAGAATAAAAAGAGAGGCTAAGGAGAGAACGACTGTTTATAGCTGCTGTAACGTAAGCGATAAAAGGAAGTAACTTGTTTCACAGGTGTTCCACAACATTAAATATAGCTATAAACAGATAGAAAGTATGATGTCATTCTTTAATAATTAAAAAAATTGTAATTATTGGCAAATTGCTGAGGTATTTAAGGAAATTTGGGTCGGTAACAGTAACTTCGCTTCACGTCAGCCTGCATCACACCACCCTGGCACTGCTTATTACAGGAACACAGTGCGGTTATTATGGTGATCATGAGGCGCAACTTATCAGTGCTGTCAGGATTTATATAGACACGATGCTTTCATCATCCTAACAACGTTTTTTTTTTTTTTTCTTTTTCTTCCTCGTCCTGTTTCGTCTCTCAGGGCTTCCCCAGACGAAGCTGGGCAACTTCCTGGAGACGAGAGTGAACGAGTTCCTGAAGCGACAGAGTCATCCAGAAACTGGTGACGTCACTATCCGAGTGGTTCACGTCTCCGACAAAATGGTTGAAGTGAAGCCGGGAATGAAGTCCAGGTGGGAATCCTCCGGTCGGACTGTTGTGTTTAGATCTGTCTTTCCATCCGTATGGATCTTGGGATCATTCTCCAGCCATATAGAAAACATCACCATCCAAAATATCAAGTGGTATCATTTAAAAATATGAATTTAACATTGGCTTGAGTAATAATGTGCATTTGTGTTGGCAGATTTGTGGACAGTGGTGAAATGGCCGAGTCTTTCCCCTACCGGACGAAAGCTCTGTTTGCGTTCGAGGACATCAACGGAGTGGATGTGTGTTTTTTCGGAATGCACGTTCAAGAATATGGCTCCGACTGTCCTCCACCCAATCAGAGGTGAGAGAAAATGCACGAAAGAAGACCTTTTGTCTCCTAGATACCTGATTAAGTCAAAGAAAGAAGCTTCTCCCCCCCCCCCAAAAAAAAAATTTGAGTGCACGTGTCTGCGGCCATGTGATACTGTTGCCTGGAAACTGAGCCTTAAGCATGTTTATCAACGTTCAACTGCCTTGTTTACTCATTCTCATCTCTCTTTCCATCTGTTCATCTCTTTGTGCAGACGTGTGTATATCTCCTACCTGGACAGTGTGCACTTTTTTCAGCCACGTCATCTGAGGACAGGTGTGTATCACGAGATCCTAGTCGGGTACCTGGAATATGTGAAGAAGTTGGGGTTCACCACAGGACATATCTGGGCGTGTCCACCAAGTGAAGGAGATGACTATATCTTCCACTGTCACCCACCGGATCAGAAGATCCCCAAACCCAAACGGCTGCAGGAGTGGTACAAGAAGATGCTGGACAAGGCTGTGGCAGAGCGAATTGTTCATGACTACAAGGTAGCCGTTGCTTTAGTGGTAAACTTTGAAGAAGTTTGTTCAAAATCCCTGCTGAACAGTTTGGCCCATTTCCCCCCCTCAGAGCTTCTCCTTGTTCTCTGTATCTGCTCATGTGTGTTTGTGTGTGTGTGCGCATGCAGCTATGTTTATGTAAAGAAGCTCTGCTCCACATTTCGTTTTAACCCCTGGCCCATTTTCCTCTCCTTCCCTCTCCTAGGACATCTTTAAACAGGCAACTGAGGATCGCCTGACGAGCGCAAAAGAGCTGCCTTATTTTGAGGGCGATTTCTGGCCCAACGTGCTGGAGGAGAGCATCAAAGAGCTGGAGCAAGAAGAGGAGGAGAGGAAAAGAGAGGAGAACAGCACGTCCAACGAAAGTGTTGATGTGAGTTTACATTCTGAAGCCTCAAAAAGATGAACATATCTCCTGAGAATTAGATAGCACCAATATTCTTGTTGTGGTCACGTCAGGTTGCTTGTTCAATAAATTTTGTGTTTTTATACAAGTCTAAATCTCACTTCTTATTTGTTTCTGCAGGCCACGGAGGGTGACAGCAAGAATGCGAAGAAAAAGAACAACAAGAAGACAAACAAGAACAAAAGCAGCATGAGCCGAGCCAATAAGAAGAAACCAGGTGTGCCCAATGTCTCAAATGACCTATCCCAAAAACTCTACGCTACCATGGAGAAACACAAAGAGGTAATCTTCTTACTAATTCGAACAGGCTTTGAAAATGTCTCCCTTTTCACGAAAACATATAAAGCTAATGCTGACCATTTTCTTACCACTTTGGTGTTCTTAGGTCTTCTTTGTCATCCGCCTACTTGCTGGCCCTGCCGTCAACTCGCTACCTGCCATCGTAGATCCAGACCCCCTGATGGCGTGCGACCTGATGGATGGGCGTGATGCCTTTCTGACGCTGGCTCGGGACAAGCACCTAGAGTTCAGCTCTTTGCGACGAGCCAAGTGGAGCTCAATGTGTATGCTGGTGGAACTGCACAACCAAAGCCAGGATCGCTTCGTCTACACCTGCAATGAGTGCAAACATCACGTGGAGACACGCTTCCACTGCACCGTCTGTGAGGTAAGAGAGGTTGATGGTGCTCCTTCTGAGTAGTGTTTGTTGCCAATTCTAATTAATGTTGTTGCACTTAGGCACCATGATGAAATGAATGAAAGAGATTTTTTAAGAAAAAGAGACAGTTGTCAAAAAGGGGATAATTTTCTCAAAGTACTAAAGGGAATTTCTTTATTCTTTGCAGGACTATGACCTTTGTATCACTTGCTATAAAACAAAGGGTCATGAGCACAAGATGGAGAAGCTTGGTCTGGGTCTAGATGATGAGAGTAGCAACCAGGCAACAGCGGCCACTCAGAACCCTGGTGACTCTCGTCGTCTTAGCATCCAGCGCTGCATCCAGTCTCTAGTGCATGCCTGTCAGTGTCGCAATGCCAACTGCTCCCTGCCATCTTGCCAGAAGATGAAGAGGGTGGTGCAGCACACGAAGGGCTGCAAGCGCAAGACAAATGGTGGCTGTCCCATCTGCAAGCAGCTCATTGCTTTGTGCTGCTACCATGCCAAGCACTGCCAGGAGAACAAGTGCCCTGTGCCGTTTTGCCTCAACATAAAGCAGAAACTCAGACAGCAGCAGCTGCAGCACAGGCTACAGCAAGCGCAGATGCTGCGTAGGCGCATGGCCACCATGCAGCGGACTGGGCAGCCTCCTCTTGGTGGTGGCCCACCTGGAGGGCTTCCATCACCAGGCAACAACTGCGCCACGGGTCGTAGCACACCAACATCAGTAGGTACCCAGCCTCCTACCCCTCAGACACCTACCCAACAAAGTCTTGCGCCTGTACCCCAGCCTGGAATGGGAGGCATTCCTGTTGCATCCCCTCAGCAGCTACAGCAACCACAGGGCAACATGACTCCCCAGCACCCTGGCCATCAACAATTTCAGCAAATGCAAGGTGCTCCGGGAGTGATGACATCTCCCCAGCCTCAAATGGTTTCTCAGCAACAGACGGGACAGTCGCCACATCCCAACAGTTTGACTCAGTATGGCCCGCGACCTCCAGGCTCTACAGGCAAACCAGGCCTGGGTCCTGCAAGCCCCAGCAGCTTAGGAGCAGGTCCACTGCAGCAGTCATCAGGTCCTCCTCCAGCAGCTGTGGAAATTGCAAAGAAGATCCAGCAAGTGGCAGATGCACAAAGAAATATGGCAAAAGCTCAACTACTACAGAGGCAAGCTACACAGACAGGCATGATGGCGCCATACCCACACCACCAACAACCCCAAGCACAGATGGGGATGAACCATCCAGGGGTTGGCATGGTAGGTGGAACAGGGTTACCTCCTCATGCACAAGTTACTGTTTCTCAAGGCCAGATAGAGCAGCAGCAGGGACCTCAAGCAATGATGGTTGGAACAGGACCCATGCAGCAGCAACCTGTACCACAGCCTAATGCACAGGGCCAGCTTCCTCCACAGGTGCAGATGCAGCAAAGAGCTAATGTGCAGCTTCAGCCTTCTGCTCAGCAGCAATGGACAGGACAGGGGATTCCACCTCAGCAGAGACCTCCAGTTATGAACCAGCCTGGGGTGGCTACAATGCAGCAACCAATGCAGCAGTCTCAACAGCCACAGCAGCAACCGCAAATGCCAAATCACAATGCCTTGATGAATATGGTGCAGAGTGGACTGCAGGGCGGTGCTGCAGGTGGAATGGCAGGTGGGAGTCTTCCTCAGGGAACGGTGCAGGAACTCCTGCAAACCCTGCGGTCACCTAGCTCACCTCAGCAGCAGCAGCAGGTTCTGAACATTCTCCGCTCCAACCCACAACTAATGGCTGCATTTATAAAGCAGCGGGTTTACAAGTATAAAAATGGGCCAGGAGGTCCTGCTGGTGCACAGGGAGGGCCAGGGGCCATGAGCAGCCAACCAGTAGGAGTCAGTGCTTGTGGGCTTCAGCCATCCATGAATATGGGACAAGCCCAACTTGCCCAGCTGCAACAGCAGCAGCAGCAGCAAATGCAACAACCCCAGAGGCCCCTGCTTCAGCAGCAGCAAGTTGCCGGGTTACAACAGCAACCGCAAGGAATACCGGGCCAAGTGCCTCCCAATGTGGCGAATATGAATCCACAGTTCAGAGAGCTGCTGTTGAGGAGACAGCAGCAGAAACTGCAGCTTCAACAGCAGCAGCAGCAGCAGCAGCAGCAACAGCAGCAGCAGCCAGGGGGAAATCACTCTGCATTCCCACAGCAGCAGGGCTACATGGGTCAGCAGGGTCAGCAGACGCAACCAGGGGTGCAACCTGGGGCCCAGCAGCAAGGTTACCCAGGCAACTCGGCACAGCAACAGGGTTACCCGGGCAACTCCACCCAGGGTTTCCCAGGCAATTCTGCACAGCAGCAAGCTTACCCAGGCAACTCGCAACAGCAGCAGGGTTACCCAGGCAACTCGACCCAGCAGCAGGGTTACCCAGGCAATTCGGTTCAGCAGCAGGGTTACCCAGGCAACTCAGCACAGCAACCAGGTTACCCAGTGAACTCAACCCAGCAGCAGGGTTTTCCAGGCAACTTAACCCAGCAGCAGGGTTTTCCAGGCAATTTGACTCAGCAGCAGGCTTTTCCAGGAAACCCGACACAGCAGCAGGGTTACCCAGGCAATGCTGCACAGCAGCAGGCTGCTGCAGCCTTGCAGCAGAGACTGCAGCATCAACACAGATTGCAAATGCAGCAGCAGCAGCAGCAGCAGAATGCTGGGCTGCAAGGGCCTGATAGAGGCGGTCCACAGATGCAGCCAGGACAAGGAGGGACACAGCCTTCTACATCTCCGGCAATGCTGCACCAAGCAATCCACCAGCGACTGCTTCAGCAACAGAAGCAGCACCTAGGTGGGACTTCGCCTGCACACCAGAACAACCCCATGAGCCCACAGCAGCAAATGTCACAGTCACCACATCTGCAGGGCCAGCCGCTCCCTAACTCTCTCAGCAACCAGGTGCGATCGCCTCAACCCTCCCCTCGTCCGCAGTCGCAGCCACCACACTCGAGTCCGTCCCCACGAATGCAGCAGACTCAGACAGCTTCACCACACCCCGCCCATTTACAGCAGCACCTACCTGGCATGGCTCCTCCTCCACCTCCTCCCCAGCTACAGCAGAATGCTATGGACCCTGGGGGGAACCCGATGCTGCCGCATCTCAGCGGCATGGTGGGACTCCACCCTGCGGGAACGAAAGACATACGACCCCCTAGCGGGCAGGATCTCGGGGTGAACATGAACTCATTAGACATGTAGTTAGAAAACCTTGCCAGAGACAGTGTTAGCTTTGTTTTTTTATATTACGGTTATTAATTATTTAATTTTTTCTTAACTATGAACACCTTGAGCTCTGATCTTCCTATGGGAGATGCAGAAATTACATAACCGGAATGTTATGAGTGTGAACGCTAAATTATGGCTCTTTTCCTTCTTTTCTTTCTGTTTTTTGCCAATTGTGAACAAATAAAGGCTTGTTTCTCAGACTCAGAGAATAGAACACAGGTAATATTTTCAGGCCTGGGGGAGTATTTACCTTTTTAAGATATATTTTTTAATATTTTAAAAATGTAAAGTACTGATTTATTGAATGCAATGGGTTTTATTTTATAAATATTTTTTTGCTCCTTGAGGCAGTCTGTTACTATTTTTTACAGTACAGACATGCGACAAATGTTACAATTCTTGTTTTTGTTATTGTTAATTATTCAAATGTCAAGCATATCTTCCTTAAAAGGTTTGGTTTTGCATTCTGTTATTTATTTTATCTAGTAATTTTTTTTTTTTTCGCTCCTGGAGACTGCTACAATTCTACAGAGTCTATTTTTAATACCTGAGAATTTGCAGAGTGGTTTCTTTACATTTACGTTGATGGATTTAGAGAAAAATCACAGTGTTGTGGGCTGAAAAGCTTAGTGGTGTCGGCCAGTGGACCTTTTTTTCCTTTTTTCCTTTTTTTTTCCCTCCTCTTTTTTTTCTTTTTTTGCCACATTTGTTTAAAATGCCTAGCCATAGTGTCCACATGGGGCAAACCACATGTCCTGTTTTCCCCGTGTGTGTGTGTGTGTGTGTGTGTGTGTGTGTGTGTGTGTGTGTGTGTGTGTGTGTGTGTGTACTTGTTATGACACTTACTGGCTAGTGGAGGCGTGTATTCGCAGAAGCTTGTGCGTGCGTGTGTGTGTGTTTATGCTAATATGCATAGATGAGATTAGAGTTTATCTAAAGAACTGATCTCTCCTTCCACATCGCCTCCACTTTCAGAAATCTCATTGTGCTGATTTTTTTTTTTTTTTTTTTTTTAAGTTTAATTTAATTATTTTTTACTGTACAAAGGAACAAACCTTGGACTCCATGCCATTTTTGTAATAAAATGATGTCAGCAACAAGTTTGTTTGTTTGACACTGACGTCCAAGCATTAATATTGGTTTACAGGAAAGTAATTATTAACTCTCAGTGATTGGGTTTTGAGTTACTGTTACTACCCTGAAGCTGATTACTACAATGATTTAAGTGTCTTATTCCACAGCAATTTTTTTGTTTATAAAGAACGTCCCTTTTTTTAAAAAAAATCTATTTATAGTTACATTTAATCTCGTGGAACGTCTGCAAGGAACTTCTATTAGCTCCTGTTATATTACATTATAGCAGCTATAAACAGTCGTTCCCTCACCAGCCTCTCTTTCCTCCTGAAGTTAATAAGAAAAAAAAAAACGCAGCTTGTCATGTTACCGAGAAACCGCAAAGAAGCGTAAACTCCTCTGTCCTGAAGATGTCAGAAAATTTACAGTTACAGCTTCACCTCTGACTGTTACAAAGTACTGACACTGGAGACTCCTTCCATACATGTTAAATACAAACGTCTCCTTATGAACGTAATCAACACCTTCAGATCAGAATCCACATTTCAACAGCGCTGTGGTGTGACGATAAAAGTGAAATGTGTATTTATGATTATATTGTAAATTTTGGTATGATTTAAAAAAAATTGTTTATTTATTCTGCTCAGGACCACTAGAGGTCATGAAAGGCAGAGAGCAGAACCGACTTATACCTCCACAAAGGTTTGGAATTATAAATAGCTTAAAATTTCAGTAATCAACGATTAAACAACAGAGCGCACGGAAGAGCTTTCAGTTAAAATAAAATAAAATAATCCAGATTTCCTTTTCTAACTTTTCTCCAGTAAACCAGTAGCTTTCTTTTGCAGATTGGAACGTAGTTGGCTCTTTTATAGTTTATGACACAGGAGCAAAAATCTTAAAATCTTTCAGTGCAGTGTTTAAACGTTAAAAGAGCGCTGCAGTAACCACGTTCACACTCAAATTAATTTCCCATAAGTATTTAATCATAAAGTCATTTAATCATAAAAGTTATTTTTCAATTGCTGACGTAGTAAAAATGATCCACAAATGAACTTTGACATAAAACTTCTTTTGTCACTTTATTTATCGGAAATACAAATAAAAATGTCATCTTGCCATAGATAAACTACAAGTCATACAACGGCATGTTTTTCTCTCTTCTTTTTTTTTTTTTTTTTTTTTTTTTTTTTGGTTGCAGTGTCACCACATGAAGTTCAGCTCGACTTTGTCGCATGCTAGAGATACATCTAAAGCACACTGTTTTCCAACGCTTTGTGAATGCAGCCTACACTTCAGTACAGCCTGTGCGGTGGCATTTGTAATGTGAACCGATACGGACTCGTTAAAAATGCAGCAAGGCCTCGGAGCACAAGGCAGAGCAAAACCCGAGCCGGCTAAACCCTCACCTGTCCCAGACGGGGGACAGGGCTGCAGAGACCACGGGGTGATGATGTCATCTGGTCATTGCTGTCCCTGAAACAAGAACTCGCACTAAATCCGTATACATCATCTTTTTTTTTTTTTCCCTTTTGTTTTTACTGGAACGGTTAACACCAACGATGCGTTAAGTGGAAACGGCGTTCGTTTTTGCGTGCATTTAAAGGCGTCACTGTCAGCAACATGGAAATCCTTCCACTATTGTTCACGTTTTCACTAAAACGAAAGGACGGAGACGGAAACGTAACCCTTTTTAACGACAGACGAGTATCTGTAAAGCAAAAACAGCGAAAGGCTTCAAAACATCGACAGATCAACACATTGGCTGGTCCTGTAATCCCTCACTCTCGCATGAATAAGGCGTACTTCACTTCAAATGCTAACGTTTCTAACAAATTCGAGCTAGCATGCGTTACTCTAAATGATTTGCTAACTCCCCTCTCTTTGATCGTTAGCCACATTAGCAATTTGACAGGAAGTACTTTTGGTTGTAAGTGTTTCCTCTTTCCTCCTCGTGCCTCAGACCTGCAGCCCGTAGCTGCTGAAAAACCCTTCCGCCGTCATCGCCTCTTTAAACGTCACCGTCAGCGAGTTAATCGTCACGTTAGTCACGATCACCTTCCCAGGATGCCGTGTGCTCTCGGGGGCCTGAGACGTGTCTGTTCTGACCTCCGTGCTCAGCTCCAAGGTAGTGGTGCACTCGGCCGTGACCTCGCCCTTGTCTGTCTCGCTCTTGGCTTTGCTGTCTGTCTCACCTGACTGTCTCTCCTCATCCTGCGCAAACCTGTCAATCAAATGTCGCACCGTTATCACCGAGGCTCGGTTCTGGACCCTGTCTGTGATCACACCCGCTCCTGAGCTGCTTTTCAGTGATTTATCAGTCATAGGTTTATCTGGGGAGACTCCGCCCCCTGAAGTGTCTGTGATTGGCTTGTGCTCGTGTGTGTTCGTGTTAGTAGTGCTCGCTGACTGGTCCGTCGCTGTCGCCGTAGCTGAACCGGTCTCAGTGCTGGGTGGCTCCGCCTCGAAGTCGGGGGAGGAAGCGCAGTGTTCTGGTTTTCCCTCTGTGATGACAACGTCCTGTGTTGAGGGGGCGTGGTCCTCCGTCATCTCCTGGGCTGAGAGTGAGAGAGAAATGAGACGCTTCAGTAAAGAACGCGGCTGCGCTACGTTACAGCACTACGAATACCACAGCGGCCTGCTATATGAAACGTGAGAATGTCTGAGGTTACAGATAACGTTTCCGTGGGTGTTTTCTAAGCTGCCATGGTTTCCTACAGGCTACAGTCCAGACAGCACGTGAGTTAAACACGTGAGATTCTTGTTTATTCGCCACTGACTGCTTCACAGAAAACTCTCTAATAACTTTTAAGCATGAACTTGAAATGGACTTTTCCTCACCAGCTGGCTGGTTGAGACACACCGCTGTTTCTCATGTTTAGGTGTTTGAGAATCAATAAATTTTCCGTATCTTAATTAGGAAATACACCGTGCTACTGTTAGCTGGTAAGCTAACCGTTAACCATTCCTAGCTTGCTAATGGTCCGTGTACGAAGTGAAAAAGGGTGGCTTTTAGAGTATTTTGGGGTAAGGTGTCTCTGCTGTGACGGTTATACGGATATTACACCATTAATACAATTTGTCAAACGTTGTTAAGGTTTTATTCCGAGATCCCCAGATCTAAGCCCTTTTACCTGTGAGCGTACCGGGAGAAGATACAGCCCAAAGAGCATTTAAAGGAAAACATTCGATAACAGCAGATGTGTTACCACGAGTTCATCATGAGTACGAGAGACGACTCCGTGTGCGGTTACAAACAAACAGCAATCACGTAGAGCATGTTCTGTTAATAAAGTTTAGTAAAAAGTGTTAATTTCCTCTGCGTATGGAGACTTTTGGGACACCTTGTTTTCCTGCAGCCAATCAGATTGCAACGTTCAAGTGTAGATTAGATATCTGATGCTCTGCATGGTGTGGCTGGAGAATCAGAGTCTCTAGACCTGATCTAACGCTTTGATCTGTGAGTGTTTTCTGATCTGATGCAGTTTTTCTCTGATCCAGAAACAACTTGGTGAGAAGAATGCATGTTATTCCTGCAGTTTGTGTTCTTGCGTGCAACATTCTGCGGCGTCGCTCTGCTGATGAAAGTGAGGATGATGTAACCGGCACTGCAGCTGAAACACTTCTAAGACGTGCTTGTTTTTTTTTTTTTTTTTTTTTTTTTTTTTCATGAATGTTGCACAACATTAGATCGCCAACCAATAGATCACTGACGCTTCATCTCTCATCTCACGCTGAATATCTCCAGGCAATATGGCACTTTCTCAGTGAGTCATCAGAGGGAGCGATACGGCAGAAATATCGCATTGAGATACCTGAGGACACGATACGCTGTACAGTGTGTGTGTGTGTGTGTGTGTGTGTGTGTGTGTGTGTGTGTGGTTTCGCTGGTGCACTGCTTTGAAAGCTCTGCTCAGATCTTCTCTGACTTTCTCTTCACGTTCCTGCAGAGCGAGTTCGCGAGCCGTATTTAGCTTTGTAGCGATCACTAGCTCTGAGTCGTGACGACTCGAGAGACTCAGCGTGGCCTCTCTGACCCCCTTCAGTGCACGCTACATGCATTGTATCTTAGCAACAGTTGTCATGCCGATGCCGTGTTACACATACCGTGTGGAATGTCATGATGTTCCTCTTTTTCTGTCTTCCTCCTCTTCTTCTTCTCCTGATGCTCCTCCTCTTTCTCCCACTCTTTCTCCTCCTCATCCTCCTCCTCCGCTGCGTCTTTCTCAAGGGTCAATGTTCGTTGCCGTGGCGATTCTGCAGTTTTTACCGGTTTGGACGCGCACTGCCTGATCCTGCGCTTCAGAAGGTGGTGGTGGTGGTGGTGGTGGTGGTGGTGGTGGTAGACTCTGCCCTCGCCGTTCCTGCAGCGCCGCCCATTGTGCTGTAGCCCCGCCCCCATGGAGCGGGCGAGCGACAGGCGGAATCGGGGAGCGGGTTTCTCCGAAGTTTTCTGAGCGCTCCGGAGCTCCATGGTGTAGATGTTCTACATGATGACAAGAAAAACACACGTAACCAACACGCAATAAATAAAACCGTCCTGTAACTTCAAATCATAAAATATCATAAAAATGATTCAATTAACTAATTAAATGATTGAGTAATTAGTTATTAATTATTATACCAACTTATGAACAAACAGCTTTTGTTCTTTTAAATAAAAGTATATAGTAAATATTTTAAATCAACAAAAACAGTACAGTATAAGCTTGAAGTATTCCTTCACGTGTGTGTGTGTGTGTATATATATATATATATATTACTTTTTTTTTTTTTTATAAATGTATGTATTTACATTATTAGGTGTATACAGTATAATCACATCCTTTTATTCCTTGTGAGTAAATAAATAAATACTTTTAAAATTAACAACATATAATAGTCCCATGGAGCTTTCAGCAAGCGCACATAATAATCACAATTAAACATCTTCATAACCTCTAATAATAATAATAATAATAATAATAATAATAATAATAATAATGAGTGATCAAATTAAATCTATTCGTTTAAAGAGAATTCAAGTAAATTAGTCTCACAATATTTATCTTTCAACGATGAGGTTTGTAACAGTCTTTGTAGACTTTAATAATCATAGCTTTCATTACAAAAAGAGAAAGAGAGAGAGAAAGAAAAACAAATGACGAGACAAATGCAGTTTGAAAAGTATTTTAAAAAAGTATTTGAAGGAAAGTGTTTTAGCTGCACTTCATCTCCCGGCCTGCAGAGGGCTCCACACACTCCTCTAATTAGACGCTAAACACACAACCTTTAGCTAACACGGCTAACATCACAGCTGATGTTTAATTAACTGAGGAAGCCAAAGTTTTAATCATGATGTAAATATGATTCACTGTACCTGTGATTTCTAAAGATTCTAAAGATTAAGTACATTCTGGTTTTAATGTTCAAGTCCGTCGGTGTATAGATCATCTATAAAAGGTTAATAGCAACCTTTATAAGCAAACACAGACGTAGCATTTTACGCCTCTAATAGTTGAAAGGCGAGCTGTCGGAGTTGTAAATGAAGCTTAGATTAGCGTTTAAACCTTCCTGCGCTGCCGATTAGCGCTGATCCTCTGAGCGCGCTCTCTCTGGACTAGTTTGCTTGCTGAGTCGGCTAGCTCCTCGTGCGCCGCTTCCCAGAGAGACACGGCACTCTGCACTTTCCTTCATCAACACTTATTCAACATGTAGAAGCGACAGCACGTTCCTCTGTCTTTTAAACGAGGACGCTGCTAATTGTGCGTATGGTGCTGTAGAGTACAGGATGAGCCAGGACAGGAATCACTCTCCTGGATGTGACGAACTATAAAATTAAAAAAAAAAACGAGATTATCTCCATTTTTTTTTTTCCCCCTAGATATACCATCATAATACTTTTACACATTACGATTTTAATATCTGAACAATTCAGTCAGCTGAAGTTCGGAGCTATATTTTTGTTTTCCTCTACTAAGGGAATTGAAGAAGCTCAGTAGTGGGAGGAATAAGAGGCGCACACTGATGACATCATACGTCAGGGACTGGTTTAGAGGGCATGGTGTTCCGTTCTCTGTTCTGTTTATGCTGCATGTCAGGGAAGTTACACAGAAATGGGTTTCTGGGAAGTGATTCTTACCCGTAAGACGAGTCTGCGGGGCCTCAGGCCCTTCCTCCTGTGAACCTGCGCTCTGTCCCGCTCCTCCCTATCACACACACACACACACACACACACACACACACACACACACAGTAAGACGATAAGGCTAGGGGACGGACAGAGAGAAGAAGACGGAAGAACTGGAGGATTCTGATCAGCATTTTTCCAGCTAATGTGAAGTGTAAGGAGAGACGCTCACTTCTCCTCAAAGGCAAGAACGAGCTGAGGGTCCAGGATGTTATCCTCTGGCTCCCACGTGCTGTATCTGATACACACACACACACACACACACACACACACACACACACACACACACAGAGAGATACACAGACGGAGTCAAACATCTATTCTCAGAAACATGTAGAACTGTAGAAATGGTTCTGTATGCTAACACATGAGCGCAGCCCAGTCTTTTACACCACACGGAGTCGAATCGAGGGAGTTACAGGAACACGGAAATCAGAAAACCGACTTTACCCTCAGAGTCCGATCAGGACTAGACGTCGTAAGTGAACGTGTTAAGTAGCAGCTAAGACGTGTACACTTCGCTTTAGTGAATAACCGTAACCGCCTCCATTCGGGAAACATAATCGACTGGCTTTCATTAGCACCAATAACGTCAGCTGAAGTTTATTAGAATATTTATTTATTATTTGATTATTAAGACCAAATTACTAAATTAATTAATTCATTCATTCATTCATGATTAATTAATTCATTAATTAACCCGTCTATCAATCTAGATAGCGGATGTATTAAAAGTTAAGAATTGTATACACTTTCCAGAGACACTTTTATTTATTTACTTGTTTGTTTGTTTGTTTGTGTGAAGTGTGCTTGTTTACATATCTATTTATCTCTTTATCTCTCTGTTTATTGCACTATGCTTTTCTGCATCTAAAGCTTATTCCTTATCTTTTACAGACTATAAAACGACCTTTAGACGCTTAATTATTTTATAACTCGTTAACTGCCGAGCAAAACACTCGAACAATAAAACATCGTCCACGTGTCAGCGGGGCGTCGGATCTGGTGGCTGTAGGAACGTTATTGTGTTCATACTGCAGACATTCTACTGTACAGCGCTGTTAAATTCTGGACTCTGATTGGTCAGAAGGTGTTGATTAATTTTCTATAACAGCAGCTCTGACAGTAGCGCAGGTTTACATTAATGCGCACGTGCTGATACGATATTGTTTCCATGGTAACAGCTCATTCACAGGGACGTGTACGGCGAACGCTGTATATATAAACGGATTAAAAATCGTTGATATGGTGAAGTTTTCTGTAAGGACAAATGTGTTTATGTAACACTGAAGGAAGGAGTCTCCAGTGTCAGCGCTTTGTAACAGACAGAGGTGAAGCTGTAAGTTTAAGTTTTATGACGTCTTCAGGACAGACGAGTTTTTAAGTTTTTGGGTAACGGAGGCTGGTGAAGGAATGACCGTTTATAGCTGCTATAACGTAAGTGAGAACACGAACAAACCTGTTTCACAACATGACATTATATTAAACGCGAATACGAATGGATATAAAGCATGAAATTACTAATACTAAATTAAAAAGTGTAATTGTTGGTAAGCTGCTGTGGTATAAGAGGAATAAAGCACTTGGGGACGTGCTGCTGTAGGAAAATAATCAACTCTGCGGTGGTAAGAGTGACTCCGCTTCAGGTCGAGCCGCATCACACCACCCCTTAGTGTGGAGCGTTAAACTGTGAGATGGTACGCACGTGATAATCGTGACGTCGGAATGGAGCGGTTTGATCGCGATTATCACGTGTGAGGCTTGTTTTCGTTTTAAAAAGACGCAGATAAAGTTTTGACTCTACTCACTTAGGAGGCCATCCTTGCCACTTCAGCAGATACTCCACGTTTCCCTGAGAGACAGAGAGAGAGAGAGAGAGAGAGAGAGAGAGAGAGATGGAAGGGGAAAGAGTGAGAGAGATGGAGGGGGAGAGAGAGATGAAGAGAGAGAGAAATAGAGATGAAGAGAGGGAGAGAGATGGAGGGGGAGAGAGAGATGAAGAGAGAGAGAGAGAAAGTTGGAGAGAGAAAGATGAGAGAGAGACAGACACAAGAGAGAGATGAAAGAGGGGTGAAGAGAGAGAGAGATGGAGGGGGAGAGAGTGAGAGAGATGGAGAGAGAGATGAAGAGACAGAAAGAGATGGAGAGAGAGATGGAGACAGAGAGAGATGAAGAGAGATGAAGAGAGAGAGATGAAGAAAGAGAGAGAGATGGAGAGAGATGAAGAAGAGAGAGATGAAGAGAGAGAGAGAGAGAGAGAGAGATGAAGAGAGGGAGAGATGGAGAGAGAGATGAAGAGAGAGAGAGAGATGGAGAGATAAAGCTTTATTAAATGAGTGCACATGTTCACAGTAAAAACATGGAGCCTGTCCCTTTAAGACCCGAATTCTTCCCCGCGCTCTGAAGAACTGTATTCTTTTTTTTTTTTATGACGTAGGCGTCGCCATCGCTAGGCTACCGCTGGCCGTGACGTCACGCCACGCGGGGTTCTAGAACATTTATGGGATGGACGGACGGACGGATGGTGGGCGTGGCCAATGGGAAACATGTAAACAACATCTCGGTTACGCAACGGCCGTTTTTTTTTTTTTGTTTTTTGTTTTTTAATTTAAATTTAAATTTTAATTTTCATTTTATTTTGTTTTCCACGTTTCCAGTCCTTGAATCACACACCAACACACTACTCTCTCATCATATCCGTGTGATTAGTGCAGTGTGTTAAACGTCGATTTGGGATCAAAAACCCTGCGAGACCGTTAGTGTTAGGGCACGCGACGACAACAACAACAACAACAACAACAACAAGCCGCGTCAGAGACGTTAGCATGTTGCTAATCATCCACTGACGTACAGTTTAGGAGGTTTGTTGAAGTGGAATAAAATTTATTTTTTAAATAATATTGGAGAGAAATGTGTGGGCTGGAGGAGAGAGAGAGAGAGAGAGAGAGAGAGAGAGAGTGAGAGAGAAATCCTTCGGCTATCCTTGAACCCCTCCTCCCTCTCTCTCTCTCTCTCTCTCTCCCTCTCTCTCTCTCTCCCTCTCTCTCGTGCGCGTGCGAACAAACTGCGTAGCCAGCCTGAGCGCGCGGACAGAGAGAGCACGCGACCCGTACATGCATATATACATACATACATATACACACACACACACACACACTGACGCGCGCGCGCTGCAATTCCTCTCACACATCACAAAGACTACTGCTATCATTATATATATATATTTATATATTTATATTTATTTATATATATATAATGATGTATTTTCAATCCAGTTGATTTCATTCACTCATCCCGAGGTGATTAATTTAAAAGCAAGTGCTCCGACTAGCGCGCGCGCATGTGCATGTGCATGTGCGTATGTGTGTGTATGTGTGTGTGTGTGTGTGTGTATGTGTGTATGCATGCAAGAGAGACGGGTCAAAAAAAAAAAACAAAAAAAAAAAAGTGCAGTAGTAAGAATAAGCAGTTTTAAAATAAAAAAGTTGCAAACGTCATCCGAGGAAAAGGCGCTCGTGCTGCGGCTGCTCGGTCATTGCAAAACCAGCAGCAGCGGGGAAATAAAAAAAAAAAAAAAAAAAAAAAAAAAAAAAAAGTATCGCGTTGCACTTTGATATCTTCAGAAAATTCCCCTCTCCGAAACAGAAACTTGAAACCGCGCGCGATTTATTTGCTTTTCTTTCTTTGTCATTCTCTTTTTCTTTCTTTCTTTCTTGCTTTCTTTCTTTATTTATTTTTTTTTCCCCCCTAAAGTGTGTGCTTTCGGATGGATGATGTGCGCGTACCTTCCGAACTCTCTTCTTGGTGATGGACTCCACGGCGAACACTTGCTCTCCGATGGATGACAGCTCCATTTCCCCGCGCAGCCGCCAAACTTACTCACTTATTTATTTCCTTTTCAATTTCTAGCGCGTCGCACTTCTTCTTCTTCTTCTTCTTCTTCTTCCTCTTCTTCGCTCTGGGATCAGTGCGGAAGCTCGAGCTGTCCCGTTTCTAACCCGTTATCCGGACACTTCTGCGTTTTCTAGCATTTTCGGTGCACGGAGCGCGCGAGCTCCCCTTCTCTTTCACGGAGTTTTAAAATCTGCGACACATCCACTCTCTCTCTCTCTCTCTCTCTCTCTCTCTCTATCTTACTCTCTCTCTCTCTCTCTATCTTACTCTCACTCTCTCTCTCTCTCTCTCTCTCTTACTCGGTGTGTGCTTCAGCCCGTGCCTGCTGTAGAAAAAAAAAAACAAAAAAAAGAAACAACATGCACGCGCTGAGATACGCTGAGACCGTGCGTGCAGTGCAGTGCGTGCCCCTCCTCTCTCTCTCTCTCTCTCTCTCTCTCTCTATCCTCTCTCTCTCTATCCTCTCTCTCTCTCTCTCTCGATCCAGTCAGTTGTAGTTGGGAGAAGGGGAAAAAAAAAAAAAAAAAGAAAACAGCGCATGAGTCACATTCATTAAAGGCCGTATGACGGAAAGCAGGAAATAACGGGAAAAGGTGGGCGCGTGCTCGTAAAAGCAGACGAGGGATCACAATCACACGCGCACTCCGCGGGGGGGGGTGGGGGGGGGTATGTCAGTGGTTTGGAGAGGCGCGTGAGGGAAAACGAACGTGGGCGGCGTGACTTGATGACATCATTGCCAGAAATGTTTTGGTCCCAACAATTCCTTGGTAAAAAATAAAGACAACTTTTCACCTTCCGGGAAGAAAAGCAGTGCCATGTGCAGGCGCACGCGCCCCTCATGTAACTTCTGTAGATGACCAGTCAGAAGCTGCCAGCTCTCTTCAGGGGAAAGTCGCGAATGCGTGCTTTAAAAGTCGCAAAGTCTCTAGATGTCACTAGATGACGTGTAAGCAAATCTGCATATTATTCACTGAATGGTCACCATCATTTGCATATCAGAACCTGTTACATGAATGTACATTTTTTATCAGAATAGAAAATAACAGATTATAAACAGATTTATAGATTTCCTATGGAAAGAAGATGAAAACTAACTGTTCACATATTTAAGAACAATGGTGATCAGTGATTGGTCGTTTGGAACAATGGTGATCAGTGATTGGTTGTTTGGAACAATGGTGATCAGTGATTGGTTGTTTGGAACAATGGTGA
>CM075002.1:919083-930387 GCA_037576825.1 Pangasius krempfi
TCAGTCAGAGTCTGATATCATTCTATCCTTCAGTCAGAGTCTGATATCATTCTATCCATCAGTCAGAGTCTGATATCATTCTATCCATCAGCCAGAGTCTGATATCATTCTATCCATCAGCCAGAGTCTCTCCTTAACAAATCCGGCTCCAGCATCTGACAGGTTCTGTGTGTATAAGTGAAATTTACTGTAAATCTGATCCCAGAGACGACCAGGATGATAAAAGAGCCTGTGTCACATTAATCTGTTGCACTAAAGATAACTGACGCAGGAAGAAAGAGACTTTAAAGTATCTCAGTGTATTTATTATTAACACCAGCGCTGAAATCTGCTGTGAAAACGAAGTGAACTTAAGTTTATAAATAGTTTACTTTAAGGACATATAGAATGTTAAAGTGCATTTTTAATTCCCTTTTCTGTATTTTATTTTTCACCAAAAATGTATCTTCTAAAGCAAGAGCTTTTAAATTACACTTCAGCATGCTGTAAGGAAGCACACTTCACGTCACTGAAGCGCACCTCTGTGATGAACTAAAGCATCATTTAAACACTTCATTATTATATACACGAATTATAGTTTAAATACACTTATGTTGTCATCGGTTGTTCCAAAATAACACGCTTAGTATTATTAAAGTCTGTAACCCAGGAAAATTGACTTTTCATATTAATCATATTTTTAAAAATGCGCTATGAGAATAAAGTTTTTCAGTTTTTCACCACATGGTTGTAAAATAAATGATCTCTGGATAAACCTCAGTTCTCATTTTTACTAACAGAGACACATCAGTAAAATAAAACGCTGTGTTCACTCTTTACTGTGCAAAAGACACTCGTAAAGAAATGTAAAGACACAGCAAAGCAGCAAAGACGCCTTCAAAAACAACGAAATTGAACATTTCTACATAAAAAGAGCAATAAAGAGTAAATTCTTCTTTAAAGAGCAAGAAACAGTAAAACAAAATGTTAAAAAATGTAAAAAAAAACTAAACAAGGTCAGTATTTGGTGTGGAAAAAAAGGACCTCGGTAGTCTCAGGTCCAGTGTGTGCAGTTTTAAAGGCAGTGAGGTGGAGAGTTTTATGCAGGAGAATTATGTTGGAGAATCTTCTAGAGACTCGCTTCTGGTTTTTTTGCAGGTTAAACCCAGCAGACTTCATTACGTTTTTTTTTTGTTGGAAAAGTAATATTTGGAAATCTATTATGATTCAATACTGCAGAAGTCCTCAACCTATAAGACCCCATTAGTGTATCTAAGACTTTTGTACAGTAATGTATATGTATATGTGTGTGTGAGGTAATTCGTAGCGCCTCATGTTGCTACGTTCCTGATTTGGACTGTAAAGAACGGGGAGGTGAAGACACGGGGCAGTGCTGGACTCCGCCCATACGGGGAGGTGAAGACACGGGGCAGTGCTGGACTCCGCCCGTACGGGGAGGTGAAGACACGGGGCAGTGCTGGACTCCGCCCATACGGGGAGGTGAAGACACGGGGCAGTGCTGGACTCCGCCCGTACGGGGAGGTGAAGACACGGGGCAGTGCTGGACTCCGCCCGTACGGGGAGGTGGGGAGTTCAATTCTGTAATTAAAGTCACTCAGTCTGTGTTACAGCCTTCGTCCTGTTCATCTTCTGCAACAAAACCTGTGTTTGCTTCAGCACACGGCTCGAATCTGACATTCTGCTCTGAGGTGAGTGAAAATTATATATAAAATATAATATATATATTCTGTATTATATCACAATCATAGAAGTGCATCAAGATCCAAATGTATAAAACTGGAGAAATTTCAACTTAAGATCATCTTGTGAAATTTGGTTTAACATGAATACTTTTAAAAATGACCCCAAATTATCCCACAGTGCTGTCGAGACCTGGATTCTGATTGGTCAGAAAGTGTAGATTCATTTTTATAGTAACGGCTCTTTCACAGTAACTTAAAAAAAAAAAAAGTGTAATCATAGATATGGTGAAGTTTCCGTAAGGAGACAAAATATTTGACAAAAAATTTACATTTGTACTCAGAGTTTTGGATAGTCTTTGAGTGTTATCTACTTTAAAACTCCAAACTTGTTTGCTTTTCTTTGAGCGATGAATGTTTTATTGATGTTAAATAAAAAAATAAAACCTCACATAAATTTTAATTTAATTTTAATTGATTCCTAAGTGTAGATTGTGTAGCTGTTTTTGTTCGATATTGTGTCTAAAAATTTGTTTAGGTGTTGCTAAGAATACAGTAAAATTAATGTTAATGATCATTGTCATAAATTAATGAGCATCGTTAGAAGAATGAAATCACACTCGATCAGACAAAATGATATTAAAGCAATGGGGCTGTGTTTCCATGACGACCTGATACACAAACACTATACTAGGCTAATTAGTACGGTTGGCAACAGAAGTTTCTCTAAGACACAGAAAAATTCCCCGTAAAGCCCCTGTGTTGCGTTGGAATTTCACTGAAACATGAGGAGTCGCATATTTGAGAAAATGAGCTAATGAACTTATTGAATTTAGGCCTAAACAATGAAGCGCTGCAGATCATGTGAACTGTGAAGAGATCATTCAGTCGTGCTTTATAACCGAGTCACATGTTCCTCAGTAAGCCTACAAAAAAACACACTCATGTTAGTGATTTTTTTCTGACAGAAAAAAACCGGGGGCAAAATAAGTTGGACAAAATACAAATTAAAAACATGAATGAGAATGAATAGATGTAATAAACTAAGGAACCATAAAGGGACAAAATAATGGATAAATAATCATAAAGATATATATATATATAAAATATAAAATCACAGAGATGCAAAACGTCTGCACTTATCTGTTGAATACATGCTCATTAACTAATTTCTAGAGATCTTGTTAGGTGATAATTTACACTTATAACCTGGTTAAGGAAGTGATCAAAGAAATATGGCCCTTGGTCCTCTTGTCCTCAGGATGGCGCTACTCGATTACCCCGTTCCCGACTTAGACGTCACGTTGAAAGAAGCGAGCCGGGTGCTTCAGCTCGTTCTGAGTCCAGAGGAGTACGTCCACTATAAAAGTGCTCTTTCTCAGCAAACAGAGGCCCTCAAGGACGTACACAAGCAGCTGAAATCCGGCATCTCCTGCCACGAGAACTGGGTGACTGATCAATTCAAACAGCGTCTTCTGTCCTGTTTCGACCCCCTGCCGACCTCCACAGCGATTCCCTCAGTGCTGCCTCCATCTAAAGCCAAGGGGGAGTGTGTACAGCTTGAGAGGGCTACCACTCTGCTGTGGGCTGTAGCCAAGCTGTACAGTGAGCCCGGGCTTGTCGAGGGCGACGTACCTACAGAGCGCACGCAACAGTCAGAGGTGTTTGCTGCCAGTCGTTTACCAGGCAAACATCAGGATCAGATAAAGGTAAGGATGTGCTGTCTAAAGCGCTATTCAGACAGGATTAGTTTTAAACAGTTTTTAACAATCTAATTATTACTGGAGTATCGCTGAGATTTAGTCCTGCCTGATATTTTCCTTTCTATAAAATGAGCAGTAACTTCGGAGAAATAACTCTGAGTAATATACATCCCATCTGAACTGATATGAACTGAACTGACTCCTTACACAAACACATAGAATAAAGATCAAAACAACCAGTTTGTAATAAAATGAGGTGTGTTAGTGTGTGAAGACACAGTCATCTCTATGAGTTATACAGAGATCACTTGATCAGAGTTACTCATCCAACATTACTCTACATATGAGTATACTTCCATAATAACAGTTCATCTATTTCTAATTTTATTCTCAGGTGTATCCAGAAAGCCTCCATGCCATTGTGATCTGCCAAGGAGGTGTATTTCCAATTCCGATTATACAGAGCTGTGGTGAAGCAGGCAAGGTCACACCTGTGCCTCTTCTTAACCTCTACACCCAGCTAGCCCATATAATGCATCTTCCAACTGCATCAGCTGTTCATGATCCTTCCACAATCTGTGAGTTTTCTGCTCTTCATCGTCAAGCATGGTGCGCTATCAGGGAGAAGATCCTGAAAGCTGGTGGTGAAGTAGCAGGATCACTTGGAGTGATGGAGAGTGCCATTCTGGCTCTGTCGCTGGAAGATTGCTCTGCACCAGTAGATCTGGCAAATACCCTCAATGCGGTCCGTTTGGGAGGAGGGAAAAGCCAGTGTCTGAGGTACTACGACAAGGTATGTGATGCTTTTGGAAAGTAACCAGGATGTGAGTGTGGTGTGGCCTAAGATAGATATCTTCTTCATTTTCTAAAGCTGGTATTAGACTATGTGATTTCAGCAGTAATGTAAGATTATTACTCTTCATACTAGATGAGATCTCATTAAAATCCTGGCTGAAGTCTATAGCAGACTGTGATAACATGTTCTCCAAGTCAGATTATATGATGAAAATAAATCTGTCCATTTTGGGACATGCACAGGACACTATCCTTGTCTCATCTTTAACATCAAATACAATCAAAAGTATGTGGACACCTGATCATCACACCCATATTTGGGCCTTTCCCAAATTGTTGCTACGAAGGTGGAAGCACACAATTGTATAGAATGTCTCTGTATGCTGTAGCATTGTCCCTTCATTGGAACTAAAATGCCCAAACCTGTTCCAGCATGACAATGCCCCTGTGCAAGTAATGTCCAAAAAGAACTCGAGTGTCCTGCACAGAGCACTTAACACCTTTGAATACCTTTGGGATGAATTGAGAAGCAGGCTGTGAAACAATTGTGAACCAGGCCTTCTCGATCCCACAGCAGTTCCTGACCTCATTAATGTTCTTTTCCCTGAATGGGTACAAATCCTGACAGCCATGTTCCAAAATCTAAGGGAAAGTCTTCCCAGAAGAGTGGAATATAGCAATTATAGCAGTAAAAAGGGAGCAACTCTATATTAATGCCGATGGTTTTGGAATGGGATGTTCAACAAGCACACAGGGTGTGATGGTCAGGTGTCCATACCTTTGGCCATATAGTGTATTTCAATGTAGCAAGGATATATTTGTTCATTCAAAACCAACTTTGCTTCATTAATAGGTGCATTGAAATTGATATGCAATTATTGACATTTTTTCTCTATAGGTAGTAAATATGGTGGTGTTCAAAGATGGTGTAACTGGCATGCTGTTTGAACACAGTGCCCTGGATGGCATGGTGGCTGGCCTTGTGGTTGGACGTGTATGGAAATTTTCAGAGTCCCTAACAATAGAGCATATAGAAGGATCAGATCATACTGTTTCCCACCCAAAACCTCTTCAGTTCCCATTAGGGGGTATTAATATGCTGGGTCAACCTCTTTATCCCCTTTCAGAAGCAAGAAACCCTATTGTTACCTTTGAAGTTTCATCTTACCCAGATGTTTTCACCACTCTAAGGGGTCACAGAGGTTTATATGATGCATGGATCAATTTTGCATTGCAGCTCTCTCTAAGGCAAACTCTTGGAGAATCAGCTGATAGATACATCATGGTGACTCCTACTCATATGCGTCACTACAAACATGGTCGTTGCGATCCCACATATTCAGTCACAATGCTGTCTCGTCAGTTAGTTACAGCCCTGGGGTCCTGCATTGGGCCAGATGATGTCCCTCGCCATACCAAGGAGCTCTTTCAACAGTTCCACTTAGCATTCATGGAGCACAAAAAACAAATCAAAGCCACCAAAAGTGGTAGTGGTGTAGGGCCTCATTTAGCTGTCTTGCGCAATGGTATTTCTCAAGACAACCCGCTTAAGAAATTTCTAAATCTTTTTGGATGCCCCTCCATCTACCTGACTGGATCAGATCTGATGGAAGGTGTTGAATGTGCTGTTGGCAATGTCTATGCAACCGACCAGCTAGCTGTTACTTACCTTGGCAAGAAGGACAAGGTCCGTCTTGTCCTGAATGCAAAGGGAACATTCGCCAGCATCTTAGGAAACCTCAAACAGTTTCTTGAACTAAACATAAAGTTGGTGATGCTTCTGGCAGTAAAGTATGCAATTGCTGGGCAGATGGGAGCCATTGAATGCCTTCTGGGAACAGAGAGAGAAACAAATGGTATTGCAGCAGATGATTTCACAAATGGAAGGAATAAAGTAGTGGACAAACAATCCCCAGACTCTACTCTCACAGGAAAGCCAGATTTCACCCTGGTAATTCATGGTGGAGCAGGGGAGGAAATGATGTTGAGCAATAAAGTGGTTGGGGTTATTGAATTTGCTCTTCACACAGCGCTTACACTGGGAGCACGAGTGCTAAGCCATGGAGGCAGCAGTCTGGATGCAGTGCAGCGAAGTGTTGCTGCTTTAGAAGACTGTTTCTTATTTAATGCAGGCAAGGGCTCTGTGTACAACCAAAATGGCCAGCATGAGCTGGAGGCTACTATTGTGGATGGACACAAAAAGAACTCTGGATCAGTGGCTTGCTTGCACAATGTAAAGAACCCAGTGAAAGCAGCCCGTTATGTCATGGATAAGAGTGACCACGCACTACTAACAGGAGATGGAGCTCAGGAGTTTTTGAAGGGTCTCTCAGAAAAAGAAAAGCCATTGAAAACAGACTACTTTCACACTGATATCAGATACATGGAACTTGTCAAGAAACTAAGTGGAAATACAAACAACCATCCTCAAACTGTAGGTGCAGTTGCTCTGGATTGTTGGGGTAAACTAGCAGCAGCCACATCCACAGGGGGGTTAGTAGGCAAGTGGAAAGGTAGAGTTGGAGACACAGCGATTGTCGGGGCTGGAATATATGCTGATGATAAACTAGCTGTGACATGCTCCGGTGATGGTGATGCCTTCTTACGTCAGACAGTTGCTCATAAAGTAGCTAGTCTCTACAACCTCAAAGGGTACAACCTAAAACAAGCCTGTCGAGAAGTGATTTATGAGGTTCTGGATGCGAAATGTGCCGGAATCATTGCTGTTGATCACAAAGGTGAAGCTGTAGTTGAAACAAATGCTGGAGCAATGTTTGTTGCATCAATGAAAAATGGTGTTGCTCGAGCCGAAGTCTTCAGACCCATGACGAATTTTACAAACGTGATATGGGAAACTGATGAACTAGTAGCTTATTTGCATTCTGAACCATGGACCCTAGGAACAACCATTCTCACTCGAAAGGCCTTAAATGGACCAAACAGCATTTTTCAGTTAACTGCGCCTGACTATGTGGCAATGTTATTAGGTGCACAAACAGTTGCTAACTTGCTTTGTGAGAAACTAGGAGTGTACCGCTGTGCCCTTGTGCTTAGACCCCAACCAGACAAACCTGCTCTTATCAAAATCCTACCTCTTTATGGCCTAGAACCCACCTGGAAGGCTTATCTTGCCAGGGAAGAGGAATTCCACATACATGACCCTGGCTATTGCAGTTCAAAAAGTGGACCACGTTGTGAGGATGCATTCCTTGACCAAGTCCAGGCAAAGATCAGGGCTCAGCTCCCAACATCCAATGCTCCATCTCACTATGACTTCCATGGAGATCCATCTCACAGTGGACTTTTTTCACGCATTGTGAGAGGGGAGGAGAAACACTGGCGTGTGTGGGAAGACAATCAACATGTAGCCTTTCTTACCCCATTCCCTAATACACCTGGCCTCACTGTTCTGGTGCCAAGACGACCACTATCAAGTGACATCTTCCGTCTAGATAAGAATGACTACACTGCCCTCATCTTGGCTGCACGGAAAGTAGCTCAACTTCTGGAAGAGGGACTGCGTGCTAGAGGTGTGGCCCTCATATTTGAGGGTTTGGAAATCAACTATGCCCATGCCAAGTTAATTCCAATTGTCACAAATCCAGGTGAAATGCCTCCTGCTGTGCCTCCTCAGTTCTGCCCAATCTATCCTGGTTATGTAACATCTGTAGATGGTCCTCCAGCAAGTGCAGATGCTCTTAAAGAGATCCACACCAAAATCATAAAGACAACTCCGCCTCGCACTTGGGAAAAACCTCAAAGCCACTCCATATTAGCCATCAAGAGCCAGTGGTACTGCAATCTCTTTCAGATCCAAAATACTTTATTCCACAGTACAGTTGATTACTTCAGTAACAAATGCAAGTACTCATATGCTCTGACACCAATCACAACTGACACCATTTCTTCACCAATGGGCCTAGGGTCTGACTCTGAGCCTGTTTTTGTCAATATGCTAGGCCAAGATGTGTACTTGGCTGACTCCATGCAATTTGTGCTAGAATACTTTTTACGATTTCAGGAGGGGCTTCCAGGGACATACTATGTCTCCCCCAGTTTTCGAGGTGAGGACCCTGATGCTACACATCTGAATCAGTTCTACCATGTTGAGTGTGAGCTGCTTGGTGACGTGGATACTGCTATTAGCATAGCAGAAGGCTATGTGGTCCACTTGACTCAGGCAATGTTAAAAAATCACTCAAAGATCATCCAAAGTGCAGCAGGGACACTGTCTCATGCACAGGACCTGATGAAGAGGATGGAGAAACCACTCCCAAGAGTGACTCTGGAGCAAGCCGTTCCAATGATGCCGTCCTCTGACTGTATTGAATGGGTACAAGAGGGGCAGCCTCAGTTTGGTAGAAAGCTTACTCGCAAAGGAGAAAGGGTCTTGATTGAAAAGTATGGCGGCGCTGTTTGGTTGACAGAAATGGATCACCTCAGTGTGCCCTTCTACCAAGCTTACGTTGAAGGTTCTAGTGAAACCAAAGCAAAAGCAGCTGATTTGCTCTTGGGGTTAGGGGAGACAGTAGGGCTCGGGGAACGACACTCCACACCTGAGATGGTACAAGAAGCCCTACGACACCATGCTGTGCCAGAGGAATCATACAAATGGTACATCAACATGAGGAAAGTCATGGCTTTGTCTACAAGTGGCTGGGGTATGGGTACAGAAAGATACCTGTGTTGGCTGCTACAGCACAATGATGTTAGAGACATGCAAATCATCCCCAGAATGAAAGCCAAGAAATACCTGCCTTAAACAAAAATATATTATTCAATGAATTGTAAAAACTGCATTTTAATATCCAGTCTTGAGTATTTGAAGTTATAAAGAAATATACTCCACTTGGATTTTAGTTGTTTTGAAAAGCAATGACATTTCATTTTATTAACTTAATCTACTTGACTTGATCCAGTACAGTAACACAGTAAGATTCTATATATTAAAATAAGTTGATTTTTTAATGATCACATATATAAAATTAAAGCTTTAAATCTTGCAATGTCTTCTTGTATGTCTTTCAGTTATAGTGCAGTGATAAAATAAATGTTAGCTTGCTATAAACATATGTATCTCAGCTTGTATACCTGATCATTTAGTGTATAAATCTAAAGCAGGTCAACATGGGCTTTTCATATGCAGCCTGTGACTTCATCAGTTAATTAGATAATTTCATTCCATGGCAACTTTATTTTTTTCTGAATTGTGGAAAATACGAATAAAACTCTTCTGTAACCATAAAACTATCTCTGTTTTCTGTGAGCTGTTTCATATGAAATAGAAAGTTGAGGTGAGAGGATTAAACTGTTGGTGAAAAGTCATGCGTTTTTCAAAGGGAGTAACAGATTCAGCGAATTAGGTCAGTAATCATTTTCATTATCTGTTGGTCACCATAGTGAAAAGAGACTCTTTTTGTTCAGTTTCCATAAGATCCCAGTCCTGATGCAGATCTCTAACTCAATTTAATAATGGCAAGAAAATAAAAAGCAATAAAACACCAGCATATCACACTTCATCAATTACTCAGACGGAAATATAAAGATAACACACGCATTATACTAAAAGGGTCACGAGGGTTTAATCATGTTCTCATGACTGGGACACACACAAATAAAACAAAAATGGCTCCTCAACCTCGTGATGATGTGACGGTTCCAAATTCATCTCAATATAGCCACAATTCACAGCAGGCTGGAAAGAAAACTCTCTTCACAATGGATTTTTTTAAAGGTTTTACATGTTTTAAATTCTCATTCTAAGAGAAATCAAATTATGAGTTATAAGGATGTGGATGGAAATTTTGCTTTAAATCAAATCAGTTGAATGCTAGAATGCAAATATATCCATTAGTAAACTTAGGGCTATAACGATGCAACATGATGCAAAAATGTGATGATGTGCATCATTAAAATGTGAGATTCAAATTATGAGAATCAGCATTCTATTAATTATACATCTAATGAAGTTGCACTGTGGAACTCGGCCATTTTAGTCAACTTTGGAGCTCTATTTTTGGTTAAAAAGTATATTCAGTTCAATTTGTGGGAGAATTTATAGAACCTGTAGTACATTTTGAACCTGCAGTAAATTTTGTTTGCAATATTAAACCTCTGTTCAAAGCAATTTTTGATTTATGAATTTTATACAGACAAAAATTGCTTTGCAAAAAAGCAATTTTTTTTGCATTGTTTGATTCAGAAATAAAAAAGGAGTCTTTTCAGTCATTAATTTTCTTCATTCAAATTTTGTTCAAAATATTCTGATTGATTTAAATAGAATCATAACCAGAGTGTATCATTAAACCCCTAATAAAAACAACTGGACACGCTGTTAAAAGATCCTGCTTTTGTTTAGAAATAAATAATAATAATAATAATAATAATAATAATAATAATAATAATAATAATAATAATAATAATAATAATACAGTATCATAAAGATCTCTAATGCTGTATTTCAGTGCAAATAATAAATAAGACCCATTCCAAAACACTCTGCTTGACATGTGAAATATATTATATTAAATCCTCTTTTTAAATATAAACACAGTCCATTATGATTTTTGTGGACATACGGTTTTTGATTACTTTTTTTTTTTTAATTTACTTGTTATTTAAAGGTCATATGTTTGTGAAGACAAGTTATGTTATCAAAAATCCTTTTTCATTTACATCAATGGTCTTGCTAATGTTTTCTTTTTAACATTAATATTTTAGTGTGTTATATACAGTATGTGTTTCTATATTTCCTATATGCATATTTTAACTGTGTGGACATGCTTTTCTGTAGCTTTTCATTTTACAGCAAATGATTAATTAGAATCAGACTCAGAATCAGAATGAGCTTTATTGTCAAGTGTGTTCACACACACACACACACACACACACACACACACACACACAAGGAATTCGACTTGGTAAGTGAAGCTTCCCGTACATACAAAAATATGACAGCAAGACACAGAATAATAGGAATTAAAAAAAAAACAATAAGCAAAGACGCCTTCAAAAATAATGAAATTAAATGTTTCTACATTTAGAAAAAACCCTATAAAGAGCAGTAAACAGTAATAACTGGAACAGAGTCAGTGTTTAATGTGAGGATCCTTCGCTTTAAATAAATA
>CM075002.1:990598-993098 GCA_037576825.1 Pangasius krempfi
ACCCATGTTTACTACATCACCCATGTTTACTGCATCACCCATGTTTACTACATCACCCATGTTTACTGCATCACCCATGTTTACTACATCACCCATGTTTACTGCATCACCCATGTTTACTACATCACCCATGTTTACTGCATCACCCATGTTTACTACATCACCCATGTTTACTGCATCACCCATGTTTACTACATCACCCATGTTTACTGCATCACCCATGTTTACTACATCACCCATGTTTACTGCATCACCCACGTTTCCTACATCACCCATGTTTACTACATCACCCACGTTTACTACATCACCCATGTTTACTGCGTTTCTTTATGTTCCTAGTTGTGTGTTAGTGCGTTACAGCTACATTACTCAGTTCAGCCATGTTTCTCATGTCACTGACCTCACCATCTCATTAAGCTCCTGAGGCTTTAGCGTGTTTCTTCTCCTGTAGAGGGCACACACACTCCAGAAAACAATGAAGTAAAAGATCAGACAATATGAATAAAACATTAAAAAAATGCCTCTTAGCTCCTCCCTAAGCATTAAATAAATGGTCAGGTTTCCACAAGAGCACTCTGTCACCTAGGATTAATTTCAAAACTGCACATGAAAATTAGACCTGTGTAAGAAAATGAGACACCTATTATACCATTTTAAATGTTTTCTTATGAGATAGTGTTCGTGATTATTACTGTGGACAAATAGATACAGTCCTTACAAGAACTTGCAACTATTCTTTCCAAAAAATCTACAGAATTATTATGTCTTGAGCATGGCAGAGAACGCGCCTGTGAATAATTCTGCATGTATATATTTTGATTGCAGTGTATGTCGATGAGGCTGGTTGTAACCTTCCAAACAGAGGAACGCCACCGGTCTCCATGCCAGTGCTGAAGTTCCAGGTCAACGTGGAAGCAAAATTATGATCTAAACCATACAATATTTCTTTAAGTTGTATATTTACTTCCACTCATTAAATTATTCATTGTTGTGCATGTTGTAGCCACTTTCTGTACTTTCTGTATAAACACTTAAAAATACAAATTCAGTGAAAGTCAGTAATCAGACACCTTCTGACCAATCAATATTTTGCCTTCAATCGATAAAGATTTTTAAAATGTGTGTATAGTAAGATGTACATGTGTGTGTGTGTGTATTTTAAAGAATTGAAAGAAACTGCTGGATTAACCTGGATGAAACAGTAATAACTCATATGAAGCCTATAAAGTGTGGAAGAGCAGAAAGGCTGAGCCTGACGTGGAAATTTCTGTGATTGATGTCTTTTATACTCTAAGATGTGGTAACGTCGTAACGTAAAGCTGAAAACTTCACTGACGTGGTTTGATCATAAAAACCACCGAAACTTTTTTCCACCCTCTTCTCTCTCTCTCTCTCTCTCTCTCTCTCTCTCTCTCCACCTGAAGAATTTAGTCCCAACCTCAGACACTGTGAACACATCATCTGCATAATGATAATAATCTACGCACATACAGAATTACCCATCATTCTTTTAACTGGGACAAATTAGATTCTCTGTATTTTACTGATTTACTCTTTTTATGTAATTTGTACTCATGTGACATGTTCTACCATATATAAAAAGCAATATATGTCAAAATATATTTCTAGATATGTGTGTGTGTGTGTGTGTGTGTGTGTGTGTGTGTGTGTGTGTGTGTGTGTGTGAAGTGCATGGCTATACACAGGCAGATCAGCCTTTTCTACTTACATTTAGGTTTTATTAGCAATAAAATAAAACATTTCTCAGTTCAGTTTCTATTTCTTACTTACATGTCACCCCATTTCTTGAACTTGAATCTGTCTAAAAACTTGTAGCTTGTGGTGTAAATCAATGTTCTTGCTATTATATGTTTGGGACAAACACACGTGTGTCTCTGTCTCTTCATTTCACATGTGTCTCCCTTTCAGGGCCCCAACCACAGCCGCTGGCCTCTTTCTTTGGTGTCGTACAGCTTGGTGTGAAACTGCACACACACACACACACACACACACACACACACACACACACACAAACAAACAAACAACCAAGCAAACCAACTGAGAAATAGTTTTATATCAGAGTATATCTTCTACTATATACTGAAAATATAGTTTAATACTGTGATGGTGTCCGTGACTGAAAGGGCTTCCTATAACGAGATAATCTGTGGCTTTGCATCTTCAGTTTATCTTTCATCAGTGAGGAAGGAAAAGTGGTCTTGGAACACATCTTTTTTACTCATCTGAGGTCAGTAGTGGGTCTATTGTAAATTTATCAATATTCAGAGTTGAAAGTTGATTTTCTTTTCTTACCCTGGGGCACAGACTAATGATGTGTCATCCTTGTCTTTCCCCTCTCTTCATTATTATTATTATTATTATTAGTTTATAAATCCAGCAATGTTCATGGACCACAGGACCATCATTATGCAGCATCACTGTCTGAAATAAAAACAATGAATAAAACGCTGTGTGGTGCTCTCACAGCAAAACAACCAGG
>CM075002.1:998098-1000598 GCA_037576825.1 Pangasius krempfi
TTACATGCTTAAATAGTTGTACTTGTGGGGAGCAAATGTGAGGATTTGTGAGGACCAACACTAGCCTCCTTACCTGAAATACTTATTGTGTGTGTGTGTGTGTGTGTGTGTGTGTTTCACAGAACTAAAAGCTGTTCCTTGAACACCACAAGAAACTGCTGGATTACCATGTCACCCGTGAGCATTTAATGAACACACAGATCATAATCTGCTTGTGAAAATCTCCTTAAGACAATTTTATTCATTTATGCTTCTCTCTCTCTCTCTCTCTCTCTCTCTCTCTCTCTCTCTGTCAGAAATTAAGCTTCGCTGAGAAGATTATGTTGGAGGTGTTCTGTAACATGACCAGGATGGACGGGGTGGAGAAGTACCGCCCCGGCCGGCACGGTGTGCTTTCTTACTCTTTGTGTATTATGATTAACAGTTTAATGAGATTTTCAGTTAATACATTTTTTGAAATAAAACCTAAACAGAAGAGGACGTATACTTAGGAAGAGAGATTGTAGAAACTATGGGTCTCATTTTTCAGCCGCGCATGTGCACAGATTTGAGCGTAAACCTCGCATAAGCTTTTTTTCCTCTCGCCTGTGAGATTGTGTGTATATATTTAGACCTAACCATGTAAGTACAGAAACTGCCTGATGATAAAAAAAAAAAGGAATCAGAGTAAGCTGGTGATTACAAATGATATTCAAGTCAAATCAGACGGATTTTCATTCCTCTACTTAGCTTGTTTACACTGGAATGAAATATGCTGCAACGAATAACGGCACAGTGGCACCGTACACAGGACTACATACAGTCCATGGCAGCGTGAGACGAGTGCAAACGTTACAGTAAATACACAGGACAATAAATACATGAGAAGTAGACGAGGCAACAGAACAGTATTAAGTGGAAAAACTAGTGCAACAATTGTCTGTAAACTACTGACTGTCATAATAATTAAAGAGTCATAATAGTAAAGTGAGAGTCATAATAATAATAAAGTGTCCAAAAGCAGCATTATATCATTTTACATCCCTGATAAAACATTTGATCCAGCCTCTGGTGATGTACTTATACTGCTGGACTTACCAAACATGGGGACCAAATACGAGGACTTATGGAGACCAAAAATAGGACTTTGTGGAAACCAAATACGAAGATCAAATTCCCATTTTAATCTCCAGTTCAGCCAACTGTTAATGTCGAGCCAGAGAGGTGACAAACAGTCAGCGGTCGAGTAATGCAGTGTGAGCAAAATCAAAATAAAGGGCAGAATTTAAAAAGTAAACAACCAGGAATAATGAACAGAGAAAACAATTCCCAGACGTGCTCCCTAGAATGGCAAAACCTTACAAAGACAGTCAGTGAATGAAGCGGTACAAATGCAGGAAGTCAATGAGGGTTAACAGGAAACTGGAAGCTGGAATCACACTTTTCGTCGAGAACATTTGGGAAACTCGTTTAGATATCATTTTTTTCATTTCACAGTGAAGTGGTACACTGCAGAACTCCCGTGATGCTGATGATTAAATAGACAGATTAAATAAAGAAGATGTATCTAAAAAGACATAACATGATGTAAGCATTTTGAAAAGTTGAATGATTGGCTGGTGTTGATTTGATTGACAGTGAAGCTCCACCCTCCTGAGCAGCTGAATGTTACCGGGAACAACGTGACGTGGAGTCGAGGATCTCACTTCCCCAATTCCATCACAAAATACGTGTTTCAGCTGCAGGTCAAAGCCAAACAGCAGAGCTGGGAGGTGTGTGTGTGTGTGTGTGTGTGTGTGTGTGTGTTTATGGTAGTGTATGTATATATGATTGTGTGTATGTGTGCATTGTGTGGTCTCTCACATATTAAGTGTTTTCCTCATTCATTTGTGTTTAGAAGTGTGTGTGTGTGTGTATATATTTCTGTGTGTCTCTCTGTACGCGTGTGTGTGAGTCTGAGTATTTAAATACATTGGCTGGTATTCTATGATGGGAGACATTGCGTGTGCGTGTGTGTGTGTGTGTGATAAAGGAAGTTAAGCCGAGGCGCGTGGATGGCACGTTTGTGCTGTTGGATGGTAATTCAGTGTGTGTGGGGGAGTGTGAGGCACGAGTGCGTGTGAAACCCCTTGAGCCAAAGAAAGAGGACCAGATCCGGGGTCACTGGAGTGACTGGAGCCCTGCCGTGACCTGGAGGTCAGAGGTCATCGTAAACGTACAGGCGACACAGAAACCAGAGACGAGCGACACATCTACCATCTCTCGCCCTGAAGTCATAGGTACATGACACAATTTTTATCCCGATCACAGCTGAGCTGATTTTGTGTCAGACTGCAAATGGAGTCAATCAAATAAGAGACAATCGAGGAGAATTTTAGGCCATTTGTTGCGAGTATTACATCTCGATTTAAAAAAAAATAGACATAGTGACGAGCTGCACACTGGTCTTGACTTATATCTGAAAAGAGAGCATGAAAATGTAAATGCAGTACACACACACACACACACACACGCACACACA
>CM075002.1:1003098-1007144 GCA_037576825.1 Pangasius krempfi
TAAACCCTCTGTATTTACTCTGGTGAAATCTTCTCTTGATTGTTGACTACCTTGATTGACACGCCTACCTCCTGGAGAGTGTTCTGGATCTTGCCAACAGTTGTGAAGGGCTTTTTTATTTATTCACCAGGGAAAGAATTCTTCTGTCTGCTACCACAGTTGTTTTCCGTGATCCTCTGGGTCTTTTGGTGTTCCTGAACTCACGAAATACCTGATTTGGCCACATCTAATATTTTTGCTATCTCTCCAATGGGTTTTGATTTTTTCAGCCTAATGATGGCTTGCTTCACTGAGTAGAGACAGCTCTTTGGATTTCATATTGAAAGTTAACAGCAACAAATTCCTCATGAACTCAAAACTATGGCAATTATCTGCTTATTTTAAGTGAAATAGTGAAGGAATAACACACACCTGACCATGGAAGAGCTGAGCAGCCAAGTGTCCAATTACTTTTGGTCCCTCAAAGTGCTGTAATTCCTACAACCTTCAACCCGATTTGGATGTAAATTTCCTCAAAATAAGGCTGAAAGTCTGCATTTTGTTATGTTCATTGTTTAATTTAAACTCCAGTATATTGTGGTAAACAGCTAAAATAAGAAAAGCTTTGTCAATGTCCAAATATTTATGGACCTGACTGTATGTGAAGTTTTCTACAACCTGCATATCTCACCTCACTCTTGACCCAATAACATTTTCTACAGGAATGCAATCCAAACTGAGGTATAAGTAAAAATAAATAAATAAATAAATAAATCAAGCTTTGAAGAGACCTCTGGCTTAGGCTCTGATACAGATCTGCTTTTTTTCCCCCACAGGAATGGCTGGGTCCTCAGCACTCGACTCCTTTGTTCGTCCCTTCTCAGTCATACGACTGCGAAATCTCTCCCGTTGATGAAGTCACTGAAGCATGGGATGACCCTCTGGCTGGCAACACAATGCTCATCTGTGCTAATCACACAGCGGTTTTGCAACAGCAAATGAGTGATGGCAGTCAGCTCTCGTCCGGCGTCTCTAACATGGGGTACTTCTACAGTGAGCACCAGCCCGGCTCTGTGTGCCTGGATTCCTGCCCCGTCTACTTCACGTACCATCCTGAAGGCGGTGCCCTCCAGTCCAGCGTGTCCTACGAGCGCTTGCGCGGGGCACTGCCGACGAGCCCGGACAAAGAAGTGGCTGATGAGGAAGAACAAGAAGACGACACAGGAAAAGGACAGATGAAGGAATGCAGCGGGGTCAACATGCAGCACCTGGTCTCGTTTGTTTTGTCCTTGCCGGAGAGTGCAAGAATCACCATCCCACCATCCTTCGCAGATCTCACACCCTGGCAAGAGGAGTCTGAATCTTCTGGGATCAGTACAAACTCTGAGTCTCTGGATGGCGCTGTGGTTCGACCCTCGTCCATGGTGGTGCAGCCGTGCAGCAGTGGCTATTTAACCCTGAAGGAGATGCATAAATACAGCAACAAATCCATCTGATCACATTCATCTGATCATCTGATGTTCAAATACTAAATTCGAATCATAACAAATTTGACAAAAATCTGCAAATTGCTTCCAAATTTATCCCATGTGGTGTGGATTTGTTCCATCATGGTTAAAAAATCTCATTCATGTACAGCAAGCGTTGGTGATTTTCAGTGTCAGGACATGTAGTGACCATTGGCAAAGTGAAGTGGGAGGGGCAGCGTTCAGGTTCATGTACATCAGGAGTGAGGAGTGTGATGAATATCAAAGGGAGTGGGAGACAATTAGGACGTGTCTTTTTTTATTCCCTACTAAAACATTATCTGACTTGTTGCAAACTGAAACTTCAAGCATATCAGGACGTAAAACGTAAAACAATTGCTCAGTCTCGGAAAGGTCCTCTCTAGGAATGATCTGGGAATGATCTGGGAACTTTAGTTAGAGCATTAACCGTTTGTCCCGGAGCGGGAAAAGGGAAGCTAGCTAACATAAATCAGAGTATAAACACTGCCAAGTCACTAATTATAACAAATTTCAGTTCACTTGTGTATATTATAGATATCAAAACTGGTTGTTGAAGTTGTGGAAATATCACGTGTTACACCAGGTAGTTGAGAAACTGCAGCAACCAGCAGGAAATTCAAGTCAGGGACACCTACTAGCAACAAATGTATAACAATTTGTGATTGCAGGGTCATAAGCAGACTCTTCTGCAAAAAGTCTGCTGTAGTTATAGAAGAGTATAAAAGACAGTGACATTTTCACTTCAGCTTTAACCATCTTCCATTTTGCATCTGTTGCCATATATTCCTGTGTTCAGTGTGTTTAACCGATAACTGTGCTACACAAAGACTCGTGACTTTTACAGACACGTGGACTCCTATCTCATCATTACCATGCGATGTTGCTAACCTTCATGATTGTTATTATTGTTATTATTATTTAGGAATACAGCTTGTTCCACCTATGTTTTGAGCTGTGTGTATTCCTGTTTTTCCTGGTTTTTGGCTGCTAGTGGACACCATGAGATTGTCCTGACTCAGACACACACACACACACAACACACACATTGATGATCTCATGCCAAATTCGTCTAATTTCTTCAAATTCAATCGTAAACAATGCTATGAAAGCTCCATTCTCATTCCTCTGAGTTTTGCAGACATGAGGCTGAGTTTCCCAAAACCATCTCAACCACTTTCTCTTACCTGGGAGACAGAGGCAGAGGGTTCAGTGTGATGCTTGCGATACCATTGCTGCGATGCTTTTGGAGAACTTGACCCGGAGGTCGGAGTGTTCTCAGGGTTCCAGTTTGAGTTGAAAGATCTAAGTTTAATTTAGTGAGTGATTCAGTGTGCTGCCTTTACTTTAAAGCATTGAAACATATGAGGGGTTTTTCCCCAATTCACGTGTTTTTATGCTAATTTTCATAATTTAGGCATAGTCATCTAGCTAGATTTCTTCCAGGGGAGTAAAAGGCTAATACGTGCTTCCTCTTCACAGATTTCATGGCCCTGTTCTTTACATAAAGCTAGCATTTCTCAGATCAACAGAGGAAAGCAGAAGTAGGCCGTCCTTCCTGACAGTTATGTCCTCTTGCGTTCCTAGCCAAGGCTAAATATTAGAAAAAGATCGATGTTGTTTTGTATAAACGGTGACGGAAACAGATTGCTTGCAGTAAACAGTGACGTAGCGAGTGTGTGTTCTTGCTTCTCCCTGACTGTTCTGATTGGCTGGCACCACTCGTTCCGTCTCATTAGATCTATCAGAACATGGTTGATACAGACACACAAGCGTTCACGTTTTACTTTTACGGATTTGAAAGTAAGTTGGATTTGGATTGAAGCAAATGTATGCAATCTGTGACGTATGAAGCAAGAGATATGACAGATATATATATTATATTTAATACTAATATATTCACTTTTATTTAGATGCTTTATCATTTATCTGTTTTTGTAAAAATTGTTTAAACGTATTCTCATTTTGCATATAAATACATATATTCTCTCATAGCTGTGCATTCTGTTTAAAGATTAAAACCCTTAACGGTTCCATGTAGAACCCTACAACAAATCATCCTATCAAAAAAAGGTTCCAAGTAGAACTCTATTTGGGGGAAAACCCATAATTAAGAACCCATAACTATCTAATGAATCAGCACCTTTGCTGTATTAACTGGGAATGTGGTACAAACCAATATTTTTCTTAAAACCAAGAACCAATCAGGAGATTAACATTTAGCTTGGAGAACTTCAAGGGTTCTTCATGGGCTCTGTAAGGGTTCACTTTGTAATGGACATTACAAAACTATTTTTATGTGGAGTTTATAGGAACAATAACATATTAGAACAAGCGCATTGATATAAACCTGTGTACTGTCAGAGCTGCTGTTATAGAAAATTAATCAACACCTTCTGACTAAACACAATCCAGAATTCAGCAGTGCTGTGATATCACTATATACACCATATGGCCAAATGTATGTGCACCCCCTGGCCATCAAACCCATATGTGCTTGTTGAACGTCTCATTCCAGATTTATTCCCCTGTGTGTGCTGTTATAATGAGCTCCACTCTTCT
>CM075002.1:1007244-1024169 GCA_037576825.1 Pangasius krempfi
CGTCATGCTGGAGCAGGTTTGAGCCTCTTAGTTCCAGTGAAGGGAAACTGTAAAGCTACAGCACACAGAGACGTTCTACACAATCGTGTTCTTCCGACTTTGTCTTTTTGGCAACAGTTTGGGGAAGAACAACATATGTGTGTAATGGTCAGGGGTGCACATACTTTTGGACATATAGCGTAACTTATTGGCTCTGGTGACATTTAATAGTAACTAGAAAATTCTTCATGAATTTGATGGAAACTGTTAAAAATGTTTAAAATGGATTGTATTGTTATTTTTTTGACGAAGAATGACTGTCATTAGTGAAACATCAAATAAAAGATCATACTTTTTTTGCAGTTTTCTTTATTTTTATTTGTTTAATATGCGGTTTTGATATGTTGTGTACATCATATTTGTCACTTCATACAAAAATAAATGCTGTGTGTAAGGGGTGTTTACAAAAGTGGCTTGTGGTCAAGTGCATGTGTGAAAGGAGTGTGTGTGCGTGTTGTGTATGTGTCTGTGTATGTGTAAGGTCAAGGTGTGAGTGTGTTTGCGTGTAGCCTTGCTCTAGCGTGTGGTGTGACATTTATATGTGTCTGCAGTTTCCGTTCCATTCGCCATGAGATGCAGAGTGAAAAAGAGCGAGAGAAAGAGAGAGAGAGAGAGAGAGAGAAAGTGAGAGAGAGAGAAATACGAAACCTGCATGACCATTTGTATCCGTTACCACATTTATATTTATGCGCTTATATTTATGCTTTACTGTAATTTAATATAGAATATTTACTAAGTTTTACGTTTATTGCTATTCATAAATATATAAAACTGTCTATTTAGTTTACTCCTAACACACTATATGTTTTTGGTATAAATTACTTTTTTTTTTTTTTTCCCCTAAAAAAAAAATCTTTGTTTTGTCCAGGGGTGTACAAACTTTTGCACTCGAGTGCACGTTTGACGTCATGGTATATAGGATTAAGAATATGAATTATTATTAATAAATATAGCGAGGAATAGTAAATAGATATGATATATGCTAATAAAAATATAGAGGTAGAATTCATATAATAATAATAATAATAATAATAATAATAATGATAATAATAATAACACAGTATATTATATATTTAATATATTTAAGCTTGTACAGCCTTAGGACCAATTGGGGAAGACAGCGATTCCTTAACAGCAACAAAGAGCCATTTGGTGTGTTTAGTGTCATTACAAAACAGTCAGGTATATCAACATGACCTCATTTTTAAGTCTGCACTCCTTTCTGTTGTGTGATATACAGTATATTCCTTAATAATATGTGTATCCACCTTTTACATTAATAACCAAACTCTTTCATATTCTCTCTTTGAATTCTCGTTATGCTCAGACATACGCTCTGTCTGACGTCTCTGTTGTTTTAACACACACCTCTTTTCAGACTACAGGTCGTCTTTTCTGCTGATTTGACCTCATCTTCTGGATTGTTGTCTTCTTCCGAGATGCACCTACATGACGTTTTTTTAACTTTCTTTCTTACTATGTGTTATATCGGGCAGCCTAATGGTTAGAGAGTCGAACTTGGAACCTGAAGGTGGTGGGTTCGAGTCTTAGGTCTGGCAGGGATTGTAGGTGGGGGAGCGAATGACCAGCGTCTCTTCCACCCTCAATACCACGACTGAGGTGTGTGTGTGCACTTGGATGGGTTAAATGCAGAGCACAAATTCCCAAGTATGGGTCACCACACTTGGCCACAATGTAGATAAACTGTAAGATAGAGCTACATTTTCAAAATTGAGTTGATATTAACTTTAACTTAATTGGCAAAGCATAAAACACACACAACACAAAGTTGGACCTTAACAGACTTAATAATGTATTTTCACTTTACAATTTTACGCCACAGATCCAGACGGAGATGGAGTTACGTCATCTCGCCATGAAAAATAAATGCTGCACAATTAGATCTGTGGGAAATTTGTCTGAAGTGAATATATTATGCCTTTAAAAAATGAAATTAATAATAAATGAATAAAAAACAAAAAACTTCTAGAAAGAGCAGTAAACAGTCAATATTTGTTGTGACTTATTGCGTTTGTCTTGGAAAATGCAATGTAATATGTAATATGTTGCTTTCTTTACTGACATAAAAGTAATATTTGGAAATCTACATTTTTTTTACTGACCTAATAATGCAAAAGTCATGAAATAAGCATCTAAGACAAAATTATTACATGTAAATTAAACAAATTAGGGTGCTGAGACTTTTGCACAGTACTGTACAACTAATTAATCCTTACTGAAAAGTAAGTATTGAACATGTTAGGGAATGGAAATGTATTATCTACACTAATATGCATATTCCCGGGGTGTGTCTGGTGTGTATGACCTTGTGTGGATTAAACACACATATGATACACTACTTTTAATAAAGTTATTGCTGCTACAATAAATTATTCCAGCAGGATTTCAAGCACAGGATGTAATTACAGTTACTACAGTTACTACAGTTACGCAAGTCAAGGAAAATCTAATGCACTGGCCCATAGTGTGCAAGCAAAACAGCTGTGTGTGTGTGTGTGTGTGTGTGTGTGTATATGTTAGCACTTTATCAAATTGACAGATCCATGAAATGTGTGTCACTGAGCCAAAATTCCACTTACGTGTGTGTGTGTGTGTGTGTGTGTGTGTGTGTGTGTGTGTGTGTGTGAGAGAGAGAGAGAGAGAGAGAGAGAGAGAGAGAGGGTAGGATGAGGATAGTGTCATGTGTAAGGAAAAAAGGAAGGGAGGGAGTTAGAAAGAGAATGATGAGGGAGGGAAGAAACAAAGTAGAAAGTGGAGAAAAAGTTTTTTCTTCCTCTCTCTTTATCTTCAGCATGAAGAAACGTGGTAAGTTTAACACACACACACACACACACACACACACACACACACACACACACACACACACACACACATTGTTGCATCTATTGTTCTGCTAAGAGCTTTTCCATGCTAATCCCTGTGTAGTCCAAGTGTACAGAAATGTTAAAGATCATATAGGTCTAGATAGATTTGTTGAACACTGGATTGTTATACTTTCTATTTTTTGTTTGTTTGTGTGTATGTGTGTGTGTCTTAGAAAACATATTAACCACGTGAGGCCCAGTAGTGTTGCAACGAGTGTGAAGGACTCAAACAGTTTTCACACCCATTAAAGTCGGACATAACAGCTGGGCTTCTGTCCTCATTTCACATGTTTTTTTCACAAGTTCATATTTGGGTTTGTGTTGGGTTTACGTCTGGGTTTGTGTTGGGTTTACATCTGGGTTTGTGTTGGGTTTACATTTGGGTTTGTGTTGGGTTTACGTCTGGGTTTGTGTTGGGTTTATGTCTGGGTTTGTGTTGGGTTTACGTCTGGGTTTGTGTTGGGTTTACGTCTGGGTTTGTGTTGGGTTTATGTCTGGGTGTCTGGGTTTGTGTTGGGTTTATGTTTGGGTTTGTGTTGGGTTTGTGTTGGGTTTACGTCTGGGTTTGTGTTGGGTTTATGTTTGGGTTTGTGTTGGGTTTATGTTTGGGTTTGTGTTGGGTTTGTGTTGGGTTTACGTCTGGGTTTGTGTTGGGTTTATGTTTGGGTTTGTGTTGGGTTTGTGTTGGGTTTATGTCTGGGTTTGTGTTGGGTTAATGTCTGGGTTTGTGTTGGGTTTACGTCTGGGTTTGTGTTGGGTTTATGTTTGGGTTTGTGTTGGGGAAGGCTGAACATATAGAACATATACTGTAAATAATAAATACAAAATACATGTAGATTTGTTCTCACTGGTTCCTTCAGGCACCCTGTAGATAGATAGTTAATTTATTAGTGATTTACTTTGATTCTTTACTTTATTATAAATACATCTGTATGTAAAACACTTTAAGCAACTCAGGGAAAGTACTATATAAATAATATATATATATACATATAATGTTTATATAATGTACTATATAAAATATATATATATATATATATATTTTTTTTTTTTTTAGGTGTAAATTGTTTTACATTCTCTGGTTTCTTTCTGGGTTTGAGTTCAGTTTATTTCTTCAGTTTGTATTTATTCTTTGTACTACAGCCTGTAGGACTCCAGACTGCTCTCTCGGAGGTGTAGTTATTTAACTCGCCTGTATAAGTATTACAGTGAAATGAGATGAGGTTAAATATAATCCATTACACACAGAGGTACTGCTATTTGCTTTAAAACACATGAACTAGCAAACCTAATAAAAGGTGTAGTGTCATGTCACCTTTCAGTCCAACATCGTCCTCTAGTGGAGTATAATTTGCACACTCTACATCTTTGTATAAGTTTCTGTTTGTATTATAGATTTGTGCTTAAGTTCGTATTTTGGGTTAGATTTGCATAAAGGTTTGCATTTTGGTTTTGTTCATGGGTTTGGATTTGTGTCTGGGGTTACATTTGTGTTTGGTGTTGTTTTTCTATTTAAGTTTAGGCTTTTGGCTTGGTTTTGGCTTTGATTTGTATGATTGTCTGTGTTTGTGTATGAGTTTTGGATTGGAGTTGTGTTTGGAGGTTTGTCTTGGGGTTTTGTGTTTGGGTTTAGTCCTGTAGCCATGCCTGTGCTGTGGGTTTGGGTCTACAGACTGGATTCAAGGCCAAAACAATTTATTCATTTGGCCACAATCCAAGAACAGAGATGTACAGTTTAGAGTAAACAGTTTAGCTTAAAAGTTCCTAACACTCGCTCCTTGACTTCTGAAGTTCGAACTGAAAACCCTCTGGTCACTAGCAGGATATCTGTAATCACCACTTATTAACTCTATCAGTGTCATATAATTGTAAGCATTTATACACTTCTTCACTGCAACACAAACCCAAAGAATCAACTCCAGGACCAGGGTTTGGTTGCTCTGCAGCTTAAGGCTCAGGACCTGACTCCAGATCAGAAATCCGGAGATAAATATTAAATTTATACATTATTCCTTAATAAGAGATGTGACGGTGGCGAGGAAAAACTCCCTGAGACGGCATGAGAAAGAAACTTTGAGAGGAACCAGACACAAAAGGCAACCCATCCTCATCTGGGTGACACCTGATAGTGCGATTATTATTCATTTCTCTTCTATAGCTGTATACTATAGAGTCAAGCAGTGCTAAGTGTGTTGAAAGGAATTTGAGTATGAGCAACAGAGTCATTTCTGAATTCCTCAGAGGTTTAACTTTTTACGTCTATCATATCCAAGTGAAGTCATTGACTCTTCAATGATTGAGACTTGAGTGTAAACTGTTTTGGTAAGTGCAGTCTTTAGGCTATCCATGGAAGCCTAGGACTCTGGACTTGGGTCGCTGAACTTGGACCTGACTCGGACTGTATGGCTTGTGACTCTGGATTTGACATAAACTTTGGACACTGATACATCTAGTGACTTGACCATTAAGACTCAGTGTACAGTGTTACCATTTGAAAGAAAACTACAGTACAATTCAATTTTATAAAATGGAATTGACTGATTTAAATAATGGATTGTCTGTGCAGGTTCAGTCATGGTTGTGTCTGTAATTGTGTCGTTCCTCATCCTCGTCCCCTTGGCACTCTGTGTGCCTCAGTCACCATGTCGCCACTGTTGTGATGATGACTTTCTGCCAGACGAGGCTCCCACAACACTACCACCAGACACGTCGGCCATGCCTGAAATACGCACGTACATCAATATGACCATTCTCAAAGGTAATCTTAACATCTCTCCTTGGGATTTGAGTCTTGTGGGTTAAGCTGTCAGACTGGGGGTTGAGGGGGGATAGGATTTAAAAAAGCAATTGCTACTTAGTGAAGGCATTTAGCAAACGTCACCAATCCACACAGATCAGAAATTCTGGACTACCTGGAGTACACCACATCAAGACCCTTAGGACTAAGTCTTAAATCAGTCTGAATGCACAAGAAATGGAGGGAAAGGGCTGAGGAGCTGCATTGTAAGAGACCTGTTTCTTACAGTTGAGGTCCGCCGAATGCATGTGGTGAGAGCGTGTACGAGCATGTCAGTGCTAGTGCTGGGACCTGGTGGAGGAGAGGCTGATGTGGAAGAGAGCATGACCTGTATTTCTGCGCATGGTTGTGCATGTATGAGTGTGAAAGTGCATCTGTGTGTGCATGTGTTCATGTGTGTATGTGTCAGAAACTAGGTGTGTGTGTGTGTGTGTGTGTGTGTTGTGATGAAATCTTTCAGGCCTTCTTTTTGTTTCAGTTCCTCCCACTTAGCAGCTGTTTTTTTATCTGATGTCTGATTTGAATAAAGGGTCAAATCTAGGTTTTGTTTGTGCTTTGAGGGGATTTTTAAAGGTCTTGTTTTACAGTGTGAAACACATGCAAACTAAATAACCCACAATGAAAAGTGCAAGCTGATTTATGAACAGAATCTACTGTGTCTTTCACCCTTCCACTTTAAAAAGAGCAAACTCACCGTGACTGTCGAGAAGTGGAGTTTTATATGCACTCCCTGTATTTGCGTCAGTTTCCTCCGAATTGAACGAACGAATGAATGAATGAATGAATTAACTGATTTTTACAATTTGTTTTCTTCGAATGTGCATGCGATTATTTACATCATTATTCTTTGTAACTCCCTTGCAAGGCACGTACTAACTGAATTCATTTATTGCTACTGAAATTGTGCACGTTGGTATCCAGACCTCGGAACTGCAAACTGAAGCACTACTTAGACAAGTGCACTGGATTGGTGTACGCGGGAGTGAGTCTGCTGAAAACCAAGGGGAAATAAACGTAACCTCCTTCTTCAGTCCGCATGTGCTATTCCACGATTTTTCAGGTTTAAATGAGAGTGCTTGTGTTTAAAGGTGGTGGTCTAGACATTGAAAAACGCCATCTCTGCTGCTTCTACTAAAGACAAATCAGACAACTTTGGAGGTGTGAAGGTGATTTTAATAATCTGAATGTGGAGCCCAGAATATTTAATTGTACCTGTGGAACCTGACTCTGAATACGAGGAACTTTCCTTAGAATTTTTCGCACACTCTGAATATGACCCATTATTTTATGGTATTATTTACAAAGACTAAATTACAGTAGTTTTGGTACTTTGTCTTGATAAATGTAGCTGACTCAGAGTGTGTGTGATGTTTGCGCCAAAGCTCTTTAATCAGGTATTTCCTACTGCCATAGTCTCAGAAGGGAGTCGGAACACAGATATGGTAATTAGAGGCAAATCTGTACATGTCATTTCAAACAGGCAGGTTGAAATCAAAATGCAAAAATGTCTGAAAACAGGAGATCATTAACCATGAGCTAGGAATGATTGAGAAGGTGAAACCACAAACCAAACAGCATTTGCACAGCTAAAACTTAATCCAATGCAATCTTAGTCTGCTCCTCCCTCCTCAGGTGATAAAGGAGAAAAGGGAGAAAAGGGAACACCAGGGAAGCCTGGTTTAGAAGGTCCTCCTGGAGCACAAGGTCCTGAAGGCCCCAAAGGCTCCAAAGGTCAAGCTGGAGCACCTGGAGCTTCATGCAAGTCAGAACACTCTACATTCTCGGTGGGTCGACGCAAAGCCCTCCACAGCACAGACTCCTACCAGGTGCTTCTGTTTGACACCGTCTTCGTCAACATGCCCGGCCATTTCGACATGTTCTCCGGCAAGTTCCGGTGCAGCATTCCAGGTGTCTACTTCTTCAATGTCAACGTGCACACGTGGAACTTCAAGGAGACCTACGTTCACATCATGCAGAATGAGGAGGAGCGCACTCTGGTGTACACTCAGCCTGGACAGCGCTCCATCATGCAGAGCCAGAGCATCCTGCTGACCCTCGAGCTCAACGACGAGGTGTGGGTGCGTCTGTACAAGCGCGAGCGCGAGAATGCCATCTACAGCGACGATGTGGACATCTACATCACGTTCAACGGGTACCTCATCAAGTCGAACGCGGACTGAGAGAATCAGGACTATGAGGGGTGATGATTTGAAGTTACTGTTTCCACTCGGAAGTTCCCAAATATTTTATTCCTCTTATACCACAGCAATTTGCCAATGATTACAATTTTTTTATTTATTTAAAAAGCCATACTTTTTATCCATTTATAGTTATATTTAACGTTTTAGGACGCCCATGAAACACGTTAGTTCCTGTTCTCACTTAAGTTCTAGCAGCTATAAACAGTCATTTCCTCACCAGCCTCTCTTTATTCTCTCTCTTAAAGTTAAAAAATCGCAGCTTGTCATGTTACCTGGAGAAACCTCAAAGCGTAAACTCCTCTGTCCTGAAGATGAAAACTTAAAGTCACAGCTTTACCTCTGACTGTTACAAAGCGCTGACACTGGAGACTCCTTCCATCGATGTTAAATAAACGTCTCCTTACAGAAAACGTCCCCACGTCAACAGTAACACATTTTTTAATTTGAGAATTCGCCCTGTGAATGAGCTGTTACTATAGAAATGATAACGTATTAGAACACGCACATTAACATAAGTGATTTAAAAGCCTTTAATTCTGATCTTGGATCAGTTTTTTTTTTTCTTTGTGTCTCCTAATAATACAATCTAAGAAGGAAAAATAATACATCAGCGCTTTCAGCTTAATCAACTCCAACCTCATAAACCTCACACGTATATCTGCCACAGAGACGTGATGGTACCCTGTGATAAGGAAATCGGAAATCGTTATTCTGTTAACAGCACAATACCACACACACACACACACACACACACACACGCTTGAGCTGTTTACTAAAACCTTTTCATTAGAGTACTGAGTTCTGAGATCAGCTCATGTCTGTATGAGTAACTGGACTGATTCAAAGTTAAAATAAAACATCTATAACATCTACAAACATGAGCAAAACTTCGCCATGTGGCTGGGACATGATTTCCTATCAGAAGGGCTTCCTAGAAGAAGTAGAGCCCTTTTTAAGAGTGTAAGAACCTTTAATTATTCAGTTCACCAGTATGCTGAGGTGCGGTGTGGATAAGGCTGGGTTTAGCATGCTGACAGTTTTTTACTCTAAATAAAATAAGCGAGTTCTATATGCTAAGGTTCTTGTAAAGATAATATTAAGGATCATGAATATTATACAACCAAATGGAAATGTAGTGTATTAAGTACAAAAGAAATGTGAATTTTCTGTGGTTGGGGGTGAAAACTGTAGTACACAACACACACTTGCCAAAACCTCATATCTCCCCCAAAAACCATTTCAGGGTGTGTGTGTGTGTGTGTTAGCTTTGGGTCACTGTTCTTAGTTACTTCCATCATAAAATTTCCTCAAGCTCTGAAAGTATTTTTTATGCATTGAATGGGAATCAAAAATAATAATCTGATTTTAATGGTATAATTGCGAAATCAACATGCATGTCAGTACACCGGTCTCTCTGTGTGTGTGTGTGTGTGTGTGTGTGTGGAGTGTGTGTGGAGTGTGTGCATGTGCTGAACCGTGAACAGGATGTGTGTGGTTTCCCTACTTTAGGCCTCGAGCTGAAAGTGAAACAGTAAAGGAGCTGCAGTAAAGAAGGTTGAAGTTAGTATTACAAAAAAAAAACACCAAAAAAAAACGTGTTATATTTTATATTTTGATTTAAATCTAATTCTAAAATGTAATTCATTTTAAGACTCTGGACTCTTTCACACACACACACACACACACACACACACACACACACACACACACACACACACACACACACACACACACACACACTGGTTCAGGCCAGGGCATGATGTTTCATCATAAAACTGTTTGAGAGGGAGTTACAATACTTTTTGTGTTACAACATCCTGTGCAACACTGCAGGTTTGTTCTGTAACTGGGATTTCTTACTGGTGCTAAAAATGCAAATTGGTGCTAAAATGCTTTGCATTTTAATGCTTTTGTTAGTTAGTTTGTTTGTTTTAATGCTTGTGTATGTGTATTCAATATTATAATCGAAAAAGAAAAAAGTGTATATTAAAAATTTCTGAAGGCGATCAGACTGGCAGTGAACGAGATCTGCGGCGAGAGAGCACAACACATAAGGAACAAACCCCCGTGTGCGGTGCTGCGTGAGGAAAATAATCAACGACAGGGTGGTGTGATGAAGCGGAGTCACTGTTACAATACTGTAGCTGATTATTCTCCTATACCTGCATGTTCCCAAGTGTTTTATTCTTCTTATACCACAGAAACTTGTCAACAATTACATTTTTTATTTTATTTTTAATGAATGAAACATCACATTTTATCCATTTATAGTTACAAATAATGTGGAACATCCATGAAAATGAAAGTTAATTCCTGTTATCAGAACATGAATAAAAATAGAGAAACAAAAAGTACACGCACAATTACTTTATGATTTTTTTTAAAGGGATTTTATAAAAAATAATTTATCAAATAAATAATTTATCAAAGAATCGAAATCATACATTCTTATCCATAGCCACTGTAAATAAATGACATCCAGCATTGGACCAAAATGAACAGTAGCTCAAATGAATGAGGTGGAAAGAAAAAAAAAAAACGAACTGATCCGCTCGATAGCGTAAACACAAAAGGCTAAAGGGAGCGTTAGCGAGCTAGCGCAGTTACTGAGTGGTTTATTCTGCAACTAATACACTGCGATTTTTTTCCTTTAAATTATTAAAACACGGATCGTTTAGCTGTTATCTCACTGTTCTTTATCAAAGCTTTCCAAAGATCATCTTATGATGTAAAATTAAACATGCTAATCTGTGATGCAGCTATAAATTATTACTATTAATTACAATAAAAGTATTTTCATTTGTTAAATATTAAATATCTTGACTGTTCAGGGTTCAGAGGCGATGTAGTGCGTGCTCCATGCACTAGCTAGCTGCTAGGCTAGGTGCTTACAACGAAACCACGGCAAACAGCAGTAACACTGAATCAGGATCGCCTACCAGCAGCCCACGACTAGCATTCTGGGTAATTAGAGTGAAGTTAAAAACAATCAGGGCGTTAATTACACCACTCGCAGTTGTTCAGATCCCTCTGACTGCGTGTGAGGTCAGGAGTCACGCCATTATTAATGTCTTGAATTGTCCTGTTGCACTGACAGTTTCACTTCATCTAGAAATAAATGATCAGCAGATACAGACTTAATGTAAAAAAAAAAGAGAGTTGGTTCTACATTCAGGATATTTTCACTTCCTAAAATTCTTCTGCATACACACACACACACACACACACACACACACACAGATAAAAAGGCTCTGCCCTCCAGGTATGCTGAGTGCGTTGGTATTCAGCCCCATGACTCCTCCTTGTTTTCTATGACAAAGTGCTTTACATTGTTAAATTGTTTGTTTATTTCCATGGATAAAGACCGTTAACAAACAAAAGATCAGTGTGGGAAGGACAGAATGTCTCTGATGACTGTTGTCCCAGTGACATTTTCCAGTGGGGTCGTTGTCTTAGAGACAAAACCCAGAGAAAGAGTGGGATCCTGTTTCTGCTGCTTTCTCTGTGAAAAAGGCTCGGGTGTTTTCTCACACTGCAGTAGCCTTTGTTCGGACAAAGGTGGGGAGGAAGTCACCTCCTGACTACCTGGCGTCTCGCCACTCGCCTGAGTAAAGGCCACTACCCATCTGCTTGGATAAAGGCAACTAGCTACTCACCTGGATAAAGACAGCTAACCACTCACCTGGTTAAACGAAAGTAAACACTCACCTGTATAATGGCCACCACACACTTGCTGGGATAAAGGCAACTAGCCACTAACCTGGTTAAAGGCTACTAGTTACTCGTCTGATTAAAGGTAACTAGCCACTCACCTGGTTAAAGAAATTAGTCATTAACCTGGTGAAAGGTAAACTAGCCACTTGCTTAATTAAATATAACTCGCTACTCACCTGGTTAAAGAAATTAGTCACTAACCTGGTGAAAGGTAAACTAGCCACTTGCTTAGTTAAATGTAACTAGCTACTCCCCTGGTTAAAGGCCACTAGACACTCACCTGGTTAAAGGCGATTAGACACTTGTTTGGTTAAAGGCCACTAGACACTTGCTTAGATAAAGGTAACTAACTACTCACCTGGTTAAAAGTAACTAACCACTTTCTTAGATAAAGGTAACTAGCTACTCACTTGGTTAATTAATAGCTTTGTCATTTGGATATTAACATAGGAGAGAATCGTATTACTTAAGGAGGCTATTTAGTCATTAACAAGCAATGTATTTGGTTATTAGTAAATGGCTGCTACCTAAATAACTTTTTAGTAACCCAGGGCAGTTAACTGTCTGGTTATTGATACACAAAGGAAGGATTAGAAGACGTTAAATAACTAATAGCCAGTTGTTTATGCTAGGAGGCTAGCTGATTAGCTGGTGATCCATATGACCAAAGTTAATGACCAGGTTATTAATTAACACAAGGCAGATAGCTAATTATCTCATTGTTAAGAAGAGACCAGGGCAGTGGCACTGATATAACGTCATTCTTCTTCGTTGGGTCAAAGCGTGTTCTGAGTCGTTCTGCGTTAGAACCATTTTATGGCTCATGCAGAGTATTTTTACAGAATAAAGAACGAACATCAAGTTAGACTAAAACATTTATATATGCTTGAGAGCTTACATGCTTATTGTCTGCATATGGAAGGCAATGCATTACATAAAGAAAACCTTAGACAGCGATTCTTGGAACAGTAAAGTTAGTCCTGATTTGAGATTCAATCTCAAGTCCATTTTCTCACTTCCTGTGTGTATTGCTTTTCATAATAGTGGAAGAACTGTATATATTTATTAGCTATCTGGCAAATACTGACGCTCCAGCTATAAGAGCTGCATCTCCACAGCTGGGATGTTGGAAGTGCTTTTATGTATGCTCAAGTTAAAATCCAGTGTTGTAGTCCTCCTGCATGATGACTCCCTCTAGCCCTCATTTACTATTAAAAAATATTATGTTACCATTTTCGGGATCAGCGTTTCAGTAATAATTTCTGCTAAATAAATCATCAAAGTACCAACACTGACAATATGAGATAAAATGCCCTTGCAGGGTTCAATTACTTCACCAAAGATGAATTAACATTGTGGGGTATTCCAGCCGCCAGGCAGACATTATGTCGTGCTTTGCTGCTCATTTTCATCCTTTAGCATACGGATTCTCTAGCAAATAGCGATATTTGTTATAATTATCCAGCAGATATTTGGGAGCAAACATGTGCTCTTTAGGGTCTGCTAGAGGATAGCTTGATGCTGTCCCATCAAACCAGCCACCGGTTCGTATTAACTCCCTGATGTAACTCAGTTTCCGCTTCTCCTCAAAGTCCCCCCAGCGAGGAAAATCTCCATTTTGTGCAGAAATCAGTTTATAATAAATGCCATCTGGTGTGAAGCACCATGAACAATGCCATCCTGCGTAGTGAACCGGGCTTCCGATGGACCATGGCATTAGAACCTGTCCTGACTTCTTTTCGTACTCCCGGAAATCTGACATGGTGTAATAATTCCGTCGTCGTAGCAGAATCCCGTCCCCTCTATAGACCATAAGAAGCATGCCTATGGTGCATCCGGATAAGATGTCCAGTGTTCCCGGCTGCCTCCAGTAAAATCCATACAAGGACTTCCGCATGTGAATCCCAAACGGTTCCGTCCAACCATCGTAGAATTTGAGGAAAAGAATTCCTTCCCGAAGAGGAATCTCATCTGCATCGTCCAGAAGGAACACATCATCATGTCTCAGACCCTCAACCCTTAGCAATCCATTTTTGGACAAGAAGGTGCGCAGGTAATCGTCTGCGATCCAGCCGTTGGCGCGGCCACCTTTGGGGAAATGGTCCAGGAAGACGTACAGGATTTTGTGCTTCACATAATCAAAAGTTCCGCTGAGGAGGAGTCGAAGGAAGTTCAGGCGTTTGGCCTCACCATATGCAGTGTAGTTCGACTCGCACACCAGAAAGAGATCCACGGCATCTGCTAGTTCATGAAATCTCGCATGCAGCATGTCAAACTCGTGATTGATGTTGATCGCATTTATGATTCGACGTGGAACCTTCCTGGGCTTCAGGTGTGATTTGGTGGGAAGATTCGAGTGTTGCACCACTGTTGGAACGCCACAGTTAGGGCCGTGCCAACCCTGGCGGCAAACGCAACCCGACACCTCCCTCGCCGATATGAGTGGGTGATCTTGAGGAACGGTTTTATTTTTTATGGCACCTTCCAGTGTATTTGATTCCATTTCTGTCCCTTCAACGAAGCACAGCACTCCTCTCTCAGTGTGGATGAAGTAGGATGTGGGATCGTCCTGCAGAACGTGCACTCGTTTCTGAAGTTCTCTGTGTGGACCCGAGGGATTTAGCAGGAGCACATCTTCTTCTACTGGGTTCTGCAAGAATAAGCAAAGCCAACATCTATGAATATCCAAATTCTTTAAATGTCTAGTAGCAGGAAGTCCAGGTGACAGTTCTACAGATATTTTACCACTCTTCCGAGGTGCTTCAGGAGTTCACCTTCAAGATCAATTTACATGTCTAGACGCACTATAAAAGCCACATCCCTACATAAGAAATCACCTCAGACAACCAAAGGCCTCAGAGTTGGTGATAATTTTTCAAAATTTAGCAACCTGGGGTCCACCTACAATCATTTTACCCATAAAAAAGCAGGGTGATACCACAGTATTATACAGAAGACCCAGGTATTAATGGATGAACAGGCCAAACAGAGAAAGCTCCATTTCTCACACGATTAGCTACACATGTCCATCATCCCAATAAAAAAAAAAATCCTCATCACACAATCTTTTTGTGGTAAAAGGACAATAATTTAAGATCAAAGATGCCTTTTCAACTGTTTTAATGTTAGAAAATCAGAGGAAGAGAAAACCACCTGCTTTTTGACCACCTGATTTTGGAGCACAGAAAATAATGCTAAGAAAGCAACGCAAGGAACTTCAGCATTTACTCCCTTTATTTTAATAAAAGAAACTCCTTTTATTGTAACAGTGGATGGTTTATGATTTATGAGTAAGAGTGGTACACCTTTAATTAGTAAAACTTTAAGGGTCCAATTGTGTACCTTAAATTATTTTTAAAGGTAAACGAAGTATACTAAAGATATAAAGGTATACCTCTGATGGTACCTGACCAACAACAATGAACAGGACAGAGTAGTTCCTGTATTTCTGAGAGTTTTGAGCAATGCATGGTTTCTTCTGATTCTGGAAAAGTAAAGATACCTTTTTCTTACAGCAAACCCAATTTTTGCCTTCCTACGATTTGTCTGCAGCCTTATTACCTTCTGCTTATACGTGTCAGAGAGGAGGGGTGCAGTCAGTGTGTCTTGCCAGATTAAACCGCTGAATCCCACCAGTCGTAAGTGGTACGTGGACAGTCTCTGCAGCAGAGCTTCCTGATGGAGAGTTTTATAGCAGTACAACAGAGAGAGCAAACAAACGCCGGCTGTGCAGAGCAGTAAGTGCCGCTGCCTTCTCACTTTCATCCTGAGAGAGAAAGAGAGAGAGAGAGAGAGAGAGAGAGAAATCACAAACAAGACATTAGACTGTACACTTCCCACCTCTTTATCATGTATGTTGCCTGTAAAACGTGAAAACTTTATTTAAAAAAAAACAAAAAAACAAAAAAACAAAAATCCAAACCAACAGCACACACATCTCTCCTGAGCAGAGTTTTACAGAGTTTTCGGCTCGGTATTTCTTCCTGCTCGTGCCGGTTACTGGACACCGAGCTCTCACTCAGCCGGTAATCGAATGAAACTTTGCCCTGCAGTATGACATTGTCTCACACCGCTGCACTCGTCTCACACCGCCGCATTCTGACATTACCACAGTAACACTGTTTAGCCTCTAATCCAATTTCCCCATTAACACACATCAGGTTATTTCATGAGCAGGAAAGAAAACCGGATGCCTGTGTGTTTTATAGCCATGGGAACAAATGTGACTAGACTGCGAATGCCACTTCTCTGGTCCTGATACCTTGATTAACACTATTAAGCCACTATTTTTCCCCACTGATTGTCTCCCTAATTTATTCTTGGCCAATTCCCAGCCACCAGTTAGGTCTCCGACAGATACCAGCCCGGCAGGACGAAGGCTAACATGAGCTTCCTCCAGGACACGTGAAGCAAGCCAAATGCATCTTTTCAAACTGCTGCTCATGCTGCATCACGGGGCGATGTAACACACTCGGAGGAAAGAGCTCTCTTCCTCTTCCTCATGCATCAGCTCACAGATGCCCATGATTGGATAGTGCCACTGTGATTGACAGGGCAGAGCCAGTTTTGCTCTCTTGCCCATTCTGAGGCACTTCTTAATGATGTAATGGGGTGATTGCTAACGTTGCTATGCGCTAAGCGCTGGAGCTCTACTCTGTTCTTTTTAGCATCCCTTCTGCTATAACACACCTAAAATCAGCTCATACGATCTGAATAATGTACAGCGGAGCGCAAAAGTGTGCACTCCTTTGTTTTCTTTTGTGTTTATTTGATTAAAACCTGACTTAAATAATACAATAATACGGTCAGTAACATGGCAAGCTTTGTTTTTTTGTCTTATTAAATTCAAGGAAGTGCATAAAGAGTCTCTTTATAGCTGCTGTAACGTGAGTGAGATCTAACTTGTTTTTTGTGGACATTAAATGTAACTATAAACTGATATAAATAAATAAATAAATAAATAAAACTGACTTAAAAAAAAAAAAAAAGCTAGCATGAATTTATTGTTAAAGACAATAATATATTTATAATTAACAGAACAATCACCTAGAGTAATGAACAAGTTTTAATTTTCCCAGAGTGTGTGTGTGTGTGTGTGTGTGTGTGTGTGTGTGTGTGTGTGTATTTAGTCATTGGCTACAATGACGCTTTTCTTCCTAAGGTCCTACGCACTGCTAATTCTCAAATGTCTCAGTATATACAAAAGCTCTCCTCTCTCTCTCTCTCTCTCTCTCTCTCTCTCTCTCTCTTTCTCTCTCTCTCACACACACACACACACACACACACACA
>CM075002.1:1024269-1034269 GCA_037576825.1 Pangasius krempfi
AGTGTTTGCGTGTGTGAGTGTTTGCGTGTGTGAGTGTTTGCGTGTGTGAGTGTTTGCGTGTGTGAGTGTTTGCGTGTGTGAGTGTTTGCGTGTGTGAGTGTTTGCGTGTGTGAGTGTTTGCGTGTGTGAGTGTTTGCGTGTGTGAGTGTTTGCGTGTACAATTATTATTATTTTTTTTTTTGGTGCATGTTTGCTTGCGTTTGTTTGTACAGATTTGGTGTGTGTGTGTGTGTGTGTGCTTCCTTTTATTTGTGTGCATGCATTTGTGTCTCTGTGCTCGAGTTTGTGTGTGTGTGTGTGTGTGTGTGTGTGTGGCATATTTGCTTGTGTTTGTGTGTGTATACACTTGGCATGTTGAGTTCTTTGAAATGTTGTAATAAGACATCACCCATTAACACTGTCTGTGTGTGTGTGTTTGTGTGTGTGTCTGTGTGTCTCCAGGTTTTTTCACACTGGACGGCCAGCCAAAAAGCATGACCTGTCCTTCTACAGGATTGAGTGAGGAGGAGCTCACACACATCGGTCAGGTGGCATCGTCCGTGCCTGTGGAAGACTTCACCATTCACGGGGGTGTGTAAACACACACACACACACACACACACACACACACACTGCAGTGGTGTACATTTAATCTCTCTCTCTCTCTCTCTCTCTCTCTCTCCCCGTGTGTCTGTGTATTTGTCAGGTCTGAGTCGGATCCTGAAGGGTCGTGGTGAGATGATCCGGAACCGGATGGTGGACTGGGCTCTGGGAGAGTACATGGCCTTCGGTTCTCTGCTCAAAGAGGGGATCCACGTGCGTCTCAGCGGCCAGGACGTGGAGAGAGGAACCTTCAGGTGGCGCTGAATATCTTAGCATTGTCTAATCAGGTTTCTCAGACGGTGTGTATGCATGCAGCGTGAGCACCAGGCGTGACGTGTAAACCACACTTTCTCCTAGGAAAAGCAGCTTCTGTCCGATTCCAACAATTCCCTAATCCCTACCAGCCAACGGATCAAAAGCACGATTCTTCTAGTATCCTGAAATCTATCTTCCGAATTCGCTAACAATCGATTATCAGCTAACACACTCTCACAACCCTGGGTCCCATATTTTCTTTCTTTCTAATACAGTTTTTTTTTTTTCTTTTTCTTTCTTTTTTCTGTCTCTCCTCCACAGTCACCGTCACCACGTCCTTCACGACCAGAACGTGGATAAGAGGACGTGTATCCCCATGAACCACATGGCCCCGAACCAGGCTCCCTACACCGTGTGCAACAGCTCGCTGTCGGAGTACGGAGTGCTGGGTGTGTACGCTCACTACGCTCACTACAGACACACTCGTTTCATATTTATCTGCATGCCTCTAACCCGCCGTCCCCGTTCCCTGTGTTTGTTTTCCCACTTCCTTTTCCTGCTCCCAGGTTTCGAGTTGGGATTTGCCATGGCCAGTCCTAACGCTTTGGTTCTGTGGGAGGCCCAGTTTGGAGACTTCCACAACACGGCCCAGTGTATAATCGACCAGTTTATCTGTCCCGGACAGGCCAAGTGGGTCCGCCAGAACGGCATAGTCCTGCTGCTGCCGCACGGCATGGAGGGCATGGTGAGACTACATTACCCACAATTCACCTGCATGAGTCATTCCTAAGCCCTTTTTTCAGAGCTTAGCAATTTGACTGTAATTTATTACAGTATTTGCTGTATTTACATCTGTGATGTGATCGTGACCATCGCACTCAGGAAGTACTTCTGATTTATTTATTTTTTATTTTAATTTCCCATTCTTTTATTATTATTATCATTATTATTGGAAACAATTGCATGAAACAAGTTAGTTCCTGTTATTGCTTGCATTACAGCAGTTTTAAACAGTCTTTTCCTCACCAGCCTTTCTTTTCTTCTCTGTTGATATTGATATTAATAAGACAAAAAAAAAAAAACACACACAGCTGTCATTTTACCAAGAGGACAGAAAGCGTCAGACTTTCCCGCGTTTCGAAAAATTAAAGATTGAGCTTTACTTCTGACTCTTACAAAACGCTGACACTGGAGACTCCTTCCAAAATGTCAAATAAACATTTAATCTATCGTTCAGCAGAGTACCCGATTTATTCTTGCTATATAACAATAGAGCATTTAAACAGCTGTGTTAAAGTGTATAAACCAACATGTGCTGCTGTTGATGCATTATTTAATTCTCTCTCTCTCTCTCTCTCTCTCTCTCTCTCTCTCCTTCTGTAGGGTCCCGAGCACTCCTCAGCTCGCCCTGAGCGTTTCCTGCAAATGTGCAATGATGATCCTGATGTTTTCCCCGTAAGACAGATGTTTTTTGGTTTAAATCTTGATTAGGTCCAGTGCTTCAGTGTTTGTTTATTCCAGTGCTTATGCATTTTCTCCTGGAGATACACCTGTAGACGTGTACTGATAATCTTTTCAAACTTACCGTTTTTAATCGGGACGGGAAACTATTATTGGATAGCCAGCAAATTTAAGCAATGCCTGCACAGAAATACCAAGACTTTGTCATGCAGGATGTTAAACACATACACAGAGTTTGCATGGAAATGCGACCGAGCATGACTGATTAAAAAAAAAAAAAAAAAAGTGTTTATAGCATGTCCTTTTCTTAAGTGTGTGTTGGAGCAGAATGGCAGACAGAATTGTTGACGTTTAGATGCAGGGCAACATGATTTTTATACAACAGAGTGAAATTGTATCAAAGTTGTTATGAAAATATTTTCATATCAGCCCAAGTACGTGTACTTTCTAATTTTGTTTAAAACACTTCATCGTGCTGGTAAAGGTCTTCAGAATACCACTGGTTCCTTACAGTTTCTGTACATCATTAGTAGGAAGGGTCTCTGTTGTTTTGTAAATAAATTTATTGTTCTGGTCCGATTCTGACATCCAGAAAATCACGGACGACTTTGAGGTGCGTCAGCTGTACGACTGTAACTGGATCGTGGTGAACTGCTCCACTCCCGCCAACTACTTCCACGTGCTGAGGAGGCAAATCCTGCAGCCCTTCAGGAAGCCTGTGAGTTTACACTAACACTGCAACACACACACACACACACACACACACACACACACACACACACACACATATACACATTGATTTGTGGTTCTTTCTCTCTTCTGCAGCTCATCATTTTCACTCCCAAATCTCTGCTACGCCACCCAGAGGCCAAGTCCAGCTTTGACATGATGCTGCCTGGTCAGTCATGTGATCAGATTTCATGTGTTTATTTTAACTGTTTGATTTTTATAAAATATTTTTTTAAATTTTGTTTTAAGTTCATTTTGGATTACATCTTTTTTTTTTTTTTGAAGCAGGTGTCTGCCTACCTGTCTTTCTGTCTATTATCATCTGTCTAATTTAGTCTCTATAGGTCTGCTTTTATCTTTCTGTCTGTGTGTCTGTTGCCTGTCTATCCATCTGTTTATCTTTGTCTGTCTGGCTTCCTGTCTGTCACTCGTCTGTGTGTCTATAGTCTTGAATAACGTACGTGTGTGTGTGTGTGTGTTTTAGGCACACATTTCCAGCGTGTGATCCCAGAGGAAGGTCCTGCAGCCCAGAACCCAGCTGCAGTGAAGCGTCTGCTCTTCTGCACAGGGAAGGTTTATTACGAGCTCACACGCGAACGCAAAACTCGTGACATGGAGAACAACGTGGCCATTGCACGTATTGAGCAGGTACAACACACACACTCTCTCTCTCTCTCTCTCTCTCTCTCTCTTTCTCTCTCTCTCTCTCTCACACACACACACACACACACACACACACTAGGTACACACTCAAACTGCTAATGATTATAAAGGGTGTGTTGTCAAACACAGAACAATGAAAAGACTGTGATGAAGTGAAAAAAGATTTTTTTTTTCCCTCTTGTCTTTTTCTTTTTTTTTTGTGCACTATTTTCATCATTTATCCAACGCTATAACAGTGCTAAAATTTTTAATGGTATCCTAAAAGTGCTACCTAACTTCAGTGATGCTAGTCAGCTACCAGGCATAGTTAGCATTGTGCTAATCCGACCCAGGTTGTATTTGTTTCCTTGTCATCCAATTTTTTTTTTTTTTTATGGATATTCATGTTGATCACAAATGGTCATTTAAATCTCGATGTGAAATACTCGTCTAGAACACACACACTGGCTCACTTGTATTTACAAATCTGGTTCCCTCCCATGTTTATTCATCATTTAAATACACATACTCATGTGTCAAACATGTCATACGCTCTGAAAACAGGTTTCTGTTGGCAGTTCCTCATGTCAGACCCGAGCTGAATTATCTTCACTGGGAGAATTTTATCAATCATTCATCTTAAAGGACATGGAAGCTGGTTCCATCTATCGATCACTGCTTTTGTCCACTATTTTTATGACGTTATGCTAACCGTATTATCTCATTGCTTTGTCTGAAACTTAGCTTGTTTGTTGTTTTGTTTGTTTGTTTGTTTGTTTGTTTGTTTTCCAACGCTTAGCTCTGGTTGTTAGCCCGTGACAGCTAGCTCACGAGGTTTTATCACTCACTTAATGATTGTGTAATGCTATATCGCTAACTTTGGTCTCATTCACAGTTTAATCCCTGAGGTTTATTATGCAGTAACTACATGAAATAATAATAATAAAACCAACACTAATCCCATAGGTTTATAGGACTATAAAGAGATCTCCTTATTATCTCTGTAGTTTCCATAGAAACAGAATTAGTTTATTTTCAGATAGAAATAAAAGGCGTCTGTTTAAGAACACAACAGTAATCTCACATTTAAAGGAAATACCTGAAGGAAAAGTACGCTAGGAGTCAACTATTCTACACTCTGAACTATTTTTTAGCTTACTCAGCTCTACTTATACGTATATTTTCCACATTATTTATGTTTTTATATGAACAAGTTTTAATCCAGGAACGTTATCCTGACATGTTCGAAATACATGCTAATTATCAAGCATTTCAACTTGTATTTGGACAAGAGATTTCAATCTCATTTGAATTAAAATCTCTTTTAACTTCTTTTTACTGAAACTCTTCAGCCAACATTTGGAAAATAACTTGAAGCAATAAATTACCAGACAGAAACGTTTCTGTTACACGTTAATTATCAACTTTCCAGGTGTGTGTTTTCTGACTCATTCAGTTTCTCATAAGGAATATGAGGAGGTTTAGGAGAAACGATTGTGTCGAAGTAGATAGCTAAATGATGAAATCATCAATATTAAATATCCTGAGATATCAAAGAGAAACCTTCAAGCAAAGAACTTTTCCTCTGGGATTAGAGTGAGAGGTGGAGTTAGAGTTGAACTAGTGGAGTTAGAGTTTAGAGTTAGAGTTTCGGAGGTTAAAGTTGGTTTGAAAAACAATTTAACCAAAAAACAACAAAGGAAAAAAACACAAGTTGGGCTTGAAATCAAGTCAATCAAGTCAGATAATCAAACACTAGAATACAAAACCAGAACTGCAAAGAGAGAGAGAGAGAGAGAGAGAGAGAGGCTGCATCCTTACGCCTGATATGACTATAAATGTTGTATAAATGTGAACAAGCAATAATATCAGCTACACTTTACTTATATAAGAGAACCCCAGAGGGAAGCGAGTGAACTAACAACGCACTGAAACATTCATTTTATCCCCTAAAATCTGAGTTTTCTTCTTTTTGTCTCACTCACATTGCCTTTAAATGAGATGTTCAGCTTTCTAATATCTGACCGAGGATGTTTCTTTCTCCGGTTCTTGTTTAAGCCGCGTCTTGCGTACTGTTCTGTGTTGCATCATGGTCCTGAAGAAACGACATTTCGTTCCAAGGTATAGAGGAATGACAATAAAAACTCACTTGACTTGACTCGAGTAAAACACTTGGGGACGTGCTGCTATAGGAGAATAACATTATGGTAACAGTAACGCCGTCACTCGGTATCTAAATTTAACAGCAGCACATCCTGTGTTTATTTACTTTTTTTTTTTTATTTTACCTGATAATTGTGTGACTAGCAGCCTGTGCTCTCAGTCCTCTGTTACACAGTGATGTATGAGGCATTGGTTCCTCATGGCTGCTTGTTACTTCCTGTTGGTGATAAAATAATCAAACTCCCTGAGAAGGTCTTACCAACACACAGCCACATCGTGTGATATTGACACTGTGTGTTCAAACACAAACACGGCGTATTTCTGAACTCTGTCCTCATAAACATCTATTAAAAAGCGCAGTGTATGTGCACACCAGGGTTTTGTTATTAAATGCGGTTCTAATCATCTGTAATAAACGCATAGATGTGACTCATGTGCAGTGACATTTTATTGCCAAACCCTGATCGAGTACTTTGTCCCGGTCCTGTTTTATTTGCTCCATTGGGCTTCTTGATGCGGTTTGTTTAGGTAACAAATTCTGGGTTCTACGTGACTTCTGATTGCTCCAGAACTAATTTCAGGGTTTCATACCAACCAGCAGGGGTTAGTATGCTCTGCACTGCTTTTGCACTCAAGTCTCAACAAACTTCAACAAAATTGACTTAATATGAAAACTATCATTAATTTTCCTGGTTACAAAATTCCACTTATTGACCACAGAGTATACAGTTAAAGAAGGGATTTATTTATAATCGCACTATCCCGTGTCACTCAGATGAGGACGGGTTCCCTTTTGAGTCTGGTTCCTCTCAAGGTTTCTTCCTCATGAAGTCTCAGGGAGTTTTTCCCCTTACCACTGTCGCCTCTGGCCTAGGGTCCCTGGAGGATTAGTGGTTAGGCCACAGCGCTCTTACTACTGCAGCCTGGGTTCGATTCCCACATCAAACCCGCATAAAATTGGGGAGGGTTGAATGACAACCAGTGCCCCTGGCTTGCACATTAGGGACAACTTCATAGGTATAAATTTAAAATTTATATCTTTAATATATATACAGTATTTCTGTAAAGCTGCTTTGTGACAATGTCCATTGTTAAAAGCGCTATATACATAAAATTGAATTGAATTGAATTGAACAGGGGTGAATACTTATGCGAAAATCACATTTAGTTATTTTATTTTGTTCATCATTTTGTAAACTATATTGATTTTCCCAGCACTTCTGTATTATGATCTATTTTGTTGAGATTCATGACCTATAATGGTGTAATATGCAGCTCTCGAACTTCAGCACTCACTTGACTTCCTGTGGTTTTTTTCATTTTCAGTGGTGTTACACAGACGATCTTGTGAAAGATATTTGAAAATAATACTGTGTGTGTTTTTTTTAGCTTCCTCATACTCGCTGGACACTGTTTAAACACAGCTTTATACAGAGTTTAATACAGAGGAATGGTCGTGATTTTCTTTTGAAAAATGCTGTGGTTCAGGAATCAAGCAGGAAAAAAATATCTCGCGCAATGGATTTGTTTCAAAAGCACTTTTATTAATTTTTATTAAGCACTGAAAAGTTAGGATTTTGTTTAAATCCACACACACGCTTTCACTAATGACACTGGAAGTAGAAGCGTTTTAAAAAATTGATTTGATTTATTATACATTGTGTCTTGAGTAAATTAAACTGCAGATTAATTGTCACAATCCTACAGGCTGATTAAATAAATTGGCCATTAGAATGCCAGCTACAGAAGGTTCAAAGCCTCGTTTTATACTCAAACATGCTGCAATATCATGAATTTTATCTTATTTTAATAGAAATCTATAAATAAATTTATGACACACGTCAGGTCAACTCCAGTAGCGAGTTCAGTTTCCCAGAACGCACCGCAGCCTACAGACATGGACGCCCCGGACTACACTTCCCATAACTCACGAACTCTCACACGTTCACAATCTTTGGACTTCTGATTGCACTGACCTGTTTCCAGTCACACACACACACACACACACACACACACACACACACACACTTTATAAACAGACTTTGGAGCCTGCCTAATTGGGAAGTAGCACTCAGAGTACACATCTGACACACCAAGCCTTTGATTCTGTGATTGTTATTCCGATTGTGATCCTGATTGTCTCCTGGTTTTTGGATTTTTGGATTTGTCCTGTTCATGCTGTTTGTTGATCGCCTGACCATTGGCTGTTCTCTGTTTTTGACTTTGCCTAATGCCCTTCATTAAACACTAACTGCACTTGCATCTGTCTTGGGCCACCCAGGTATGCAGCGTACATACCATCTGCTACGGGAAAAATGGTGGCAACATGCACGCTGTCGTACACCGAACCGTCTCTTCATGTACCGTTTGTGTTCAAGCCAAGGCTGCTCGAACCCTGCCAGCCAGTAAACTTGTGCCTCTGCCCACACCACAGCAGCTCCGGTCCCACCCTGATTTCATCACAGACCTCCCAGAATCGCGCAGTCACACTGTCATCCTGGTTATCTTTGACCAGTTCTCAGAATTGCTACGCCTCATTCTGTTGCCCGGCCTGCCCACAGCCTTCGCCACAGCAGAGCTCCTGTTTAATCATGTATTCTGCTACCTTGGGATTCCAGAGGACCTCATCAGCAACAGAGGATCCCAGTTCATGTCAAGTATGGGCTTCATGGAAGAACTGGGTGAGACAGTCAGTCTGAGGCTACCATCCACAGACCAACGGGCAGGTGGAAAGGGCCAACCAGGAAATCAGCCGTTTCCTAAGGACCTTTTGTGCTGAAAACCAGGAGGATTGGGCCCAGAATTCTTTAAGACGCTCAGCTACTCATTTAACCCCCTTCCAGTATGTGCTTGGGTACCAGCCCCCTCTGTTCCCCTGGGTGTGGATCCCAGCTCATAGCATCTTTGACCCCAGCCTGTGCCAAGAGCTCCATGCCAGACACCCTGAATGCCCTGGGCCCTGTACGAGGAGGAGGTCCAGAAAGAACAGCGCTCCTGGAGTGAGCCCTCCGGAAAGGGCTTGTGACGGGGCGGATCTCTGTCAGGCCAACTCTGATAGCGAACTCAGTTTCCCAGAATGCACTATGGCCTACAGACATGGGTGCCCTGGACTGCACTTCCCATAACTCACGAACTCTCACGTGTTCAATCACCAGACTTCTGATTGCACTCATCTGCTTCCAATCACACAATATTTATTATGCTGTACATAGGCTGCTACCGCTTATGTCTACACTATTTCAGCAACTTATACTGTACTCCTTGCACTATTGTCACAGGATTCACTTTCTAATAGATCTGTGTGCTGGTGGGCGCTGCACTGGGACTTACTGCGCCCTTTGTCTATCCCAGTAGTCAGTGTACTGTCTTGTTCTGTCTGCATGTTTGCACTTGTGCACTTTTTATGTATAAATTTCTGTAGTCCCTTGTAGTTCTGTGTAGTTCTGCGTAGTTTGTCTTATGCAGCACCTTGGTCCTGGAGAAACGGTGTTTCGTTTCACTCTGTACTAACTGGCTGTATATGGCTGAATGACAATAAACTCCACTTGACTTGACACTTTATAAACAGACTTTGGAGCCTGCCTAACTGTGAGGTGAGACTCTGAGTACACGCCTGACTTACGAAGCCTTCGAATTCCGTGATTGTTATTCCGGCTATGATCCTAATTGCTTCTTGGTTTTTGTATTTTCTTTGGATTTGCCCTGTTTACGCTGTTGATCGCCTGAACATTGGCTGTTCTGCTTTCAACTTTTCATAACAAATTGGATTTGTCTGCTAGCACTTCATTAAATACAAACTGCACTTGCATTCGCCTCAGCCTACTTTCCCTGACGACGCAGTAATAGCATGTGTACTTTGCTCGGACCGTGTGCGTTTAACCGTCTGCATGTGAGAGTTTTTATTACAGGCCTAGAGGAGACAATCCCCTGATGTACTCCAGTGTGGTTTGGAGAGATTTGGGTAAATGCGACTAAAATGCATCTCAGATTGGATTTCGGTCTATTTTAGAGAACACCTTAATCCATCTTTTATTTCATTTCAATGCTCTTTTACGATTATTGTTCATCATACTGTATGAGAGTCCAATAAAATCCTGGCTGAATTAACAGACTGTGCGATAGCGTGCCTTCTCCATGTCAGATTTTACAATAAAGGTTAAAGAAAACG
>CM075002.1:1105911-1108411 GCA_037576825.1 Pangasius krempfi
ATCACGCATATATACTCATTACCATACTCGGCTCATATATACTCGTACTCATCACGCATATATACTCATTACCATACCCGGCTCATATATACTCGTACTCATCACGCATATATACTCATTACCATACTCAGCTCATATATACTCGTACTCATCACGCATATATACTCATTACCATACTCAGCTCATATATACTCATACTCATCACGCATATATACTCATTACCATACTCGGCTCACATATACTTGTACTCATCACGCATATATACTCATTACCATACTAAGCTCATATATACTCGTACTCATCACGCATATATACTCATTACCATACCCGGCTCATATATACTCATCACCTGTACTGTATATACTCATCACACCGTACTCATCACCGTACTCATAATTGTCACACATATATGCTCATTATCGTACTCATCATCATATTTATTACCAATCATACTTATCACTTACCTAATCACGTTAGAGCTAGTTAGTGGCTCTCTCTTTCTTTGTATCTTTCTACGTCTTTCTCTGTCTTTTTCTCTCTGTATATGTCTCTGTCTGACTGTGTGTGTGTGTGTGTGTGTGTGTGTGTGTGTGTGTGTGTAGCCGAGCGGAGTTCAGAGCGGATGAGGCGTGGCAGCGGTGGGAGTAGCAGTGGGCGTGGCCAGCGGAAGGAACTGTGGCAGAGAGACGAGTGTGAGGAGAGAGCAAGTGATGGCTCAGAAAGTCCTGGTACTGGCACCAGCTGTGTTCTAATACCATTTATAACATGTTCATAACACTCCCTTACTTAATCGTGTGTGTGGATGTTTTGTGTGTGTGTGTGTGTGTGTGTGTGTGTGTGTGTGTGATGTGTTTTAATGTCAGAACGCAGAGAGAGGAGCACGCGGGATCCCTCGCTGGTGGTGGCTTACGTGTGTAAGGTAATAACCAGTCATGACATCACTTCCTGTGTTTACGTCAGGAAGTAAAGCTCTGATTACTCACTGCTGTGTTCACTCGCAGCTGCACCCGAAAAAAGGCAACTTCCTGGTGCACAAAGCCAAAGAGCTGGGACTTCCTGTGTGAGTGTTTTTATACACTTATTCTCTTTACCTTTATCCTCCATGGGCTTTACGATGTGTGTTTATACTGTCCTGTGGTTCACTCACAGAGGAACGGCGGCCATCGGACCGCTCATATCCGCCTTAAAAGACGGGAAAAGCATCACCTACGAGGGCAAGGAGGTAAAATCCTGCATTTACGCCATAATCATTGTCATTTTCATAGCGTAGATGTAATACGTGCTAAGATATAACAGCTGAGTTTTCTCTCGAGATTAGCTTTACCTTGCTATGTCACACTTTTCTTGCTAGACCGGCTTTCGCTTTTTACATTAGTTCTCTACTTTTGAATATTTATTTCTTTTTTAACCTTTTGTTCCAATTCATTTGGTTGTTGCAAACTATCTAGCTGATGGATCTGAAACACACACACACACACACACACACACACACACACACACACTATATACATATATATTATTAGCAAACTTTAGAAGTCTTCTGTTGTTAGCATGGCTGGTCTTTGCTGAGGTGCTGCATGAATGATGAGATTTGGGATGAACCGTGTGTGTGTGTGTGTGTGTGTGTGTGTGTGTGTGTGTGTGTTTCAGATCCAGCCAGATGAAGTGTGCACTCCAGCCGATCCGGGCCCTGTGTTCCTGGTGATCGACTGTCCCTCTGAAGAGTTTGTTCAGCCGCTGTGCACCAATCAGATTCTCGGACGGTGACGTCATCTTCACTTTCTCTTAACCATTAAAGTAAAACCTTAAAAACCACTGCATGACAAAATGTAAGCGAAACAACGAACGATGACGAAGCTCGTGTTTGATTCTCGTCGATCCGTCTAGAAAACTTTGAAATCCATGAGGTGTTCCTCAAGGTCCAGTTCTTTGTCCCTTCTGCTTCAGTGTGTATATTTTCCCCTGTTGATAAATTCATCACTCGGTTTTAGCTTAACTCATGCTGACAGGCAACAATGTCAGGATTTTTGTTTATTGCAGCTCCGCCCCCCCAAACATCACTAACAGCTTCAAAAAACAAACAAACAAACAAACAAACAAACAGGAAGCAAACAGGAAGCACAATTACAGTAAAGACGATGCAGTGAAATTTAATAGGAAGTGTAAATAAGACTGAACAGGCCCGGCCTTCAAAGCTATTCAAGTCACCATAGCAACCGTATCCCCCCCCCCCCCCCCCCCCCACACACACACACACACACCTGTATCCTGACAGATGTTAATACCTCGACAGATGTCATCATTTTCCAAATTTGGGAATTGCTGGAATAGAAAAGACTTTTTATTAACAAAACACCTCCATGTTTAATGTTTGATTTTTGGTGTGTTTGATGTTTTAGGTGTGTACCACTACATACAGCACTGACTGTGTGTGTGTGTGTGTGTGTGTGTGTGTGTGTGTGTGTGTGTGTGTGTGTGTTAGGTATCAGAGCGGGGGTTC
>CM075002.1:1115911-1154144 GCA_037576825.1 Pangasius krempfi
TATCTGGGTTGGAGACCATGACACGAGTTTTTCCTGTAACCTCTATTTTTTTCTTTTATAGTGTTGCGTCATGTTATCACCTTTACCTCGAGCCACACGCACTCTGAACGGATGAAGTACTTGTCTTGAATTTGAATGCAGGGAATAAACGCGTACGTGTCTCTTCAGTCATCTTTAAACACTGTAGTAGCGAGGCTCTGGCCTGATGAGCTACCTTCAGCTAAATAATTTATGTACGCTCCTGGGTAAACGAATGGGCCAAGCCTAAAATAGCAAATCTGAAGCTTTTAATGGTCTTAACAACAAGCCATTGGTGCGTAAATGAGCAGGAATGAAGCAGATGCGCTCCTGAGAGCTCCTGTGCCTCCGTTTCCTGGTTTCCTGTTTGGGGGAAAAAGCTAAAAACAGGGAAGTTCTCTTTTATAGTCTTCTTCTATGCAAAGATAAAATCATGATAATGATAAAAATGTTTGATGTAAAATTCAAACTTACATGTGTGTCTGGGTGGACGTGGCTGTAATTTTCCAAAAATATCTTCTGGGATGTTGTTTTTTCTTAAAAGCTCAGTGATTATGTGGTTATCTGCCGCACCTGATGCAGCCCATCAAGAGCCATGAGGCTTAAACTTTAAGCGAAATCAAAGGAAAAAGCTTCCTGTACTAAGCTCCTTCTTTTCTTGCTCATTTCCTGACCAGTGATTTATTGTTAAGATCATTAAAAGCTTAATATTTTGCCTTTTTTTTTTGCCCAGGAGTGTAACTGCATGTAATTGGCTGCGACAGAGGATCAGCTACAGAAGCTGCTCAGGTTCATATTAAAAAAAAAAAGCTAGGGTTCAGCCAGGGCTGATGATCTACGGACATTATTTCCCCATAATTTGATCAGTTCTGTGACGGTATTTTTGCACATATTGTCCCGGGGCTGCCGGTCGCTTAAACCTGCCCAGTGGGTTTGGCGTCACGCTGATTAAACGCGCGCTCAGCCGAGTGTCTCGTTGTCGTCGGCGACCCCCAGGGGGCACTGCGCGCTCGGCAACACGGAGCTGCGTTACAGTGATGTGATAAAGGACCTCGGTCTGTAAGAGCGAGTGAAAGTGTGAGCATTATTTTTGCTTTTTTAAAAAAATATATATATATGCAGATTCATGAGATTCGGTGTCTCTGTTGATAAAGAAAGTCCTCAAACCTACATGTATCCACACACACACACACACACACACACACTGAAAATCTGCTTGGTGTTACTAGGTTTTTTGTGGTTTTCCTGTGGAATTGGACTGTAATTCTGATTTAAAGGCTAATTTTACAGTATAAATGTTTAATCGTATGTATGTGTGTGTGTGTGTGTGTGTGTGTGTGAGTGATTTCAGGCTAATTTCGGGAGCTGGCTTTTAAGTTTGCTTTATTAAAGTTGCAGTATATGAGGTTATTTAAGATTGCAGTGCAGTGATGGCTGCCATGCTGGAGTTAAGCGTTGTGAGCTGCACACAGAAGTGTTTATTAGCTCGTTTACATTCCATCTTTAAATGAGGCTCAATCCCAGGGTTTTCCTTCTGCCCTACACACCCGACTTAGGGCCCTTGCGTTTAGTGTCGAAGGTGAGATTCCGCCACAGAAAATGGGTAAAAATTATTACTATTATTTAATTGTTTGCACTCGAACTTACAATATGTGCATGGATTTGGTTTTAAGTATTGGCACTCTCTGCCATGTTTAATGTTTTCCATTAAAGGACATTTTGCTGTGTTCTATACACAGTAGCTACTGAGATGCACTGCTCTGTTCAGTTAAAAAAAAATCTGTGGTGTGGGTGAGTGAGTGTGTGTGTGTGTGTGTGTGTGTGTGTGTGTGTGTGTGTGTGTTGGGGGGTTTTCGCATTAAGCTGATTACTCCACTTTGCTGAGGTGTGAAGTACTCGGGTGTGACCACAGAGTGAATTTGTGTTCGTTATGTTGCTACAGGGCATCTCTCTCTCTCTCTCTCTCTCTCTCTCTGTCTCTCTCTCTGTGTCTGTCTGACTCTCTCTGTCTCTCTCTCATTCTCTGTGTGTCTGTCTGTCTGTCTCTCTGTGTCTGTCTGTCTCTCTCTCTGTGTCTGTCTGACTCTCTCTCTGTCTCTCGCTCTCATTCTCTGTGTCTGTCTGTCTCTCTGTGTCTGTCTGTCTCTCTCTCTCTCTCTCTGTCTGTCTGTCTGTCTCTCTCTCTCTCTCTCTCTGTGTCTGTCTGTCTGTCTGTCTGTCTGTCTCTCTCATGTTCTCTGTGTCTGTTTCTCTCTGATTCTCTCTACTCTTTTGTCTGTCATTTTGTGTGTGTGTCTCTCTCTCTCTCTCTCTCTCTCTCTCTCTCTCTGATTCTGTCTATCCTCTCTGTCTGTCTGTCATTTCTCTCTCTCTGGCTCTGTGACTTGTACAGTAGTTGGTACTGAATGTAGGTTGGTGCAATGCAAATCCGTTTGTGCACTAACGCACACTGCAGGTGTTTAATGGGGACTGTGTGTGTGTGTGTGTGTGTGTGTGTGTGTGTGTGTTGTACAGTAGTTATTACTGAATGTGGGTTAGGTCCTTCAGGGATCTTTGCTAAATTCTCTTTAATGAAACATCGCCTCTCCTTTCCGTTCCCCTTTCTCTTTCCTTTTGTCATCTTAGCAGAGCTTCACACTTTTGTTGACTGATTCTCTCTCTCCCTCTCTCTCCCTCTCTCTCTCTCTCTCTCTCTCGCTCTCTCTCTCTCTTTCTGTGTGTGTTTGATTCTGTACTGGCAAACCTGTGGTCAATACACACACACACACACTTCCCTGTGATGCATCACTGTGCTGCTGGCCACCAATTTAGCATTGTGTTAATGCTAGTAGTTCTTGGCTCATTTTCCCACCACCAGTTTAATAAAACTGCAGAATAAGTCTGTATTAAATTTAATATACGAATCACTTCTAAAATCCTGTCTCCATCTTCAGACTTTAGGCCACGCCCCCTACCTGAGTCTGATGCTGCAATTTAACGTTACACTCTCTTTTCCCCGTATCTCTCTCTCTCTCTCTTTTCCCTCCGGTGGGCAGTGAATCTGTGTTGATATGAACAGACTGATGTGTGTGTGTATGTGTGTGTGTGTGTGTGTGTGTGTGTGTGTATGTGTGAGAGAGAGAGGTGCTACTGATTGCTCTGAAGATCGGATCCCCAGGACATGCCGGTAATTACCGTTACACTCGACTGTCAGTCAAATGTCTGGGCATGTCTGACTCAACCAGAGAGCGTTAAAATCTAGCGGACGTTGAGCCGTAGGTGAGAGAGAGAGAGAGAGAGAGAGAGAGAGAGAGAGAGAGAGACTGAGCGAGAGGGAATGAATGAATTTGAAGGAAAGAAAGATGCGTCAAGGAGAGCCAGGGAGAATAGGAACAGATGAAAGGAGTGTAAAAGCAAGAGCAGAGATCCCAGGGAGACGTTTGATAAGCCTGCACTGAGGCATGATGCCTCTTTTGTAGTACGGCATAAGGAGAAAGAGTGAGAGAGAGAGAGAGAGAGAGAGAGAGAAAGATGGAGGTAAGAGCAGAGCTGCCATGTGGCACAATTTTGGCCTCAGCTCGGATGTAGGAGCTTCTGTTTCCACAGAAGAAGCCCCAGCTTGGGCAAAGAGGCATTAGCTTGGGTGAAACAGCCTCAGCATGGGCAGCTGAAGCTTCAGCTTGGGCAGTAGATACCTGGAATTGCATGAAGAAGCCACAGCCTTGGCCAAAAGAGGCCTTGAATAGAGCATAGGAGGTCTTGTTATGGGTGGATGAAGCCTTGGCTCAGCTGGAAGAAGCCTGTGCTTGGGCAGGAAAAGCCTCAGTAGGGATGGAAGAAGCCTCGGTTGGGTGGCGTGTTAGCTTGGGCAGAAGAAGGCAGAAGAAACCTTGGTTGGGTGAAGGAGCATTTGCTTGGGCAAAAGAAGTCCGAAGTTGAACTGTTGACATTTTAAAGAAGGTATGCTATTTTACATAATTATGCCTTTTGACTTAGCTTAGCTATGGGATTTTGTACTTTTCATTTTGAAAAAGCAATTTACATCCAGCCAAGCGGGGGCTTCATCTGGGAGCAACGGGTAACCAGTGCAAAACATTTACAACGCAAACCTCACATAATGTTAACGGAATGAACGTGTTACTTTCACTACAAATGAAGATGTTGCAGCAAACGCTGTAAGAACGTATAAATATTTAAACATTACATAAACCCATTCTCAGAACACTGGAAAAACTAGGCACAACTAAAATTAGCCCCGAGAAAGGGTTTATAAAGAGCCACATCTATAAGGTATCACAGCGCACACACACACTATTGGTATTCTGCTAGTGTGAATCTGCCATTCTCTCTCTCTCCCTCTCTCTCTCTCTCTCTCTTTCTCTGGGTTTGGATCAGCAGGCTGTCGTGGAGTCTCAGGGGGAGTGAGGCGAGACCAGATGCCCCCCTGGTGCTTCATGAGAAGTCAGCAAACACACACACACACACAAGCTTTGAGAAGCACTCGGAAATTCAATACCAACAAACCTCACACCCAGAGAGAGAGGGAGAGAGGGAGAGAGAGAGAGAGGGAGAGAGACTGAGAGAGAGAGAGAGAGCGGGAGAGTGAGAGAGGGAGAGAGGGAGATGGAGGTGCTAAATTGTTGTAGGTTTCTCTTTTATTGTTTCAGGTTGTTGTACCTGCCATTGATTTGAACTTGAGACACAAGGATCTGGAAAAGGAAATGAAGGGAAATGAAAATCGAGATGAAATAAGTAAAGTAAACAATAGAAGAACAATAAGGCTGAACACAATGCTAATCTATTTTTGTCTTTAAGTCCGGTAGAGGTATCAAGCTAACTAGCGAGCCCTAGTCTATGAATGTTAATCATTTTCCTTTTGCCATGAAACTGTGATGTAAAATTTAAAAAATGATATTTTGTCCTACTGCCTGGTCCAATTGGTTAGAAATCTTTCATATGTCCTCAAGTGTTTTCATACATTTTTTTAGTTAGCCATTTAGCTAAGATGCGCTAACCTGACATGATTTCTCACTTTTTTGTCATATGCGTAAATGTTCCTGATATTTGCAGCTAGCCGGATAACATGAGCTAACCTGACAGGATATCTGAGGAGATTTTGGTGTCATATTTACGAATGTTCAAAAGCTTCACAGCTAACGGTACTAGGCAGCTACAGTCAGGTCCGGAAGTATTTGGACAATGATGGAGGTTTTTGTGGAGGTGTATAAAAGCAAAATCATAAAAACTCTGTCATTGTCCAAATACTTCCGGACCTGACTGTAACTTGAGCTACGTTGATAAAACTTTGACAGGAATTTTAAGGTTTACCATCTTTCTTGCTAACCGGATAACAAGCGCTAACATGACAGGATTTTCATTTTTTGATTGCAATCTTCACAGCTAACACTAGCTAACTGGCTAATCTGAGCCGTGTTAGGATTTCTGAGAAGATTTTAAAATTATTCTTAATTTATCTTAGTTACATGTTTGTAACCATTACTGGTACCATTATTGGACTTTTAAGGTCTGTAATCTTCACTGCTAACATTAGTCCATTTTTAGGGAGAAATTTGAATGCATCACTCCTACAGCCTCATAGTTTTTGGTGCTAATACTAGTTAGCTAACATGAGCTAAACTGAAAGGATATTTAAGAAAGCCTGTTTGAGTAGACCCTAACTTATCATAGACCATTTTTTAGCTCCTGATGCTACTCAGAAAAGCATGTGCCTTTCATTGAGTTCATTTATTTGAGCCAAAAGACATGTCTCTGGTCCTCAGACAGATTGTCCTTTTGTGATGTTGAGGACTCTCATCCCTTTGCTGTCTCAACCTCACGCTCCTGAGAATGGGTTTTACTGCAATTTCTCTCTGTGTCTCTATTGAAAATGTTTAAATCCACAAATCCCTGAGCCTCGAAACCTTAGATTGAACATGTCTCAGTTGATTTTACAGACAGGAAGTCATGGAGAAAATCATGAAGAAGCAATGGATTCATATATTGGTACATTTCTGATTAACATTTCTCTTAACAAGTCCAGGAGGAGTGAGAGGTTAATAAACCTAATAAGTGGAGTGGAGCTCATATGGTAGGTCTGAACCCCACTGAACTTCTATTGTGTGTGTGTGTGTGTGTGTGTGTGTGTGTGTGTGTGTGTGGAGAAAAATCCACCACTTCAGTTAATTATCAGCAGCATGAATATGTTCCTGGTTCTTTGTAAAAACATGTATCAGGGATTTGCTGAGTTTAAAGTTTGAGATTTTGTTTGAGTTTGTCCATACTTTTTTTTTTCTTTTATCCATTTGTAGTTAGATTTAATGTTGTGGAACATCCATGAAGTTCCTGTTCTCACTTATGTTATAGCAGCTATAAACAGTTGTTCCCTCACTGACCTCTCTTGAAGTTAATGAGACCAACAGCACAGCTTGTTGTGTTACCAAGAAACCGCAAAGAAGCGTAAACTCCAATGTTCGGAAGATGTCGGAAAACTTAAAGTTACAGTTTTACCTCTGACTGTTACAAAGCGCTGACACTGGAGACTCCTTCCATAAATGTTAAATAAACATCTCCTTACAGAAAACTTAACCATATCAATGGTTACACACGATTTTAATCCATTTATGTGGCACGTCCACCGTACAAGTCCCTGTGAATGAGCTGTTACTATAGAAACGATAACGTATGTCCAATCAGAGTCTAGAATTTAACATTGCTGTGAAGTGACAGTCTACGATGCGTGCGTCCTCAACACCCTCCTGCATGGACGTGAGTCCTGGATTCTCTACTTCCAACAAGAAAGGAGACTTAGCTCTTTCCACAGCCTATGATCATCTTGGCATCAGGTTGTCTGATTGGGTCACTGAATTTAGGCCCCACCTCTGTTTCAAAGTCATTTACAAAAGAGATTTGAAGTTGCTGGACATGGAAGTTGAGAGCTGGAAGGAGCTAGCCAGCAATTGTGACCTATGGAGGCCAGAGCTGTATGAGAGTCAACAATGAGGAGAGGCCAAGCTGAGTCAAGCTGCAGAGGAAATGAGCACTCGGTGGAAGAACAGCCAGATGATGACGCCTGCTGCCCCCAACTTCACATGCAACAAAGACTGCCATTCCCGTGTGGGGCTCCACAGCCAGAGCGGGTTCTGTTCCAGCACCACCTGATACAGTGACATATTTTGAGGCGTGGTCTTCTGAGACTGAGAGATGCTGAACAATACTTGAGTTCGATTGAGGCTACATCTGCATTAATTCGGGTAAATTTGAAAATGCATCTTTTTCTCTACGTTTTGGCCTTCGGTCCACACTGAGATGGAGTTTTTGTCCAGGGAAAATTTTTTGAAAAAGCTCTCCCAAGTGGATAAATTTGAAAACGCTTGTAGTGTGTTTGTGTTGTAGTGAGTACTGAGAAAAAGGAGCTTTTCAAAAACAATGACGTCATGTGACGGAGTCATGCGACTCATTCAACTCAAAACAAACAACTTTTATAGTGTTGGGTTACCCGCAGCGACAACTCCACCTCTTCGTCTGTCCGTTTAAAAAAACTCGGTGCTTTTCCTTGACATCGCCGCATCAATTCAATGAGACGGAAAGGAAATAAACGCTTGACGGAAATGACGCAGGCCAAAGCTTTTTATGTTTTTACACACGTGCAGTATAGGGATGTAACGCCAGTGTAGATGGAGAGGGTTTTGAAACGTTTTCCAAAAATTGTCCTGTATCAAAAAACTGCATCAAGCCGGCGACCGTCTGACATCATCAACCTGTTGGTTTCTTCTTTTGTGAAGCTTTTCCAGTTTTGTAGCGCAGCTTCTTTCAGTTGTCTTTAGTTTTGGAGGGTTTCTCCTTTCAGTCTCCTCTTCAGGAGGTGAGAAGCCTGAGGAGCTGCTCAGTTGGGTTAAGCTCTGGTGATGGACTTGGCCAGTCTAAAAACTTCCACTTTTTCCCCTGATGAAGTTCTTTGTTGTGTTAGCAGTGTGTTTTGGGTCGTTGCCGCATGATGAAGTTCCTCACAATTAGATTGGATGCATTTATTTATTTTCCATCACTTTGTTAGAAGTTATTCTTGGTTCCAGAGCATTTGTGGCTCATCTCTGTATTTCTTTGCGAATTCCAGTCTGGCCTTCTGATTCTTACTGCTGATGAGTGGTTTGTATCTTGTGGTTTGGCTTCTATATTTCTGCTCTTGAAGTCTCCTTCAACAGTGGATTGCGATACCTTCACTGTGGAGGTTGTTGGTGATGTCAATGACTGTTGTTTTTGGGTTTTTCGTCACAGCTCTCACAGTGTTTCTGTCATCAACTGCTGGTGTTTTCCTTGGCCTGACCTGTTCCATGTCTGGTTATTGTTACAGCAGTGGTTTCTTTCTTTTTCAAGACATTCCGAATTGTTGTATTGTTGTATTGTTGTCTATGCCCAGTGCTTGTGGAATGGCTCTGATTGATTTTCTCTTTTTTCTCAGCTTCAAAATGGCTTGCTTTTCTCCCATAGACAGCTCTCTGGTCTTCATGTTGGTTTGTCATTTTAAACAACAAATGCAGTCTTCAGAGGTGAAACACAGGACTCAAGTGAACGAGTAAACATTCAGAGGTATTAATTGTTTAAACAATCAATCTAACAGGACAACAAGCAACACCTGTCAGTCACATGTTCCAATATTTTTGGTCACTTAAAAAATGGGTGGGTTCAAAGAAAAAGGTGACATGTTGTAAGTTGTTTAACACATCTAGATGTAAATATCAGGAAATGAAAGCTGAAATTCTGATCTATCGTCTCATATTCATCTTTTTGATCTCAAACACAAATGTCTTCAATGTATAGCAAAAATGAAAGAATTGGCCTTGCTGTTCGGAGGAGACTGTAAGACTCGTATGAAATGAAGCGTCTCCACCTCCCTTAGGCATGAACTCTGTCTAATTTGAAAAAGCATGATGAGTGAAGTTATAAGTTATAAGCTAATTTGCTAATTTGATAATTAACTTAATTGGCTAGGCAGTCAAATTCTCTTGAAGTCAGATTCTGGCTAATGGTTAATACTGGTTATTTACAGGATATTTTACTTCTGATTAATTATAACAATTTTAGATAAGTTAGTTACATGAAAACATATCATCAACTTAATTTCATCAGTTAAAAACATTTCCTTTTTAATACCCGAGAACATTTAAAAGTAACAATTATTTGACTTTCACTTCAGAACCATTTTGACTGATGCTTCCACATTTAACTGAGAAAGATTTGGACACTTTTTCTAGACTTTCACTTTAGTATAATTTCTCTGTACTTTTTCCATCCCTGACTGAATTTGCTTCCTTGTGATCTGTCAAGTCCTGCAGATCTCCTACTGAATCTCAGACACGCTCCTATGCTGAGGGTTAGAGTTTATTAAAATGTAGCATGCTGTGCTTATCTTATTCAATTAAAGCAGATTTGATTTGCCGAAAGCTTTACTGACTCCATGAACCACCAGAAAGAGCAACAAAAGCAGGAGCTCAGAGTTCTCCATGGGCACTTCACAGAGCGGCTGTTTGTTTAATATATATATAAAAAAAAAAAAAGACAATGATGAAGAAAAAGGTGGGAAAGTGTCTCAAAGTCCTGACATTTGTACCAGATAAAGAGGAAGAGAAGGTCAGTCAGGCTGGAGAATTGTTCCCAGATGATGTCACAGCAGGTTGTTGACCATCGGCCAGAGCTGGATATTTGCATTCTTCCCTGAGGCAGCGCAATAATGTGGCTTTCCTTTCACCTGTTTTTATGCAAATCTGAGATTATGAAACTCTAAATGGAAATAGAAATGGAGAGAAAATTTGGTTTGGAATAAATAATGCAGTGAATGTAACGATGATGACATCCTCTTGTTTGTTTACTTCAGAAGGTCCAATAAAAACACTGTTCCCTTATTGCAATGTTCTAGAAAACAATCCTGTTCCCTTATTGCAATAATCTATAAAAAGTTAGACATTTCCTTATTGGAATGGTCTCGAAAACAAACCTATGTTCTCAGGGCTCTTTCTGAACATTTGCGGGCCGTAAACAACAAATTCATCAAATGCTTCGTTATTTTGGATGAGGTTTAATGAACAGTTTCGTAGCTGATAAAATAAAACCATTCATTAAACAAATAAGTAAATAAATAAATTTGAAGGAAAATATGTAGTAAAAATGGAAGAAAAATAACTATTACAAAAACGGTTGAACAAGTAAGCTGTACATGTAAATAACAAATAAAATGATGTCAAATAAATGTAAATATAAATCACAATGCACTTTAACCCTAGAATTTCTGCTTTTAGAAATTTCTGCATGCAAACTCTCGCTCCTCGCTTTACACTAGCGCCGATTCTACGCCTGTGGTCTCTGATGGCTATTCTGTAGTGACTGTGTTCGTTTTTGTATATTTATTTTCCTTGTGTTGCCCTTTAGTTCGGTCTGTTTGCTGATCGGATCGGATCGGATCGGATTGGAGTTGCCCTTTGCTGTTTTGTGTTGACAGTGACCACTACGCTACGTGGCATGGTAAAGGTTTGGAGATAAGGAAACTCATTGCTTCATCGCTTGTGATTGTGATTGAGTTGCTGTAGTTCTGAAAAGGATTTGAAGTGGTGAATATCTTTAAAGTCGACATGCTGCTGCTGTTATAGCTAATAGTCAGCTAGCAACTTAACAGTCATTACGCTAACACTTCTTACACACACTGGCTAGTTAAACTTTATCCATTTTAATTGTATCAGCAAGTAAAAGCAAGAAGGCTGACCAATTGACTAAAACCGATTAATTAATGTTTTTTCTGACTGGTGTTTTGGGTCTGTTATGCCTCTTCTTTTTCCTTTTCACATTTTTCCACCCAAGAGAGATAGATAGATATATGAAGAGGCCCTGTATGTTCCCTTGTTGGAATTTCCTAGAAAAGTAGAAAAATATAGAATCATATTCCCTTATTGGAAATTAATTGGAAAATAATTCTGTTGCCGTATTAGAATTTCCTTATTTTGAAAATTTCATAGGAAATAATTCTGTTCAAATATTTCCTTACTGGGATTTTCTAGAAAACAATTCCTAACACTCTATGCTCCATTATTGGAATATTCTAGAAAAGAATAATATTTTCCCGAGGCTCTATTCAAGGGGTCTTGATAACCAGAGCCCTGGGAATATCGATGTTTTCCAACGGGGTCCTGCTTGGGATCTTGTCTATAAGAGAAACACAAACCTGTAGGGTTCTACACAGAACCTTTAACCTTCTCCCCCAGAGGAATGAGCCAAAAACCTCTTTAGGCTTTTAGATTAAACCTTTAGATTAAACCCTAAAGATTCTCGGGCTCTGGGAACATCACAGTCATTAAAATCCCTTTTGTGTGGATATTTGTGTAGGTGGAATTTTGTGTCTATTGGAAAACAGAATCTGAATGTAAGTCTAAAAGTCTGTGTCTCGCCTCTGCATCGTTTTCACTGATTAACTCTGCAGACGAGCAGAATGAGGAGTGGAGGAATGAGTGATAATATAGAGGAGAAGAAGAACATACGCATTAGATTCAGAGAATGAATAAAGACGTACCGCGTGAACAGTGAAATACGATCACGCTAGCATGCTAGCCGATCTCCGCTAGCACGTATGACTTAGGTGTTCAGCTTTTTCGGCATATTATTGCTGCTTAGCAACATCCGTTTCCTCAGGAACGACCTGAAAGATGCAGCTTGTCCGTATTTCAATTTACAGCGTGAATACGCTCGTCTAAAAAATCGAACAATCAGGCTATTAACCGCCACAAAGCCTAAAGATTTAGATTAGATTGTTTCAGTGAATGGATGGGATGCAGCATAGCCGCAGCATCACAATTCACATCTACCTCAGCTAAATAAGCGGACTAACGGGATTGTGTGGCAGACGGGCGTTACGCAGAGTGACTCGACAAAATCCACTGGTGATATCGACGCGGGGAAAATTAGCTAACGTGACTGAATGAGTCCTGTGCAATCGGCACAATAGCTATTCAATATAATGCATGAGAAAGAGAGAGAGAGAGAGAGAGAGAGAGAGAGAGAGAGAGAGAGCAAGAACACGAGCCAAACATTAGCACAGACTGTGAAGAAGCAGGGTTGATAAAGGACACGAGGAAATAAAGTAGTATCTTTTAGCTCAGACTTTGCGAATCCCTCCATCATTCTGTCACCACCCTGAAAAAAACACTCTGTTTATCCTGATCTAGGACTCGCTCCATCCCAAATTTCAGAGCGAGTGCTGCTACTCGAGCATCCTTTATTTTAGAAAAGACTGCACTGAAGGCTCGGTCGTGCTTAACGTCTGCTACGATCTTCCACAGCCTGTAGTTCTGCTATCGGTCCTGGAAGAGGAGTATTCGGTGGCAGGGATGTTAAACCCGCAGCGTTCCTCTCCTCTCCTCTCTAATGAATGCTGAGATAAGACATTCGGTCTGAGCTCATGAAAAAGTCTGGGGATCGTTATCTGTGTTGATATCATCTCTCTCTCTCTTCTGTTTGACCTTCCATGATTGTGTTTCAGCAAAGATAGTGAACGTTTGTTTATTTAAGGTTGCAATCGTGATCGTGGACGAGCGAAACGTGGAGTGAGAGCTAGAGCTTCAACTGATCCACACGGCACAAAAAAAAAAAAGACTTGAACGCACTCAAATCTAGCGTTCACTATTATAACATTACAGTAAACCAAATGTAGGATTATTAAACCAATATCTAGACTTTTATTTCAATTCTCAGCTTGAAATAATCTCGTTCTACTGGCGTATAATTTTTTTTTTTTCATCTTAAGCATTTATTTTTTTTTTTAGAAAGAAGCCAAATGATCTGTCAATGGAATAAGAGAATTTAAAGCTTAAAATGTGGGAAAGGGTCTAGAGACAGAGGAGTACTCTCAGATCTGATTTATAATAAGCCCATTATAAGGAATAGTAGATACGTAGATCCCTTATTCAAGATCGTTTCACTTGCTACCATAATCAACACCATTAAAAATAAAATAAATAAATAAATCACAGGAATGGTATTAGCAAAAAAAAAAGAAAAAAAAAAAAGTGGATCAGATATCAGAGGAAAAAAAGTAAAAGAATGAATTCAGTCTGATTCTGTAACACATCTAACCTGCAATATCAGAGAATTGCTTGTGGGGAACAACGTTAAGCAGGTAAACTACATCACACAAAACAACAACAACAACAACAACAACAACCACCACCAGTGGAAATACTTATACTTTCACGTTTTTGGAAAAAGTCTTTTATTTTAGAACTGCGAATGTTTACAGATAAAGGAACTTGATTGCATTTTTGGTTAGGATTGATTTTTAAAAAAATATATTTATACTTTATTATGTTTATATAACCCTTATTTTTACCCCCTTAGTGGTTTTAGTGGTCCGCCGTTTCTTCTCTGTGGTCTTCAGTCCGACGCAGTTACTGGTTGTCATCACCAGAAGGCGCGCTGCTACGAGGGAGAAACTTTACTGTGGATCGATAATGAAAACGCCGTAAAACGCAGCTACTTTCTGTTTATACGTGAGTGTAAATGATTAAAACCACAGAAATAGTCTAGAAATGGTGTGATGACATCATACTACACACAATCCTGCCTTTAAATTGTAGTTCTGATCGGAAATGTACACTTAAAACCCCGAACGGAAGCGTGTGCTAACTGCTACTGGTGTGAGTAATAAAGAAAAATGGCAGCGGCTGTATCACGTCAGGGTGTGAAATGCGTTTGCGAGGCTTGGAAGTCATTTATTTCGTCGCATATTTTTGCATTTTTAATTTCTTTTGAGTGGGAGTGCGAGCGTTGTGTTGCATTGAGTGTCTGAAATGAATAAGCAGGCTCTGGTTAAAGCACTAACCCAATGGTTTGTGCTGCTCTAGTTAACAGTTGTTGTATTTTGTATATTTCAGGGGTTCAGTGCTGCCATTGTACAGCTTATAGGCTTTAACTTGCTTCTTCTTCTTCTTCTTTTTTTTTTTTTAAGTGTCGCTCGGGCCATTCTCTGTCTTTCTTGTTGTTTCAGTCAGATTTACTGAAATGATACACGTGAAACCCCTGCGGAAAAAACAACAGAAACCCTCATAGAGTTTGTAATGGTTTTAATGGGTATAATGGGGATTGTACTGGTTTTAATGGAAGCTGTAATGGTCCCTGTGGGTCTCTACTGGTAATCTGTTGCCTTGTATTGGTGGCATGTTATGTCAATGTGGATACCGTTAAAGACCAGTCATGGGAATGGTTTTAATGGTTAGCTGATGGTTTGTAATGGTATTTGTAGTGGAAACCATTCGAAATTCTGTGATGTACTCTAAATTGTATTTTTCTATGCAGGTGAGAAGAAGCACTGTACTCCCTCTGACGCAGTGCGTTATTTGAAGCCGATATCTGATCTCAAACGCCCACCTGCTTCTTTCTCCTGTTCATACAGGCGTATTTCTGCGTACGAAACGTATAACGTTTATTTATACGAATATGTGGAAGTGATTTTCTTTCCCTGTATATTTCATGTGAAGTGTTGAATTTAAAGCCCAGTAGTTTTTTGAAAAAAAAAAAAATAAATCATAAATTAAATGTGTATTGAAATGGACTGATACTCAAGGTTCCAATATTGGTATTAAAATGAAAATAAAATAAAGTGTTATTGCGCCATCTCAAGGGATAACTTTGGACATTTTAATCCAAATCTGAACTCAACATTGGCTCTTTGAAAGTTCTGGCATTTGGTCTGCAGCACTGAACCCTGAGCGGTGCACTTACAAAAAGTTAAATAAACCTGTAACAGACCATTTGTCATTTAATTACGGACCAGAGTTTGCTTGCTCGGACGTATCCAGATGTTTTCTGCGTGATTGATGGACAGTGTTATAATTGTGTAAAGGACAGGGTCTGGACAAGGCCTGATAGACTTGATTTATCTCCGTTCTTCAGTTTGTTAGTGGTGAAAAATGCGAGGACAATGAAGGGAAAACAAACGCGTGCTGAAGCCGGAGGCACAGCAGTCATTAAAAACGTGGCTAACGAGAGCAACGGCCGCGCTAATCCTCACCTAAATGACCGACGTGGCGGAACGTCGGCGCGCACTAATCGCCTTGTTTTAAAGCCGTAATGAGGAACATGCGGACTGTCTTTATGGAACTTTCCAGATTGAAATGAAAAACTTCCACCTTTTTTTTTTTTTTTTTTTTAATCAGACATTCTGACAGAACAAGATGGCTCTGCTACGTGCTACGTGGAAGACGTTTTGTTCCCCTTTGATATTTTCTCTCGGAGAATAATAAGCTCACCTGAAGAATTCGTAGCTCATTAATTCACGCTGCTTTGTTTGCAGGTGTGTGTGCTTAGTTCGGTTTCCGTGAGAAGAGCTTTACGGAGAACTCGGATATGGTGCAGTGGTCATGGTGCACTGACGTTCAGGCGTTTTTCTGAAGAGTTCTTTCTGAAGAGTTCTTTCAGATTCTTTTCTCTCTCTGAAAGTTTGTGTCAGCGATTTTAACAGAAAAAAAAAATCCTTCTCTTTTTCTTATTGTGGTGGTAAAAATCTCAGATCCATATTATGAGTGTGTGTTATGAATAAAAATTGTTTGTGTGTGTGTGTGTGTTTGCTTGCTGTCATCAACGAAAGGCTCACAAGGCGATGAAGTGTTACACTGGGAGACATTTCTGAGAAGAAACTTCATCACGCCTCTCTCAGATGAAACATGGCAGTTTAAACTGAGAAGACAGAGAGAGAGAGAGAGAGAGAGAGAGAGAGAGATCGAGGGATGGAGATGAGAGAGATAAAGACGAGGCAGTGTGAAGGAACGAGGGTGAAAGCAGGAAATTGTGGATGGCTGCGCTCCTCTTTCCCTCGGTGGGTGAGCTCATTTCTACACTGTCTGACACGATTGGCTTTAGATGACCTGCCTGACACCCACCATCTTTCTTCCAGTGTGTGTGTGTGTGTGTGTGTGTGTGTGTGTGTGTGTGTGAGAGAGAGAGATAGAGAGAGAGGGGAAGAAGTGAACCAACTGAAGTGAAAAGTTTAGCGGTCGGATCTCACAGTCTGAAACTGTGTGTGTGTGTGTGTGTGTGTTTTTTTTTTTTTTTTTAACCGAAGTTCCTTATGAAAGACACAAGGAACTGTTTTGAAGTTTTTGGAAAAGGTTTGTGTGTGTGCACGTGTGTGTGTGTGTGTGTGTGTGTGTGTGTGTGTGTGTGTGTGTGTGTGTAAAATGCCCTGTTGCTACAGAGACTCGCGGTGTACAGTGAGTGTAAACGTCTCGGTACCCAGTAGGAGGAGAGAAACGAGGAAGCAGCATTGATCCCTGTGCTGTCTGGCCGCCTGAGGCGATCACACACATCTCAAACACACACACACACACACACACACACACACACACACACACACACACACACCTCAAGCTCCAGTAGCTAATGATGAGCTCCTCTTACACACACCAGCAGAAACTGTACAGTCTCCTACAATCTGGACTTGAGAAAAATATAAGAATTTGCGTGCGAGTGATTTACTACATGATTTGAAATGAATGAAATTGTAATTAAATCTACAAGCATTAACTCCGCCCCTTTCACCTTAACCACGCCCCTCTGTCTAACCTTATCCAATCAGAACTTAACACACTGGCCGAGTGCTGGTTTAACACGTAGTCTGTATCTGGATCACTAGCGATTGAGGCTTCAAACCTGCTCTCGTGTTCACATTTAACACTCACACGTTCTCTACACGTTTGCTTCACTTAGCTCTGCGAGGTGTCGCTTCAGGACGTGTGATTGGCCAGATTACTTCTTAGTCACATCCAGCTACTCACTTGATCGATAAGAAATTGATTGGCGGTTTGCTAAACACTGCACGCGTTATATTGTTCTGTGTAATTTTGGTTTTGAAATATGGGACAAATAATGTTTTTAAAATGTGTTAGCTAAATACCTAAAAGAAAATTGAAACAAATAACTGCTGGAAATCAGTTCTGTTCAGGTCAAGGATGTAAAGCTGTTATTGAAAGCCTAGAGGTTGGGTATTACTTTATCGCTATGACAACAACTGGATCGACTCACGTTGTGCATGACTGCCATTAAAAGCTGAAGTCAGTAGTTTGTAGGGAGTAGCTGAGTAAAGCTTGTCAAATAAAATGAACAAAACTGACCTGAAAACTGAATCAATATTGTGAGGAATAAACCAAACTGAATAAGAGTTACACCATATGGCCACTAAAAGTATGTGCACCCCTGACCATCACACCCATACGTGCTTGTTGAACATCCCATTCCAGATTTATTCCCCCTGTGTTTGCTGTTATAATAAGCTCCACTCTTCAGCGAAGTCTTTCCACTAGATGTTGGAGCGCGGCTGTGGGGATTTGTGTTCATTCAGCTACAGGAGCATTAATGAGGTCAGACGCTGATGTTGGGATGTCGAGGAGGTCTGGGGTGCAGTCGGTGTTCCAGTTCATCCCAAAGGTGTTCAGTGGGGTTGAGGTCAGGGCTCTGTGCAGGACACTCGAGTTCTTCCACTCCAACCTTCACACACCATGTCTTCATGGAGCTCGCTTTGTGCACAGTGGCTGGAGCAGGTTTGAGTCTCTTAGTTCCAGTGAAGGGAAACTGTAAAGCTACAGCACACAGAGACGCTCTATACAACTTTGTGCTTCCAACTTTTTCAGACAGTTTAAGGAAGGAACACACATGTGTGTGATGGTTGGGGGTGCACATACTTTTGGCCATATGGTGTACATGCTAACAAAGCTGTATTTGAGCAGGATAAAGTGCTGATTGCAAAATGAGCTCTTATGTGTTCTAATTGTTCATGCTGATCTTTCTGCTGAGTGAACATAACGGATTTGACTTTGGATGGTAAAATGTAATCTCAAAGCCAGAGAGCTTTCATTTCACATCGATTAGAAGAACATTCACACACCAAGTTCTTACACTTGTGTCTTTCAACAACTCCTCATCACTCCATCATCACTCCTGGTGAAACCTGCTCACGTACAGACTGCCTTCAAAGCAGCAAGTGGCTTTACATACTGAAAAATGAGCTCCTATGCTGATGACACTCAACTCATCCCCTCTTCCTCCCTCACACACTCATGTGCTCGGATCTCAGTCTGTCTGGTGGACATCTCCTCATGGATGGCAGCTCATCACCTGAAGCTTAATCCCATCAGGACTGAGCTGCTGTACATGCCTCAGGGGTGGACAAACCATAAATCCATTAGCTAGCCTACTGGGCAAGTGAAAGCCCCAGTGTGCTGCCCATACCTGTGTTTTTGTTGCCTAGCAACATAACTGGCTTGGATAAAAGTAGCTAAAGTAAGCTAGTAAGATGCATTAATACAGATTAGGAGACAACCATATACACGCATATATACGATTACTATCTTCTTTTAACAATGTTGCTAATGTAACTCTCCATGTCTGTGTCCTCCATGAAAAGAAAGCAAGTCATATTTTGGTTATGAAATGTGGAGTTCTGTCATCAAACTGCATGTAAATGATGTTATTCCAGTCTGACTAGCCTCATTATTTCCTCTTGAGATGACTGTGTGAGGTAAACTGAGTAAAACTGTTCTACCATCGACGAGATCACGCCTCTGCCGGTGTGTGTGGTGCAGCAGGCAGGAGGAATGAGGAACGACTGTATACTTGGAGCGCCTCCATTACGCATGTTATTTAATCAAACTCACCACTGAAAACTTTTGCTTTGTGAGTCAACATGTCAAGATCTTGTGATCTCCCTGGAGAACTCAATCTCCCTGGATCACACAATCCGAAAAACCTGATGTAGTTCTGGACAACCGGTAGAACTAACCTTTCATCTTTGCTAACCTGACTTGGTCATGTAAGTTTCCTCTTTACCACATCAGGAGCATCTGGCTCTTTCTCTCAGAGGGAGGTATAGTAGAAGAAATGAAAGATGGAGGAACAAATCCAGGAAAAAGGAGAAAGGGGAGGGGGAATAGGAATAAAGAGATTAATTATGTGATGATTTATCCAATGGTAAAGGATAATTAGGAGAATAAGTGCGAGTTTGTGTCAGTAGGTTAATGTGGGGGTTAAACTGGAGTAAATGGTGTGAAGGGCTCATTACAGCAAACACACCACCGCAATACACACTGCTTTGTGCCAATAAAATTCCTCGAGTGTGTGAGGGTAAGACAACAGAAAGCACGAGCTGAAGAAAAGAGATGGATGAAGAGGTGAGAATAAGTAAATATACTCGCTTGTGTTTTTTTTTGCTGTATATCACACACACATGCACGTGGAGCTAATAAAAAAGCATGACCCCGAGGCCGTGTTTTGTAATTATCCGGCTGGACAGCATGTTTAATCACAGCGTGAGAAATGAAGGCGACGAGTCATTTTCAGCGCAGGCTAATGGAAGTTTAGTGTTTGTGGTTATGACCAGCAGGCAGGAAAACTTGGATTCACTTTCTGCATCTGTGTACTGTGCATGCAGAAGAGCAAGGTACTGTGACGGTGTGTACGGGTGGTGTAATGGTGTGTAAGGGTACTGTGATGGGTGTAAGGGTGGTGTAAGGGTGGTGTAAGGGTGGTGTGAGGGTGGTGTGAGGGTGTGTAAGGGTACTGTGATGTGTGTAAGGGTGGTGTGAGGGTGTGTAAGGGTACTGTGATGTGTGTGAGGGTGGTGTGAGGGTGTGTAAGGGTGGTGTGAGGGTGTGTAAGGGTGGTGTGAGGGTGTGTAAGGGTGGTGTGATGGTGTGTGAGGGTGTGTGAGGGTGGTGTGAGGGTGTGTTAGGGTGGTGTGATGGTGTGTGAGGGTGTGTAAGGGTGGTGTGAGGGTGTGTGAGGGTGGTGTGAGGGTGTGTTAGGGTGGTGTGACGTTGTGTGAGGGTGGTGTGAGGGTGTGTTAGGGTGGTGTGACGGTGTGTGAGGGTGTGTAAGGGTGGTGTGATGGTATGTGAGGGTGTGTGAGAGTGGTGTGAGGGTGTGTTAGGGTGGTGTGACGGTGTGTTAGGGTGGTGTGAGGGTGTGTAAGGGTGGTGTAAGGGTGGTGTGAGGGTGTGTAAGGGTGGTGTGAGGGTGTGTAAGGGTGGTGTGACAGTGTGTGAGGGTGGTGTGAGGGTGTGACAGTGTGTGAGGGTGTGTAAGGGTGGTGTGAGGGTGGTGTGAGGGTGTGTGACGGTGTGTGAGGGTGTGTGAGGGTGGTGTAAGGGTGGTGTTAGGGTGGTGTGAGGGTGTATGACGGTGTGTGACGGTGTGTGAGGGTGTTTTTAAAAAAAACAAAACAAAAAAAAAACAAATGATGAATAATTTATTATACATTTATAATATATTTAATTATATTTACTTTGATGGAGCAGTGATATAATTTTTTTTAGTAATTAACCCTTTAGACACTGTTTATACACTGTGTGTGTGTGTGTGTGTGTGTGTGTGTGTGTGTGTGTGTGTTTGGAGACATTTCACACCGTCTCGCTTTTGAGATTAAAAATCTTCAGACGTTTATTAATCACTCACAGCTCAGTGAGACTTTTCCTGATTATTCATTATAAAACTCCTTTTCTGAGTAAATAAGAATCGACAGAATCGGCTCTGACTGGCACAGAAAAGATGGGGTGTGTGTGTGTGTGTGTGTGTGTGTGTGTGTGTGTGTGTGTGTGTGTGTGTGTGTGTGTGTTAATAATGCAGAGAAGGGCTGAGGCTCGACAGGTACGTGGCCTTTAGCGGCTTCATTTCAGCAAAGCGACGAAAAGGCCAAGAAGGACAGGAAGTAACCTTAAAGTCTGAGTGATGAAAGAGAGGACAGGCTCACTTATTCACTTACACACACACACACACACACACACACACACACGTTATCATTATTATTCAGAGCTTCAGAAGTTTATAGATTCTCTGTGTCTCTTTGGATGCATCTTAAATTGCTCCTAAGTGTGGAGAGGCCACGCCTCCTTCACTGAGACTGACAGATAGAGAGGCCACGGAGACTGACAGATAGAGAGGCCACGCCTCCTTCGCTGAGACTGACAGATAGAGAGGCCATGCCTCCTTCACTGAGACTGACAGATAGAGAGGCCACGCCTCCTTCACTGAGACTGACAGATAGAGAGGCCACGCCTCCTTCACTGAGACTGACAGATAGAGAGGCCATGCCTCCTTCACTGAGACTGACAGATAGAGAGGCCACGCCTCCTTCACTGAGACTGACAGATAGAGAGGCCACGCCTCCTTCACGGAGACTGACAGATAGAGAGGCCACGCCTCCTTCGCTGAGACTGAGCCATAAAGGCCACGCCTCCTTCACTGAGACTGAGCCACAAAGGCCACGCCTCCTTCACTGAGACTGAAAGATAGAGGCCACGCCTCCTTCACTGAGACTGAAAGAGAGGCCACGCCTCCTTCACTGAGACTGAGCCACAAAGGCCACGCCTCCTTCACTGAGACTGAGCCACAAAGGCCACGTTTAACTCGTTTCTGTGAGGCCTCACTCCATGTTCTTTTCCATCTCGCCACACACAGCGCTGATGGCGGCTCACTGGCGTGACGGAGTGCGAGTGAGCCGTGATGTATGATGCTGATGTACGAGAATGTAGCCTGTGGTTAGCTTGAAAAAAAAAACAAACAAACAAGAATGCACACAGCATCATGGCATCATTCAATCATCGTACACAAACTGTCTGATTCATGTCTCACTTTGATTCATGACTCGTGTTCAGCGAAGCGGCGCTGAGATAAACGCCTCGGGCTCGGGTTTTAATCTCACGCATGCTTTATGATGTGAACGACCGCACGCATGAGAGAAGCTTGCTGAACAGAACCCGTGACTCCAGCAGGGCGATTAAACGCACTCGTGTGTGCCGTTAGGGTTAGCATTAGAACTCTGGATTGTGATTGGTCAGAAGGTGTTGATTCGTTTTCTAGAACAGCAGCCGTGACAGTAGCGCAGCTGCACATCACAGGTTTATGTTAACGTGCTGGTTCTAATGCGTTATTGTTTCTATAGCAACAGTTCATTCACAGGGACTTGTACAGCGGGCGGTCCACATAAGCGGAGTAAAACGTGTGTAATCTGTGATACGGTGAAGCCTTCTGTAAGGAGAATGGAAGGAGTCTCCAGTGTCAGCGCTTTGTCAGAAGTAAAGCTGTAACTTTTTAAGTTTTCCAACTTAACAGAGGAGTTTACGCTTCTTTGTGGTTTCTCTGGTAACGTCACAAACGGCGTTTTTTTTCTTATTAACTTCAAGAGAGAGAAAAATAACGTACTTGAGAAAAGGGACTAACTTGTTTCATGTAACTATAAGGTGTCATTCTTTAATAAATCAAAATTGTAATCCTTGGCAAATTGCTGTGGTGTAAGAGGAATAAAACACTTAGGGATGTGCTGTTTTAGGAAAGTAATCAGCTTCAGGGTGGTGACAGTAACGCCGCTTCATCACACCACACCGTCGCTGTTGATTGTTTGGTGTTGTATTACTTGAAACAGATTCCCATGTGTGTTTGTGGGAGATTTTTGGAGTCCTGTTTCCCACGTATGATTTCTCGATGTTTATAAATGAGGCTTCGGGGCTTTATGGGTTTTGTTGTTGTTGTTGTTGTTGTTTATGCTGCATTAAATTTCTGTTACTAGACTTCCTTTTTTTTTTACTTTACATGTTTGGAGTAAACACATATGTTCTTCTTTGTGCACGACAATCACACACACACACACACACACACACACACACACTATAGGCTAGAAAGTATTCCTTTAAAAGGAGATATCTCTACATAGCGACATTTAACTTGTGTGTTCTGCTTTTGTCTCTTGAGATAAAAGAGCTGCACACTTCAGGATCAACTCCTGAACACCGCCGTCGCGTGGTGTAGAACAGTCGGAAGAAAAGTTTGAATGTTTGAGGCTGTATGCATGACTAGGACCTCTGTAAGCGAAGCATTCACATTTGTCTAAACTAACAGATGCTGCCGTCACATCTGTATCCACGTTTCAGGTAGATGCGGATCGTATCTGCCTTTTCATTTCCCAGCATGAGAATGCAGGTTTCTCTGCACATTTTTTCCATACTGTATGCATCGACCTGTGTTCAAATAAGGACAAACCCACCTGTCGCACGTTTATTTTAGGTCTCTCTCTCTTGCTCTCTCTCTCTCTCTCTCTCTCTGTATCGAACTTAGAAGTGCAAAGTCATCAGAGACAGCTTGCTGTTACTTCCTGTCAGGTGAGCGTGTGTGTGTAGCGGAGTTGCGTCGTCCCCGTTAGCATCGCAAAGGACAACCATCTGCTCTCACAACTGTTACGAGTGTCACTGGGAAAACAGTGAGAGAGGGAGAAGAAGAAGAAGAAGAAGAATCTCTGAGGTGTTCTCAGTGCTGAGGAATATGTGGTAAATGTCCTCCCTAATCCCTCGCTACAAATCTCTCTCATTCACGTCACGTCCATCATTTTCCTCTGGACGCATGGCCGGTTGGGGGTGTCAGGTTTTCTGGCAGCAGCATGGATGGCTTGTAAGATTCGAGCGAGGGCCCGAGGTGGAACGAAACAGAGGATTAAACAGAGATGGGAAAAGTTTTTACGTTTGCGCGGCTCAGGGGAGCGAGAGAGCGCTCAGCACATTCCTGCTGCCGGAGGAAAAAAAAAAAAAACCCGGACTCAACAGTCGAGTTCTGACTCACTGACTGGAGTTAATCCAAACTCAATCCACCATGTTTCATCTCCTTCAACCGAAGCCTGAGCAGGGGGGTGAACTCTCATGGCCACTGTTTGTAGTGAAACTCCAAAGTGAAATGTCTGAAACAGTTTTGACCATCATTAGTGAAGAGAACAACTCATTTGTGTAGATCAGTAACTTCTCAAATCAAGCTGTAATATCTCTAACGTCATCAAAAATAACTTCCCCAGGAACAAACGACTGTCTTTATAACCTAGAAACCTTAGTTCTAAGTTTTACATCCACAGTATAGCACCATTCTTAGGGTGTCGGCTAAAATTTAAAGGGTAGCTCCGTCTATTGGCTCCACCCCTTATGCTACATACATCAAGCTGTGACTGGTGAGTGCAAAAAATGTCTAATAATCCACAGTCATAAAGTGTACAGACACAAGGAAGATAAAAACTTGTAAGGAAGTAGCAGATCCTTCTTATAAACTCATAACTGAATACAACACAAATGCAGTGACGAGTTCAATTCAAACAAGGCAGAATTTAAGTCTGATGAGTGCAGCTGGAGCCAGAGCTTTTCTGCCCTCCATTATGGATCCAGCAGTGTATTGTGGGTAATGTTAGGCGATCAGACCACACTCTTAACAGTGCTGAGAGAGAGAGAGAGAGAGAGAGAGAGAGAGAGAGATCAGTGTTTCAGATAAACTCTCTCACGCAGTGTGGCGAGGTGAAAGTGGGTCAGAGCTTTTCCTGAACAGGGACAAATCCCCCTGCTCTAATGATAAGGCTTTAAAAGAGTGTGACCTCACACGCTGCGAAAAAAAGTCTGATTTATTTCAGGTGGAGTGTCTGTCTCTGTTTCAGCTAGTGAGGTCTCTCTCTCTCTCTCTCTCTCTCTCTCTCTCTCTCTCTCTCTCTCTCTCTCTCCCCCTCTCCCCCTCACTGCTGAAATAAATTACGCCGCCACCTCGGACCTGCTTTCAGAAAACAGATTTAAAAAATGGCCAAAACTGGCACTGTGTAAGTAACAAACACGGTGAGAGTGAGAGGACCGGCAACACCATTGCGGGTTAATTTTTTATAAAACTATATAAAATATCATTTTATATTGCTTTTGAATATTTTAAGTATTTAAAAATATATAGATATTTATATGCTTTAGTTTGCCTATACTAAAACAAATATTAACATTTTCTTTTAAGCACAGCCTTTCTGCACAGTCTACACTGTATATTTGCATTTTACATTTTATTAGGTTCAGCAGCACTTGCTTGCTTGTTCTCTTATTGTAAGAGAACTGGATTGACCTCAACATTGCATCCCGTGGCTCTGTTTGCTGATACAGACGTTTGCTCAGCTGATCTTTCAAGGTGTGATTAGATCTTTCGAATAAACCATCTCCCTCAGGATGATAGAGAGAGGTCCTAGTTTTGGTCACACCCAATTTAAAAAATACAGTGTGCAACCCTTTGGTGTTTCATAGGGTACAGATTCATATATTTGGTGAAATAGTCTTGAAGGACTAAGACATATCTATGCCCTGACTGTGTGACAGGAAACTCTGTAATAGATCTAGCATGGCATGCAACACACTGATGACAGTAGTTCTCTATGTCTCTAGCCATGAATGGCCAATAGAAATGCTCTCAAGCCCCTAAAAATTGTCTTTTTGTTTCCAAGGTGACCCACAGTGGAATGGCCATGTAAAAACTGTAACACCTGAAGAACAGTTTTACTGGGAATGACAACATGAAGAGTGGGAGACTCTTTGGGTTTACTGCAGGAAAAACAGTAGATTTTTCCATCCTGAAAATGTACTCTATCAAATTGTCACCAGTGTACTTTGAGCTCTGCTGAACTTTTCCTTACAGCCCAAGCTGGAGGTCTCTTTCCTTCCTCCAACTATTCACGCACTGTCTTCAGTGTGGCATCATTTTTCTGACATTGGGTTATATCGGCTGACAGAGTCTGAGAAAGATCTAAGAGAGCATGAGACTTGACATGGGTACAGAGTTGCTTATGTCTGATGAGGTAGAAAAAGTTAATTCCCTCCTGCAGGAGAACCTGAGACTACAGAAGTTTTGGTTTTGTTTAGATTTGTGTGGCCAGAATTAGGTTGAGAAATAGAATCACCATGACTCAGATGCCTAGATAGGGAGTCACGTGCTTTGCGCCATTTCTGTGCTTTATGTCCCAATCATACACATCAAGTTCTAGCACACATCGTGCTCTATGTCCTGTGATGATCAATGACAATTACAAAGGGGCACCCTTGCAAGTAGTGTGAAAAATGTCTGACAGACCAAACAATTGCCCACCACTCTCTGTCAAAGGTGGACCAGTTACGCTCAGTTGTGTTTAGCACATGACTGGCATAGGCTACTACATTTTCGACTCCCTGCTGCTGTTGGGTAAGAACTGAGCCAGTTGCATGGTGAGAGGCATCAGTATAGAGAATAAAAGGCTTACTATAAACAGGGCAGGTGAGAACGGGAGGGGATGATAAAATACGGCAAAATACTGAAAAGTCTCCTTACATTGTTTAGTCTAGGTGAAATTGGCATGTTTATGTGTAAAGTGGCTGCCTTCTCCGCAAAACCTTTGATAAAGTGGCGATAATATGAACAGAGGCCTATGAAAGCCCTAACCTCTCTAGGTGTAGTTGGACAAGGCCAATTCAACACTTTCTCAGTCACCTTGGGGTCTGGTTGAATGCCATCTTTTGAAACCACATGTCCCAGAAAGAGTGAAAAGCTGACATTTTGTGGATGGAGTTTGAGACCTGCTGGATGCAGTCTGCTAAAGACTTCAGTGAGGTCATTGATGTGATCCTTAAATGTCTTACTAAAGACTATTATGTCATCAAGATACACTACAGTCTTAGACCAATGGAGGCCACAGAGGACAAGCTCCATCAAAAGCTGAAATGTGGGAGGCACAATAATAAGACCCATCGCATGACCTTAAAGTGATAGAGGGAATTGCCTGTGGTAAAGGCTGTTTTCTTCTTACTAGCTTCATCCATTTGGATTTGCCAATAACCACTTGACAAGTCTAGCGTGCTAAACTCGGTTGCTCCAGAAAATGCATCCAAATTGTCATCCACATGTGGCAGTGGATATGCATCTTTCGAGTTTAAATTCCTGTAATCAACACGAAATTTGTAGGATCCATCCTTCTTACAAACCAGAAAAGCTGGTGAGGCCCATGGGCTGTGGCTAGGTTCAATTAAGTCAGCATCAAGATGTTTCTGTTCTTGTTTGTAGATTTCATCTCTTAGGACAGGTGAGATACGGTATGCTCTCTGATGCACCGGGGATGTAGAGGATGTGTGTATACTATGTTTGCTCAAGTCTATTCTACCCAGATCAGTAGAGCTCATGCTGAAGACATCACGGTTCTCCTGCAGGAGGGAATTAACTATTTCTACCTCATCCGACATAAGCGTCTCTGTACCCATGTCAAGTTTAGATAATTTGCATGGTGGGACAGAAAAACTAACCTGAGCTACAGATCTTTCTACAGGCACATAGAAATCAGCGAGCATGTTACACACAGAGTAGAACTGACCTAAATGGGACTGTTGGGGCAGCTGAATGTCTTGGTGAGTAGGATTAAGCAGATGAACTACAGTGAGGCCATTTTCAATATTAGAGAAACTATGAGCAACAGCTAGAATACCTTGCAAACCTTGAAAACCATGAGCTGACTTCCCATTTCTGTGGCACATGTAACAGAGGCAGGAACCACAATCTCTGTCAAGTGGAGAACTGAGACTGTGAGAGCAGGGATGCATTACAGCAAAAAGGCAATGCTTGGGAGAAACTAAGAAGAGGAATTTTGTCATTCTTAAACATGAAAACACCAGAAACTGTGCCAATTAATGCACCCTGGGTTTTGAAAAAGTCCCACCTTAGAAGGGCATCCTGTCTAGAGTCTCTTCCAACATACGTGTCCATACTGAATATGTGTGAACCAAGGCACAATGTGACAGTTAATGAACCTAAAATGTCTAATTGTTGGCCTGTAAGTGTGTGTGCCACCTGGAAACTTTTCAGCAATGGACGATGCTTCAGTGCAGGGATGTGTTGGTATTATGTCTCGCTGATGAGTGACAAACCCACACCAGTGTCCAGCAAAACACTGACTTCTTGGTCCTCGATGAGTCCCTTTATGTACGGTGTCCAGGCCATGGTGTTCACAGAAGAGACTGTGGTGCTGCTATGGGCCACTGACAGTTTAGCTGAAGGCTGATGCTCAACGAAGTGTACATGCCATAAATGGGGTCACTGTGGGATTGGAGAACGATGTCTGTAATATCCTCCACCCCCCGCTGGTCACGATTCTCACCTGGGCTGATGTCATCCTTCTAATGGATTGGGAAAACAGAGAGTCATCGTATGCAGCATATCTCTGCAGAGGGCTGAAGCAATGTTCTGCTCCCTTGTGTTGTGAGGATCTGTCATGACTTTGCTGCCAATGATGGTTTGGGCTGGAGCTCCAGTGTTGTCTGCAATGGCTGTCACTGGAGTGTGGAGGAGAACGTCCTCTGAAATAAGGCTTATCCCATGATCTCCGATGATGGGTGAAATGATGTTCAGGAGATGGGGCAGCACTGGTATGATGGGACCTGGACTGTGTCAGCATTGCTACAATGGCCTGGAGTTTGTCCACTTTCAGATATTTCAGAAGTTCATTGAGCTGGGCTACAAGCTTGATGGTGGACTCAGTTGTGAGGCTATGCACCAGGGCAGGTTGAGATGTTGGGGATGCGAGCAATGAACGGGGCTCAGTGGCTGCGGAACATGCCCTCTCACACCAACCAGCCACTTGCATCATCAAGTGTGGTAACCCCAGACTCGTACAACTTAGCTTGCAAGGCAGGGTTAAGTCCAGCAATAAAACGTTGCAGAGTTTCACTTTTGATGACAGACCCTCCATAATCCGGAAAAGCCTGGTGAGCAAGGCAGGTCAATTCAGCAGCATACACTTCTAACTTGAACTTGACGTTCAAGTCTGTTTGGAAAGTTCTAAGTTGCTGTTTTTGGTCAAAGACTGCAGACATTTTGCTACACGTGGTGTCATAATCAGTTTTTATGTCACCTGACAGACTATCCCAGTATCTGAATGCAACACCTGCCAATCTTGATGGAAGTACTATGGCAAGCTGAGGTTTGTCCATACCTCAGGTCTCACGGCATACTTGAAAAACGGCGATCCCATTGAGAAAATCTTTCGCTGCCATCTCCAGTGAATTCTAGGGGTAAAACAGCTCTGAAGCGAACATGTGGGGTTGTCACTCTTTCCTCTGCCATGTTCAAATAGACCAATGTCAATGCCAAGCGCTTATTGCTTCACCATACCAGTTCAGTCCAGCAAAGTGTCTTATTATTAAAGGAACTGATGTGTCTGCCAGTTACATTGTAAGTGCTGTAGCGGGCAGGTACACACGGTTGGTGGACATGGAAAAAGTCACATGTGCAGTGCATTCTCCTTTTGTTCTCCCTCTCTTTCTTTTTTTTTTTTTTTGTAGATATGCCGTGCAGTCTCAGTAATGAACACTTCTGAACTGAAGCAGTTCTATGTGCAGTCTGCCACAAGAGGGATCAACACGCACATGTTCCAGAATAAGCGAGAGCTGAGAAACGCTGGCAGTGAGTCAGGTTACACCAGTTGGGATGCACGTTTCTTTGTGTCACCAGAACAAACCGAAATAAACGAGTGACTCTACTTCAAAAAGAAAACTCACATGAGGGTGAAAAAGAAAAAAACTGCTCTAAAGGGTTAAATATAGTCCGTCTGAATACAGTCCACGTAAGTGAAAACTTAACATCAAAATATAGCCTCGAATACAACGGTCCCAGCAAACAGTACGAAAAACAGCCACAATTATGATATTCTTTTTCTCTCACAAAACCAGTCTAACAGCAACGTGAAGTCTCCAAAGGGTCTCCAAGGTTGCCGAGAAAACCACTGCCGCTGCCGCCAATAAATACGTAAGGCGTGGAGTTTAGGTGACCGAGGGCTATTAAAGAGGTCTATTAAAACTCTGTAATTTCAATAATGATGATGGACTTGAAATATCGAGAACCTTCTTATTGGGCTCAGAGTGACAAACTAGGGAGAGGAGCAACTCCACTCCGTCCCCACACTTTTCTTCTCCACCCTCCATCTCTCCTCACATTAATTACCCAATATCCTCTCTATGAGGCAACAACACCAAAATAAAAGTATTCAATAGAATATGCAAACATAAAATACAATGAATATAAAACAAAATCAGGCTCACACATTGTTCTTTTTTTTGTCTAAGCAGCTCTGCTCGCTGCCAGCCTACTTTCCTCACAGCTGTTCTCTCTGTCAGCTGATAAAGACAACGTGATAAATACTGACAGTGTATGAGATTTTACGGAAAAGTCATTCTCAAATATATCTGTCTAAGAAAGAATAACAATTAGGGGAGTTTTGCTTCACTTTTTTCACCACTGCCTTGTGTATTTTTAAATGGTTGATTGTCAGGGGTGGAAAATACTTGTATAAGTGTACTTCATTGCTATACCTTAGTCCTATTTTGGCCTATTTATACTCTATAATTATTTAATTACACTTCCAAGAAAAACCTCTTACTCCTTACATTTACACTCCTTATTATTTAGACCCTCAAAGCAACCCATCGCTGTGCGTCATACATCAAATCCCCCCACGTGCTCGTTTCCTCCATGCTATTATTTGCATTTCCATTTCATTTTAAAGCATCGGATCAGATTCATCAGTGTAGGAAAACTATCTGCTGTGACCTCCTTCAATTCATTTTTCAGTAAAGAAAACAGTTCCTTTTTTTTTTAACTTTTTCATATTTGAGTATTTTTAAAAGCAACTCATTTTCTTTCGCGTTTTTTTGGCCTTTCACTTCAGTGTAATTTCTCAGTACTGTTTCCACTCCTGTCGATTAATGTTGTGATACTGTGATATTTTTCAGACTAGATCATCATACTGTGAAAATGTCATACAGTTCAAAAGACCACAAGCGTTTATACTCTCCGTCTCTCTCTCTCTCTCTCTTTCTCTCTTATTTTTCCTCACTTCATTCAGTGTTGACCGCCTCAGTCTCCATTCACACCATCACTGAATGTGTGTGTGTGTGTGTGTGAACAGGTGCTTATACGATGATGAGAGCTTTTATGTGGGCTTCAAGAGATAAGCTTTCCATCCCAGTGTCTCACAATTTTACAAGAAGTCGACAAGAGAAAATGTAAATGAACACGAATCTGCGTTTCCATGAGCGACGGTCGTGTGAAAATCCTAAAAATGACGTAAAGGCGAGTAGGAAGAAAAGACTGTGATGCCCAAAGTGCAGCATTAAAGCGTTTTTCACCCGTGTACTGAAAGAAATGACAAAACATTAGCATCATGGAGAGATTTTATTCCATTCACACTTTTCTATTCTGCTCACCTCTCACAAATACCCGTATCTCTCTCACGCAAAAGTGTCTCACGCGACCTGTTGCACGCTGTTACCATGACAACAACAAAGTTTAGATTGATTTCTCTTCGTGTTCTGCGTTGAAAATATCTCTGATGTACTGTCCGTTATCTGCTACACGCTCCTCTCCTTCTGTGCAGTGGTGCATGATGGGATAGGTTAGTGCGAAAGATGTTGCATAAGATGTGTGTGATTTTAACACTGCGCGGTTGAATTCTGGATTCTGATTGGTCAGAATGTGTTGATGAATTTTCTATCACAGGAGCTCTGATAGTAGCGCAGCCGCGAATCACAGGTTTATATTAACGCGCTTGTTCTAATACGTTATCGTTTCTATAGCAACAGCTCTTTCCCAGGGACGTGTACAGAGAACTGTACACATAAACCGATTTTAAAAAAGTTTTCCTAAAGGAAGGAGACGTTTATTTAATGTTTATGGAAGAAGTCTCCAGCGGCAGCGCTTTTTTTTTTGTTTTGTTTTATTAACATTAAGAGAGAGAGAAAAAAACGAGAGGTTGGTGAGGGAACGACTGTTTATAGCTTCTATAACGTAAGTGAGAACAGGAACTCACTCGTTTCGCTGACATTCCACAATGTTAAATGTAACTATAAAAGGTTAAAAAGTGAGGGATGAAACTGACTTCCTGTTACCTCCCTATAGTTGATAAATGTCCTATAACAGCATGTCCCCCAAGTGTTTTATTCCTCTTATACCACAGAAACTCATCAACAATTACCATTTTTTATTTATTAAAGAATAGCACATACTTTTTAACCTTTTATAGTTAAATATAGAAGAACTTCTGCTTTCAAATCCCGACGTTATTGACCGGTTGGGGGACGGTGCTGGTTAGCCGTTTACTACATCACACACACACACACACACACACACACACACACACACACACACACACACACAGACTTTTCCCGTAAAATGCGAGGTAATTACTTGTGCTGTGAGACAGTGTGTAGGCTGCGTCTGTTCCTCAGGACTCCTGTGCGTTTTCTCAAAAGCGTTCTTGTAGCCTTTTTATGTCGTGGCTCTTCGTGGTCTAATGAAGCGTAAAAAAACACCTCGGCTGGTTTCTATTTGCCTCCTCTCTGCAGGGCTGAATATGAATGTGGCTTTATTTCCTCGAAATGAGTGTGTCGTGTGGTGTACAGTGCGCGCAGGCACAGTGCAGAGCAACATCAGTTCGGTGATTTGGAAATAAATACTATTATAGCTCGCCGCTGCTCTGCGGTCATAGCTGTGTCAGGGTCATCGCCGTAGAGCGACTTTAAAAAAATATTAGTAAAGCTGCATCCGTGAGAACTGCGAATTTGGTATTCATGCTTCTCGTCTCATCGCGTAACTGTTTGAAGTCGCTTAAAATGGACGCTTACAGTAAATTTATGGATATAAAACCCTCTGAAATAGCTTTTCCAGATTTCCCAGGAGAATTGTTTGGTTTGTGCTTTTTAAAAAAAAAAATATATATATATATTTAGCAGATAATAAGCACACACACAAATATCAATTTAATATTTTACTTAAAATGCTTAAAACATGCTATTATATCACGTGCTTACTTTGCTCTATGGATGACGCCATCTTTAATTTACATCCCTGGCATTCCAACTTGGAAAAGTTGGTGCTCTTGCGAACTCAAAGGAATGAAAATGAAAACGTCCCAGTTTGATTACATACGCAGCACAATTATATCCCAGTTCACCCACCGTACTCTATTAATCTAATCTAATCTAATATATAGTTTTATCCCAAATCTCAAATCCCTAAAGATAATAATAAATCTATAATAAAACTTTATTTTATATAGCACCAAATCAACGCGAAACCTGACGAAAATAGGAGATTTAGGAACCAGTATCCTAAAGCATTCTTTGTTGTTTTTTTCCCCTTTAAACTGAAGATCTCCAAAATGGGGTGTTTTCCAATCCAAGTAGAACCCTGTAGGAACCCTGTAGGAACCCTTAGGAACTCTTGTTTTGTTTTTTGAGTTCTTTGACAGGCTGATTAGCAGTTAGCGCTTGATATTAGCGCACACACACTGCTAAATTCTGAGGATACAGTAACACAGTAACACAGATAATCTACCTGTATACATCTAGCACTATATTTTATTACATAATAGTGTTACATTTAGCAGAGTTAATACATTAAACTTAAAATGGCTGACATTTTTGTCAGAACACTACCTAGATGTGAAGCATTTGAGACTGAGCCTGTGTGTGTGTGTGTGTGTGTGTGTGTGAGTTGTCCCCAGAAGGGAAATCTGCATCATGATTGATTTCTCCTTCACATTGTGATGATAAAGCTCCTCTCAGACCCGATCAAACGATGGCCGAGCTCTCCCGCTGATCTGTGATCACGCTGTGTACGTTTCGCCTCATGAATAATGCAGGAGTGGATTTAGGACCTGGGCTAAAGGAAAACTCATTACATTCTTTGGTTTTATCTCACACACACACACACTCTCGCAACCAAACACAATTAATCAGGCTACGCTGTGACATTTTTGAGCTTTAGCATTCACTCCGTCGCTCTCTTTTTCCGGCACCTAAACGATTGAACACACACACCGAGGTAGAAAAATAATGTCATACTGCCTTTAAATATAGTGTTGCGTTAATGTGCGATATTTATGACTATTCGTAAGAGTTCATAAGTCACGGCACAGTGTAAATATGGCTGAAACCGTGGACGTTTGGGTAGAGCTTGATGCTAAGTGTACTAACGGTAGTCGTTTCTTAGCATTTTACCAAATCTTCTGAGGTAAATGTTGATATTTCTGACAGTTTTGTCTCATTTCCACTGCCACTGTGTAATTTAACATTAGCTGTATAAAAGACTTTATATCAAATCTGTATAAAACTCTATATGCTACCTAGCGAAACCATAATTTTAGTCAAAAAAAGTATTTTCCTAGTAATTTATCAGCACCTCTGAGGTAAATGTTGATATTTCTGACAGTTCTGGATCATTTAATCCTTATTCTTTCTTAAAGAACATATCTGAGTTAGTTTACTCCTATGTGCTAGTTAATACATATATAATATATAACTAATAATCATGTACTGACATGTACTAAAGGTGGTCGTTATGAATTCATAAGACGCACGCCGTAGTTGAGGTCAGCTCTTCATTCGTCCGTGATTAGTTCATGCCTTAACTCATCACTAGTTCACATTTACGTAAGTATTAATTCAGGTATTAGTGCAGGATTATTCATGTGCCGTTACTGTAAAGTGTCACCGAAAAAAATGACTAAATGATACAAAGTCAAAAGACAAGCAACGGTTCCTAATTTGGATGGGAGGCTTCGTAATTAACTTTTCAGGCACAGACACACACACACACACACACACACACGCACGCACGCACGCGCGCGCAATCAGAGAGGAGCTTCCTGTGTTGTCAGATGTAATTGTACAGATCAATCGCAGTGTTTGTCTGAGAGAGTTATCAGCAGGAAGATCGCCTGAAGAGTGATTTCGCTGTCAGATCGCCGATGCCAAGCGCTGCAAGGAATGCTGGGATATGATAAATGCTGAATCTCTCAAAATGAGGTCATGTGAAGAACACACACACACACACACACACACACACACACACACACAGTCAAAGAGAGAATTAGAGGTAGTGTTGAAACACGTTGTATCGCTCTTCGAAATCTGATGTCTGTGTGTGTGTGTGTGTGTGTGTGTGTGGAGAACATCACCATCACCCTTTGCAGGCTCCTTACACACTGTGTGACTCTCACAACTTCTCAGGACAGATGGCCTATACGTGTGTGTGTGTGTGTGTGTGTGTGTGTGTGTGTGTGTGTATGGAGAGAGGGCCTGCTTTGGGTCCAGGCCAAGTTTAGGTACGAAGACACCTTTTAGCATGGCTATAATTAGCCTAAGCAATTAGCCATAGCTGTAAGCGTTGCTGCACTCAATTACTTACGCACACACACAATTAGAAACAGAAGCAGCATGTCAGGAGTGTGTGTGTGTGTGTGTGTGTGTGTGTGTGAAGCAGTTGTGTCCTCTTCAAGGTGATCTTTCCATCAGGGCTTCATCTCCTCGATCTGAGAGCGATTTAACACCACCACGCTGAGGATGAACACGGACCGAGTTCCTAAATCAGCACAGCAACAGTGTACACAATTTTGTTACAAGGGTGTGTGTGTGTGTATGTGTGAGTGTGTGTGTGTGTGTGTGTGTGTGTGTGTGTGTGCGTGTGTGCGTGTGGAGCAAACCTGCATAGAGCAACTTCACTCTCTACATCAGATCTCAATCTACCATGAACACTGCTAATAAATGTGTGTGTGAGAGAGAGAGACGGACACATTTCATAAAACTCAGGTCATGTTGGGTGCAAACTCACTAATGACAAACCTTACACACAGGTGTGTGTGTGTGTGTGTGTGTGTGTGTGTGTGTGTGTGTGTGTGTGTGTGTGTGTGTGTGTGTGTGTGAGAGAGAGAGAACAGTAGCAGATTTGTTAATGAGGTCAGTACACAAGAGGCAGGGTGAGGAGCCTCACATGACCTTCATCACACTCACTGCCTGCTACACACACACACACACACTGTATTGTGTGTATTTGCAGTATTAACTGTAACAGAAATTCAAACACACTGCAGACTTTGAGGAATTGTGTTTCCTACAGAACAGACTTTGTTCTCTAGAGCTTTATGCTGACCTTCAGAAATGTCTGACACTGACGGTAGTCGAGTCTTTGTTGGTAAGGTTGTCAGGATGGGATTGAATTGGATTGATATGATTGGATGTGATTGGATACGATTGGATATGATTGGATGTGAAGAGGAAGCTGTATGTGGTTCTGACACACAACTCGCTGTGTGCACATGTGGAGTTCCTCAGGGCTCAGTGTTAGGTCACCTTTATTTACTGTATGTAAAAAAAAAACCCACAATCTGTAATAAATTAAAAGTCTGCATCTCTGTGTTCTTCAGTCCATCATGCTAAACTTTCCAACATTCTGTATTTAATACCCTATAAAACTCATCCTCAAGCCCCTCAAGCTCACGTCTTACAGTTTCACACATTTATGCTACATTTATACAAATGCACTGCCTTCATCTGAAAGCAGAAATGCAGGATATATATATATTTATATATATTTATATATAGATCTGTTCTTAATCATATGGTGATTTATGTGTTTTCTCTCATACAGTGCAGCTGAATTCTCGAATCTGATTGGTCAGAAGGTGTGCAAATACAAATGATAGGTTTATGCTAATGCAGTCGTTTCTATAGTAACAGCTCATTCACAGCGACTTACGTGGCGGACACTCCATATAATCTAATACTAACAATAAACAGATATAAAAAAAAAAACGTGTTGTTTAACAAAAGAAATACTTATAATCATTGGTGACGTTTTCTGTAAGGAGAAATGTGTTTATGTAACGTTTGTGGAAGGAGTCTCCAGTGTCAGCGCTGTGTAACAGTCAGAGGTAAAGCCGTAACTTTAGGTTTTCCGTCGTCTTCAGAACAGAGGAGTTTAATCTTTGCGGTTTCTCGGTATCACGACAAGCTGCGTTATGTTTTTTTTGTCTTATTAAGTTCAGGAAAGAGAAAAAAAGAGAGGTGAGGGAACGACTGATTACAGCTGCTGTAACGTAAGCGACAACAGGAACTTGTTGCTTGGATGTTAAATATTAACAATGTTAAATACGTTAGGTCTGCTCACGCTCCACTTCCCAACCTGTACCGCGGCCTACAAACATGGCCGCCTCGGACTTCGATTCCCAACGATTGTAACGTCTGAACTGCTGTGGTATAAGAGGAATAAAACCCTTGGGGACGTGCTGTTATAACTTTGTGGTGATAACAGTAACTCCGCTTCATCACATCACTCCGTCACTATACAACTATTATACATAAATTATTTTACATTAATTAGTAACAGCACCACACAGTGTTTTGTTCCTTACTCGTTTACCTACAATCATCTTTTCTTGATGTTTACCTTGATTTCACTTTTATTATGCGACCTGGGATTTGAGTAGAAATCTGAAATAGCACCCGATTAAAATGACAGAAATTATTAGAACGTAAAACAACATGGTAAATAAAAAAATTCTAAGTTTTTTCCCTTTTTCTTTCTTTCTTTCTTTCTTTTTTAAACTTTTAGACCGTACAGCTTCCATGAAGGTTTCAATAATTTTCCTATTTTTCTATAATTATTTTTTCTGTAATTTTCTACTTTCAACAGCTAAAATAGTTGGATGTTAAATAAAAACTAAAACATCCAAATGTAGATTTTTTTTTAAATTATGGATTTTTTTTTGTAATTAATATGACCATTTGAAACAGTATTCTCACCGTGAACTTTGTTCTGACATTCTGAATGTTTATTCTGACACGTATGGCATGGATACGGTCCTGACGTGGGATTCGTCTCTTCGCCTGTAACTTGTTTTCTCGGAGAACTCTAAATCCATCCTGTCTGCTTCCTGTCACAGTGTGTCTGAGCTACACGCCTGTTATTTCTGACCTGTTTATCTCTTATTTGTTTACGTCGTGCTTGCCTGGGCTTGAACAGCTGCAGTGTGGGATTCTGGGAAATCTTTGTTGATAAAAGACTGACGTTCATATTTGTAAGAATTCACACGGTGCAGCCGGTGTGTAAAGTTCTAAATGGTGAATAGCTTCACGTCGGGTATGAGGACGTTGTCTTCACTCATCGTAACTGTTTCTGTGCTAGTTTTCAAATGAGGTTTAAAACCATTTTCTGACAGCACAATGCAAGCTGATGTTCACTGTATCAGCTTTTTTTTTTTTGTTGGAATGAGCTGTGATGAAGCTGATGCTTTGAACCTTGAGCCAATTTTTTTAATTCCAGCCATTTGATGTTTTTATATGTGCACAAAAAATGACTTAGAGTCCAAAAGTACTTTTACATAAACTTGAAGATTTTATATATACACACACACACACACATATATACAGTCAGGTCTGGAAGTATTTGGACAATGACGGAGTTTTTGTGATTTTGCCTTTATACACCAGCACAATGGATTTGAAATACAATCAAGATGTGGTGCGGTCCATTCCCTCGTTACTTCAAGACAAATGAAGCAGATAAAAGGTCTGGAGTTGATATCAGGTATTGAGTT
>CM075002.1:1159739-1185354 GCA_037576825.1 Pangasius krempfi
TGATGGGTGGAGTTAGATGACTGGTGATGGGAAAAGTTAGGTGATGGGTGGAGTTAGATGACTGGTGATGGGAAAAGCTAGATGATGGGTGGAGTTAGATGTCTGGTGATGGGTGGAGTTAGATGATGGGTGGAGTTAGATGTCTGGTGATGAGAAAAGTTAGATGATGGGTGGAGTTAGATGACTGGTGATGGGAAAAGCTAGATGATGGGTGGAGTTAGATGACTGGTGATGGGAAAAGTTAGATGATGGGTGGAGTTAGATGACTGGTGATGGGGAAAAGCTAGATGATGGGTGGAGTTAGATGACTGGTGATGGGAAAAGTTAGGTGATGGGTGGAGTTAGATGATGGGTGGAGTTGGACGATGTGTGGATTTATGTGACGGGAGTTAGGTGATGGACAGAGTTAGACGATTAGTGGGGCTGGGTGATGAGAGGGGTTAGATGACGGGTGGAGTTAAGTGATGGGTGTGGTTAGATGATGGCTAGGTTAGATCATGGGTGGAGTTAGGTGATAGGTAGTTTGTCATTCAAACTTGTTTATTCACTTTTGTCACTGTTTCCGCTTTGAATTATCTTCTTAACAGCACATCGGCACAACAAAATAATCTGAAAATAAACCTCAAGGTCCAAAAGACAAACAGAAGATTTGTAAACATAAACTCATAGCTAATGCTCAAATCACACACACACACACACACACACACACACACACACACACACACCTGCACTTGCTATCTAATTGTGATTCTCCCCAAACGCCGGCACTGTGCTATAACAAATTCAGCCTGGCAGCGACATGAGACGGCTGACAAACCAGTCGATTAATTCATTACAATGATGTCGAGGCAGTGCGATAGATCATACATCAGGCTACGAGTCGCCGTGGAGGTGCGGCCAAACGGCTAATTTATATATGCTACGATACAAAAGGGAGATGAATGAGCTGTCCTCTGCTGTGGTAAATTAAACACAGTGTGTGTGTGTGTGTGTGTGTGTGTGTGTGGTTTAATTCAGAGTCAGGCAGCCATGTAAACATTAATAGTACGTTATAAAAGGTTTTCCACTATGATACATTAAACTTCTTCGCTGTTCTTTGCGTCTTCGTGTTTTTTCCGTTTGTCCTGACAGTGTGTTAAAACGCCGCTAACTGGCTATAGACGTAGCTTGATCCATTCATATTGCGCCGCATAGCCTAGCCAAGGTCATGGCGCAAGTTGTTGCGGTGCTATCGCTGTGTAAAATGAAGTAAGGACAAACCATTTTTCTTTATTTTCTCAGGTCACATTGATTTTTCTATCCAGCACTGATACAAATTAATACCTTAAAGTTGCAGGGAATGTGGTGTTAAATATTAAACATTCAGCAAAGATTTTATTAAAAAAAAAAGAAGATAAAAATGTAATAAAATAAAGTGCTCAAATAGCAGCTGAACTCGCTGATCAAAGTGATGTGGGACTGTCCTGATGGGCGTGGCCAGCTTGATTGACAGCCTTTGCAGAACTAAAGACTAAAGTCACCAGATTAGCTTTTTGACGCTAGGGTAATTTTCAGTAACTGAATCGTTTTCAGTCGCTACTCAGACAGGTGCGAGGGAAACACCTGACACGAGGTTAGCTCTCACTCGCTGTGTTAATTCTCACTGTCTAGGCTAGCTTTCTCTTGCTAAGTAGCGTCCACTAGCTAGGTTAGCTTCACTCATTAGGTTAGCTTTCGTTTGCTAGGTTAGCTGTCATTCGGTAGGTTATCTTACATCAACTACATTAGATTTAATTTGCAGGGTTAGCTTTCGCTCACTAGTTTATCTTTCACCTGCTAGATTAGATGTCACTTGCAAGGTTAGATTTCACTCAGCAGTAAATTAGTTTTCATTTGCTAGATTGGTTTTGCTCGGCCAGAGTAACTTTCTTCTCTCTGGCTTTTGATCTTTATCTGAGATTAGCTAACTTCACACTGACAAGGAGAGAATCTTCTAGATTTCACGTAGACTTCGGCTTTCATGAGATGTTAAAATAATTCTGATGGACATTCAGAATAGAAATTAAGTTTGCTTTTTTTTGCCCCCTTGCCCCAGGTAAGCAAAGAGATGATGTTGATTTCTGGCAAATGAAGTCATTGATTTTTTTTGGAAACATTCATTCTTTCATTTACTTCAAGTTTTGAAAACTTTATGTCTTTTAACTGGTAACGAACTTTAATATTACTTTAATATGAAATACACCTTTGGCAAAATCGATGATGCACAAAACTTTACAGATAAAAAGAGCTCAAAAGTATAACCATTTACATTTATGGCATTTGGCAGACGCCCTCATCCAGAGTGACTTACAATTATCTCATTTATACAACTGAGCAGTTGAGGGTTAAGGGCCGCGCTCAGGGGCCCAGCAGTGGCAGCGTGGAGGTCTCAACCTTCCGATCAGAAGTCCAAAGTCTTAACCACTGAGCTACAGCCCCCCATCTCAACCATCACCACCACCTTCAAAACCCCATCACTACCACCATCTCTACTACCATAACCACCATCACTACCACCATCTCTACTACCATAACCACCATCGCTACCACCATATTTACCACCAGAATTACCATCACTACCACCACCTCTAGCACCATCACCACCATCACTACCACCATCTCTACCACCACCACCATCACTACCACCATCTCTACTACCATAACCACCATCACTACCACCATCTCTACCACCAAAATTACCATCACTACCACCACCTCTAGCACCATCAATACTAAGAACACTACCACCATCACCACCTTCACTATCACTACCTCTACCACCAGCACCACTATCACTACCACCATCTCTACCACCACCATCACCATCACTACCACCATCTCTAGACCATCAAGACCACCAACACCATCACCACTGAGGCCTGTTTTCTCCTCTTACATCTCCCCATCAGCAGAAGTTCCCCTGCACTTCCTCATTATTTTCTGTTCCCTGGAGTATATAAGGCCTACATATGTATGTAACATGTATATTTTAGCACACATGCTTCCAGCGCTGATCCCAGAGAACCTGCCTACTTTCCCTGGGAATGCTGGATTTAGATTTTTGAGATTTGTATTTAGTCTCAAAATACGTAACCTGTAATTCTGAATTATGTTTCTGGATGCACATGGATAATCGACAATCTCCAGAATCCTGTATTTTACAGGGGTTAATAAGCCCAAACCCAGGCATTCTTCAGGGGTCCACCTTGCGCTTCCTGCCTCGATTCTTACCATAAGCCCTAAGCTCTTGATTGACATTTGCGCTTCTGTGACGTTGTAGAAGGGCGGATGAGAGAATTGGGACGTCTGACTCGGCTCACGTGACTTCACCTGGATACGTCACTTCAACGTTCATTCTCTACTCTATCAAGTTTAAACATCATCTCATCAGCCCCTAAAAAGACATGAGGATAAGGTTAATGCTGAACATGAACATTTCTCTGATTTGCAGTATGATGCTTATGGTGTATCTGCACAGTTCTGACACCGTAAGCGTTTGAGAATTAACACTGCTTACACATATCTTTTCAACGTACTGGCGTGATGATCATACAGGTCTTATTGCTTTGTAGATTGACGTTAATACGAGACTAGCTAACTGTCATCATAGGACAACCATTTCCACTCAAGCATGTTAAATAACGAGATTTTTTTCAGGTCCATTTTGCTGTTATTGGCTCACAGGGTGCTGTTATTATCATGGGATTCGGTGGAACCTTGGGTAATTGCCTTCTTGAAAGCCTGCTCTAATGTGGACCTGATCTACCAGTGTGCTACTTTAGAAGGGTTAATAATAACACATCAAACAGTGTCAGATGGTAGAAATAGCTGCACTTCTATCTATCTATCTATCTATCTATCTATCTATCTATCTATCAGTTTAAGGCAATATGTTGCAGGTCCCCAAATCATGGTCCTACGTGTGAAGGTATTTTCAGAGCAGAATAATAACATCACTCACTGATCAGTAAAAGTGTAATTATGTGTCATTAGAGGCTGTGATTGGTCTGTCCGTGTCCGGCTGAATGGGATCAGCACAGGGAGTGCTGGGATGTCAGACTCAATGCCTGTATTGACCCAATCGATCCACTTCGGCTCACTGGCTCTAATTGGCCGAGAATAGCCTTTATAAATAATCGCGAAGTATCTCTCATTGTCTCCATGTGTGTCTCACTCTGTCTTTCTCCATCTATTTCTGTCTCTTTCTCTCTTTCTGTCTCTCAAACAAAACACCTGTCTATCTCTGCCTTTTTTCATATTATTTAGTTGGTTTTTTTTGTATGTAAATTTTGGAGGAAGCACATTAAAAAAATATTTACAGTGCTTCTCAGTTAAACAGAGGTTCTGGTTTTTGGTAAAGAAATAGAGAGCCTGATGCCTCAACAACATGGCTAATAATAGACATTAACACATTTATACAAACTGGTCCCATGGCTAAAAGTGGCATCTAAAAACACATTTGACATGTTTATGTCAATTAAAGTGAGCAGTAACTGGTTTAAGCGATTAATGGATTAATTACACAATTAACAGTTTGTTAAAGATTGGCCAAATTTAAAGTGTTGCTCAAAAAGCATTTGTTTGCAAATGCTTTAAATGGATGTAAGGAATGACAGAATGCTGTGAAAAGGAAGAAGGCTGGAAGAAAGGGGAAAAAGAGAATATGTGAAAATGCTGTGAAGGAAGGCAGCAAAAAGGATAATGTGGAATGCCATTAAAATGAAGAAAGATGGAAGGAAGAATAAGTCACTTTTTGTGAGTAATTTAGTGGGAGAGAAGGACAGATAGACAGATGGAAGGAAGGAAAGAAGAATATTTGAGAATGCTGTAAAAGGCAGGACGTATTTGGAATGATGTGAAAAGAACGAAAGATGAAAGGTATAAAGCAAACAAGGAAGAAGACAATATTTGAGGATGCTTTAGAAGGAAGGAAGGAAGACTGAGGAATGATAGAATGCTGTGAAAGAGAAGAAAGGTTGAAGAAAGGAAAGGAGAGAATATTTGAGAATAGTATGATGGAAGGAATGCAGGAAGGAACAAAGGAGGGAAAAATCTGGGAATGATGTGGAAGGAAAGGAAGAAGTGAATATTTGAGAAGACTTTGGAGGGAAGTAAGAAGCCTAAGGAATGATAGAATGCTGTAAAAAGGAATAAAAAAAGGATGCTTGGGTGATGGAGAGTGTTGTGAAAGGAAATATAGATGGAAGGAAGGAAGTCATTATTTGAGAATGCTTTAGAGCGAAGGAATGAAGACTGAGAAATGACAAAATGCTGTGAAACAGGAAAAAGGGTAAAACGAAGGATGGAAGAAAGAAAGAACAATTGGGAATGCTGCTGAAGTAAAAAAAAAAAAAAAAACAGACTGTCACATTTCCCCATGTATGAAATAACTGATTTGTAACCCAACCGCTGCTCTCTGCTCTGATCTATCACAAACATCAGAGACCATCGGATAAACGAGTGTCACTCCTCTCCTCCGCTAGACCTTATTCAGAGTGAGAGAGTGAGAGGTTTGACAGCCGTGTGTCTTTACAGACGTGACCCAATTCAGACAGCTACACTGGAGAAGAGCTGAGCGAGAGACAGACTTGGTGGGAGAGAGAGTGCTGTCTTTAATCAGACAGTTTTCTAATTTCACAGTTGAAAAAAAAAGCCATTTTTGTTTATTCCATTTCTGCTAGCATGAATGGTCAAGTCAGTGGTACTGTGTCGAAGTGTGTAGATATGCAGAGATAAGAGAAATCCGACTTGTGTTGACGTGTTCCTTTGGTTAGTGTGAATTAGACGTGTGTGCAGAATTGTTTTTTACATCCCATTCCTGTCTGCTCCACCCACTCCCACTCTAGACCACCAATCCGGCCCCCAGCCTCATTCGCACTGGTCAGGTGGTGTTGGAGGTGTTGATGGAGGTGAATGTGAGCTGTTTGCTGCACTTGATGTAAGTCACACTCGCTTCGAAATCTAAATCTAAAAAAGTTGTGTGTTGTGCTGGCAGCAGCGTAACCAGAATTTAATTTTGGTTGGATGAAGAAATATGCAAAATAAAATCACGCTTGTTTTGCTGATCTGTACAATTAAATTTGTAAGTGTGACAAACTCGTGTATTTCAGGTTGATGTCAGACAGCCGTAGGAGCGCTGATGACACAGATTTATTATTTAATCATTTAAGGCAAAGAAACAATCTTCCTATATTAATAATATTGTCATAAAACACCTTTACGACAGCTCCACTGGAAATGATGAAAATAACACCTTATACTCTAAATCATGATCTACTTTCCTTCTACAGTAAACTCGCGCACGCTATTTTCACCAGCTCTCTCATGATATCGCTCTGTGTTTATGTAGCTATCACCCTTATGGCCTTCAAACAGAAACAAGAAGAATGCATCATTCCAACTGGCTAATCCTGTTTCTCATCACAGCAGCAGGTATCCAATAAAAATGTGATTAAACACAGCAATGCATTCATAAAAAACTTTTATTATAATCAGTATAATAAATGTTATTACTTAATAGTGCATTTGAATAGTTTCTGTTAGTCCTTTTTTTTCTTTTTTTCCCCCTGTAGAAACATCCTTTTCTAATTTCAGATTGATCACATTCAATCCTCAAGGAATTCTGATCAATCCTTCCCGCTCCCACAGGTTTGACCAATCCCATCCACTCCTGCAGAAACTCTTGACCAATCCCATTTGCTCCTGAAGACAGTTTGTCCAATCTTGTCTGTTCCTGTAGAAAGTATGTCCAATTCTGCCCATTCCTGTGATCAATCCCACCTGGTCCTAAAGAAAATTTGACCAATCCTACCCATCCACCCATCTGCTCCTGTAGAAAGTTTACGAAATCCCTATCTACTCTCACATAAGGTTTACCCTAGTGCAGAAAGTCTGGACAATCCAACTGCTCCTACAGTTATTATTGCCCCAGATATCTTCTTTGTCACAATATAAACAAATTAGTCATTTAACCCACCATCACCCTGACCAGATAAAGCATTAAACATGTCATGCAGTGCTTATAATACTATATAAGCTATGACTTATTTAGCAGTTCCACATTGAGCAAGGTCTACCTTGACTAAGATCTGTTTTTGCAACCGAATCCTGAACCAGATTTATAGAGCCTGATTCAAGTACATATTAGCAGATTTTAAGTGACCATTTGTTGGAGCAAAGGTATAATTATCTAGAACACAAATCACAGGGAAAGAAAGTACAAAGAGTGAGAGATGCCTTACTCCCCTATAGATCGTTCAGATTGAGCTGTTGGACTATCAGCTTGGCTGTATTGAGAATTAATTTCCTGCAGCAGATGATAACAGTTCTAATACTTGGCCGTCATTAGACATAAGTCAATTAGTTTTCTCTCTCTGTGTGACTCTATCTTTGCCAGGAGGCAGTGTGTGGAGGCTGATCATTTTTGGTCTGTGCGTGCTGTATGTTCTTTTATCAGAGCAGTGTAATGAGGACACAACTCACTGTTCCTCCTGCTGTTCTCTTTAGTCCCCGCCAACACGTTAACTTAGATTTTTGTTGTTTTTTATAGCTTTATTTCTATATAACTACAGTAAATACTCACTTAAAAACATGATATTAATATTAGTGTATACTGTTTAGTTGTACTACTGTTTACCAATCATGTCCATTCCTACAGACATTTGTGACCAACCTTCTGTTCCTGCACACACTCATGATCAATCCCACCCACCCATGCAGAATGTTTGTCCAATCCAGTCCACTCCCACAGACACCCTTGTCCAATCCAGTCCACTCCCAGAGATACGCATGACCAATTCCATCCACTCTCTCAGACACTCTTGACTTTTGACCAATCTCTCTGACTCCATCAGGCACTCTTGACCAATCTCACCCACTCCCACAGACACTTTTGACCAATTCTGCCCACTCCTACAGAAGGTTTGACCAATTCTGCTGACTCCATCAGACCCTCTTAAACAATCTGACCTGTTCTCACAGATATTCTTGACCAATCCTGCCCACCTCTAGAGACACTCTTAAACAATCCCACCCACTCCCAGAGACACTCTTGACCAATCAGACCCATTCCTAGAGAATGACCAAACCTTCTCTCTCCTGCAGACAAATCCTACCTGTTGACTAATCCTTCCCAATCCTACCGAAAGTTTGACCAATCCTGCCCACTCCTACAGACACCCTTGACTAATCCTGCCCACTCCTAGAGAAAGTTTGACCAATCCTTCCCTCTCCTATAGACAAATCCTGTCTGTTGACTAATCCTGTCCACTCCTACAGAAAGTGTGATCGATCCTTCCCACTCCTACGGAAAGTTTGACCAATCCTGCCCACTCCTACAGAACGTTTGACCAATCCTGCCCACTCCTACAGACATGCTTGACTAATCCCGTCCACTCGTGAAGAAAGTTTTACCGATCTTGCCCACTCTTACAGACATTCTTGACTAATCCTGCCCACTTCTACAGAAAGTTTGACCAAATCATCCCACTCCTAGAGAAAGTTTAAGCAATCCTTAACACTCCAACAGAACATTTGTCCACTCCTGCCCACTTCTACAGAAATTTCGACCAATCCCAACCACTCCTACAGAACGCTCTGCGAGTCCTTTTCACTCCTATAGAAAAATGAGCCACAAATACAGAAATAGAAAGAAAGGACCGATAACACTTTTATTACCAACTGTGAATTTCAAGAGCAAATTTGCACAAATTGTCCTTCATAAAATGATTCAAATTAGAACCTAAATATCATAAGTGTGTCTCTTGAACATGTAATACAGGGATGCCTTTATATTATTCAACTTTGAAAGACAACATTTTGTGAGGAAACTAAAATCTTTTGTGCAGGAAACAAAAACTTCATGTTCCTGTAGTTATCCATGTCTCCTCCTCTACCTTGTTGGAGTTTTTCAGAGGTTCATAATTAATCTGTTAGAAGATCAGAGATGTAGATCAAAGCTCTTTCAATTCCTCAGTCATGTCAGAACTCAAGCATTTATGCTTTATTTTTCATAATTACACTCACGAGGTTGAACACTAATTTGTACTGTAGTCATGCCTACCCGAGTCTACTGATTCAGTCTCCAGATCTTACATTACAGCTGTTTTTAGCTCTGCAACATATTATGTGCATGTTTCTACATGATAGTGTGTCAGCAAGTCTGTTTGAGATGCTGAACTACTCCACAAAGCTAAGTGAGGAGGTGCCACTGTAGGGGTTGCAAAGAATAGTGGACTAATACATTCACTAGTAGCCGCTGTGGGGATGTTGACTAGTTGGGTGGTGGAAAAAAAAGCGAGGCAGACGGTAAAGAGTACAGCTACATGTACTTTGTTAGTCTGAAAATATGCCAGACTTGATAATGCCAATTCTACAGTCAAATGCATAACACTATGCTGGAAAAAATAGAATATTCTTTAATGTGAGATTGTCCAACTCGCTACCCAAGGAATTCCTCCAGCAGTTATTTCTGTTGTCCTTGAGAGCTAAATAAAATGCAAATAAATACAAATTCACTCATGACCAGTCCTGTGTGAAAGAATGCTTTCTGAGCCCCAGGTTGCACATTGCTCTCTATTACTATAGTTTAGAGTGAGGTTTGCGGGGCATGCTGGCTCAAAGAGGATGATCCAGACTCATTTTTGGCCTGAGGGCAGAATCAAACATGAAAATGGCAAAAAAAAAAATCTCCCAGATGATGCTGTAGACATCGCATCTTCCATCTAGGGAAGGCTCTGTTGACGGACATGAGCTTCCACTCTGCACGCTCTCAGTTCCAGTTCCACGGGAATACAGTTTGAAGAATTGGTCATTCACAAATAGTGTAATATGATGCACAGATTTATTATTTTGCATGTTTATTGCACTGATTTATTTGTTTCCGTCGTTCACAGTGTAGCCTCAGTAGAAGTCGTAAAAATGCAATTTTTATCCTGTGTGTGGCTGTTAATTGAAGTGCAGTTGATGTGTTCTTTGCTGTTGTTTATCAGCATTTATCTGCACTGATAAAACAGCCTACTGCTCTAATTGTACGCCACTATGGGATGATTTACAAAAATGCACATTTAGTACCTACGTCAACCTGAAAACAATATGACAAAACTAAAGGAGCAGACTTCAGACATCAGACGTAGCTAGGCTATTTTAAACATCTGATTTTTTTTTGACAAATTGCTCCTGTTTTGGAGTCTTTGAACTTTCTGTAGCTGCCATGGCCACCGTCTGGATGTCTGAAGTTCTGGAGTCACCACGGTTTAGGATTTAATTGGTTAGCACAGACAGACAAAGAGAGAAAGAGAGAGAGAGAGGGGAGATAAATTGATGGATGGTGTGATATTTGATGTGTCTTGCATTCTCTCTTTCCGCTGTGTGCAATCCCTCTTTGTTGTGCTTGTTTACTTGTGTTAGTTGACAGGCCTCATATTTACCTGCTGAGCCATCCTGATGTTCGAGAACTACCATGTCAGCCATGTAACGCTCGGCGATTGATGGCACTACACACACACACACAAACATACACGCTGATGAATTGAGCTGGATTGAGTCAGCGTAAAAACCACGGCAACAACAAAAAGTGTCTTCAAGAAGAAGTACTGAGATCAGAGAGGAGAAAAATGGAAACTAAAGCGCTGTACTTTTCCAAGCTTCTAATTCACTCTCTCCACTCATCCATGCCTCTGTTCAGTCAGATGTCCAGCGAGAGGTGAGCAGGAGCGAGAGACGAGGCCTTCACGCCTAATTGAACTTATTAAAGGAAGACACTTTTGATTAATGGCTCTGAAGAGAGTGATAGGTGTGCAGCAGTACGTTTAAAGATGGGCAGAGATGAAGAGGAGGAGAAGATTGAGTGATATTAGAGGGTGAGAGAAAGTCAGACATCTCATCATGAGCTCTCCACCTACTGTCCATCTGCACAGGCATCACTGAAGTTTTAATGTCTAAGATCCAGTCAGGCAAAGAAAAGCTTCCTGCAGTGAGGCACTTTCTCAGTACCAAGGACACAGATCTGGGAGGAACGTTCTTCTAATGATACATTCACAATGATGACAGAGGACTGCAACCCTGAAATTAGGCATCCGTTTACTTCTGTTAGTACGTAATAAACACTGTGTTTGTTGTACTGTTGTAGTATTATAATAATTGATGGGGGATGAAACAGAGTTAATGTTACCACCCCAGTGTTGATTATTTTCCTATAACAGCACACCCCAAGTGTTTTTCCCTCTTATACCAGAGCAAGTTTATTTATTAAAGAATGACACGTCATACTTTTTATTCATTTATAGGTACATTTAATGTAGTGGAACATCCAGGAATCGAGTTTGTTCCTGTTCTCACTTACGTTATAGCAGCTATAAACATCACAGAGCATCGGTCAAATCACAGGCTTAGCACAGAAATTTCCAAAACCAGTACGCAAGAGAATAGGCACAAGTCAAAACATGGAAGTAGCTAGAAACATGATCAGGAACAAAGGAAACCAAGCCTCAATAACACGAATATACACTTCACAAGGAATCCATGACAGTAATAAGACTTTACGGAGAAACAGCAAAGTATAAACTCCTATGTCCCGAGGATGTCTAAAAACTTATAACTGACTGATACAAAGCACTAACACTGGAGACTCCTTCCATAAATGTAACATAAAAGCTCACCATATCAACAATTACATACAGTTTTAATCAGTTTATGTGGAGCGTCTGCTGTAAAAGTCCCTGTGAATGAGCTGTTACTATAGAAACGATAACATAAGGGCCTTTCGCACCGTGGGAACCTTTTCATAGTACCTGAACTAACTGTGGAACTACCCACTTTTTGGCGTTTTCGCACCTCCGGAACTGGGTGCGATTTTAGTACCGGACTGCCTTTTTCGAGAACCAAATGAGCTCCTACTCCGGAGCAGGGTCTCACCAGCATGACTGGTTCTATCCGTGACTTAAGTAGACGTTGATTGGCCAAACGCGTACGAAAATGCCGTCACCCGCCATGATTTAAAACGCCGTGTAAACATACTGTAGTGTCGACTTATTTCGCAAGTATGGAGAACAGTAATAGATGGACGGACGCTGAAGTGCAGCACGGCTCCGATCACAGCGTCCTCCATCCTCCGGGTGTTTACGTTGTTCTTCTTTGTTTCCGTTGTTGAACGCCTCACACAAATGACGTCCCTGTCGACTGGCTTACGTCACTTCCTGGTGCCCAGTGTCGGTGCGAATGCAACCCTTTAAATCGTACTGGGAAATAGTTCACGCAAAATCGCCAAGTACTTTAGTACTGTACATTTAGTTCTGGAGCTAAAGCGGTGCGAAAGGCCCTATAAAAACGAGCGCATTGATATAAACCTGTGATTTGCAGCTGCACTACTGTCAGAGCTGCTGTTCTAGAAAATTAACACCTTCTGACCAATCACAGTCCAGAATTCAGCAGTGCTATGGTGTAAAGATAAAGAAATAGGAATTTTGGTGTGACATGTTGTTCTTTAATAAATAAAAAACTGTGTGAAATATCCGACTCGTAATGACTCGCAGGTCTTCATAAAATAACACAATGGGAAAAGTGAGCACAGTGTCGGTGCTAATCATACAGGATACACAACTCACACATACTCACCCATAACCAAGCTGTCAGTCATGCCACTCCTAATAAACATTACAGACAGGTTTATCTACAGAGACTCGTTCCTGGGCGAGCGTCATCATGTAATGGCATCCACATGTTCACAGAAATGTTCTGTCCTGTTTCCTGTTTCTCCATAGCGTCACTTCAGATTTAATAACACAGCTCCAGCATGCACGTTAGAGCCCCAGTCTGTCTCATCTTCATCACAGTAAGAACAATTATTAATGAATATAAAGCCCTAAAGCCCTTTAATCATTCTGTAAAATTAAATTAAATTGGATGACATCAACTTCCTGCTTCACATTTACAAACAGCATTCAGTTACGGACTTATGATAGTATTATTTCACTGTTTTTATCGATAATATACGGCTTAGCATTACACGGCTGGAAAGCACTAGAATTTAGTCTGAAAGTTAGGAGAAAATGGGTTAGTTTTTGGCAGAAGAAATAGAAATGCTACATATTTTTCACCTGAGGAATTTTTCACCACAGGATTTAAAGCATGGCATCGAGCACTTTTAATACTGTTAAGTTTTTGTTTTATTTGTTTTATGCACAGTTTTTATTACCTTGTCGTTTTTCAAAAAAATATTGATTAATGATTGTAAAGGATAAAATGTAAAGGATAAAAGCAAAGGAATATTATTCTGTTATGTAAAAATAGTCTAACTAAATCCAGCATGTTCAAAGGCACTTATTTAAAAAAATACAGCATATGGCCAAAAGTTTGTGCACCCCTGACCATCACAGCCATATGTCCTTGCTGAAAATCCCATTCCAGCTTTATTCCTCCTTTGCTATTATGATAAGCTCCAGTCTCCTCGGAAGGCTTTCCACTAGATTTTAGAGCATGGCTGTGGGGAACGTGAGGTTCAGAAAGGTATAAATCTCTTCACTCTTTTTATTCTCAGTGTAAAGTGCAGGAATATTCATCCAGCTTTAGTAACCTGCTTTATCCTGGTCAGGATTTTATTTTTTTTTATTTGAAGCTGATCCTAAAAACATGGAGCGTGAGACAGGGATAAACGCCAGATCAATGCGAATCCGTTGCAAGACATTACACACTCACATCCAGGGGCAATTAAAGGAGCCATTCCGACTAATGGCAGGTTTGTGAATAAGGCTTGAGTCAAGCGAGTCTCCAACACGCGCTGCTGCTCCACCACCACAGGGCCTGCAAGGGGGGGCAATATATTCATGCTGTAGTAGATAAAGAGTCCGCTGTGTGTGGTGTATGGTCTTTTATGAATCTCCAAATCTGTACACTACTAGAGAAAACAAAAATCCACAGTACCACAAAGACAACATCAATCCAATCCCATTGGTGTGGGCTCCTTCAGCCAGCCTAACTGATCTCGTCTAGAATTTCATCTGAACCTGTTCTGGACACATGAAGGATTTGCAGTGAGTGTGGAGCTGTCAATTTTTTTGCAGAGGGAGAAAACAGATGTTGATCCACCTCTTCCTGACCGGGTGACAGGTCCTGAATTATTTAGGAGCTCCTCCGAAGACTTACACACTCTTCCCCAGGCTGATGTGAATCCTGGAGACGAGCTGAAGGTGTTTTTGTCAGGAGTGTCAGTCCGGGTTCTTTGTGCTTGGTGCATGATGGTCTCCTTGAGATGATCCTCATTTCCATAATACACACATTTTCTGTCTTGTGAAACTCGCCTCCAGTTGTTCCAGACATTTAAGAACGGCTCATTCTTTCGGATTTTCTGTCAATTGCTTGGGCTTCCGATCTGCTGAAATTACCCAAACACCCTCGGCAGAACGCACTACATCACGTTTACGAGCGGAGTTTAAATGAAATGGAGAATATGTCCAATTACTTTTAATATACTGTCTGATCAGAAAAGGGGGAAAAAAGTGCACAAGGCCTGAAGCAAGCTGTAAAATCCTCGTTCTGGAAAAAAAAAAAAACACACTCACATGCTGTCGCCTCTTCAACTGTGCTAGAGATCAGAAAGTACACACACCACAGGCTGGAGTCGGAAAAGAATTGCAATAACGTCGGAAGACGTTAAAGAGAAAATCCTAACACTCTGTGCCAGATTTATGTACCATCCATGCTCCTGACATCCCTGACAGAGCACATACACAATCATCGCCTGCATGTACCAGTGTGGAGAATAAAGGTTATGTTCATTACCATGAGAACGTACGAGCCGGTCGCATTCACTGCTTTCATTCATTAATCTTCAGTAAAAGCTTCATCCTGGTCACCATCACAAAGGTTTATTTTAGCGAGTCGTTTCTGTTTTAGGAAACCAATCCCTCTGCAATTTATTAGAAAATATTGCAATCAGGTAGAAAATAATAATAATAACAAGAAGCAATAAGTGCAGGAGTCAGAACAGCCGTGTTATATTATGATGTGTAATTTGGCTGAGGATGATTTCTCATTGGGTTAAATTCAGCACCATGTAGAGCAGCACTTACAGCAATGAAAGCCAGACAGAAAGCGTATGATGTAAACCTGACCTGAAACTAGCCCCGAAAATTCAGGCATTAGAAAAAGGGAGACCTATTTTTCTTCTTTTTCTCGGCCTTGGCATGAGGAAACAAGGTCACCGTGGTGCACGCGCATTTCTAATGTACGAACATTATCCACTCCCCTTTTTCCCTTCCCCCAAACTTTACAGGATATCAGCATCACTGTTGATCAAAAGAAGTCGAGTCGAGTCGAGCTTTATTGTCATCCTGCTACATGTGTGGACATCTAGTGGAACGAAACGTCGTCTCGCAGGACATTAAACATAAATATTAACATAGAGGTATAAGAAAAACAATTAAGAAGTAATTAGTGTTTCAATAAAGTTTAAAATGATTGCAGTTGTGAATGAGGAGCGTAGATGAAATTGTTAATGACGTTTATTCCGAATCTGATCAATTGCCTTAATCGTCTCCAACTGAGGGACGGGACGACCGGAAGGATTTCTTAAACCGCACACCGTCTGCTTGGCTAAAAACATAAAAACTTGATTGTGAAGTGATTGTGTTGCTATCTTTTGTTTTGAATTTGCAGCCATTCCAGTCAGATGAGCATAAAATCGTTATAAAGGCGTTACATCCGCGTCCGTGTCCGTGGTGATCCGGGCCGTGTCCTCAATCACGCTTCCACTTCTCGTATTTGCGCCACGCGACGTCGTGTGTGTGTGTGTGTGTGTGTGTGTGTGTGTTAGAAGTGGTTACAGCTGCTCCGCCTGTGCTTGCATCAGCAGATACATTTTTAATTCACTGTCTCACCTGTTCACTTTCTATCACTTTTTTTTTTTTTTTTAAATAAAAATGTATTTTTGTTGAAGTAGAGTATTTTGTGGAAACTTTCTGGAAAGCATGTGCACAGCTGAGGGTTTCAGGCACTTAACAGTTTGCTTGCTAATTTAGAAGACGTCATTTTTCACGTTGTTTTTGGTCATGTGACGGTGTCCTTCCTTCTTATTGGCTGACAGGTGTCTGTTGTTCCCGTACATCGAGACCCTGCATCGATCCTTATTTCCCACGAGATGAACAGATTTCTTTCCTCCTGTCACAGCCTACTTTTTTTCTCTTTCTTTCGTTATTTCTTTCTGTCTCTCTCTTTCTGTTTCTGTCTTACTCTCCGTCTCTAAGTGTCTCTTTCTGTCTCTCTCTCTGTCCTTTTGCTTCTCTCTCTCTTCTTCTATCGCGCTGTCTCTTTCCGTCTAACTGTCTCTCTTTCTCCTTCTCTCTATCTGTCTGTCTTTTTCTCTTTTCATCTCTCTCTCTCACTGTCTGTCTTTCTCTTTATCCTTCTGTCTCTCTCTCTCTCCAACAGTCTCTTTCTGTCTCTCTCTATCCCTTTCTCTCGCTATCTGTCTCTTTCTGTCTCTCTCCTTTGTCTCTCACATTATTTTTCTTTATATGTTCTTTCTCTGGCTCTCTAGCGCTCTCTCTCTCTCTCTCTAATGCTCCCTCACTCTGTCTCTGTATCCCTTTCTCGATCTTTCTCTCTCCTGTTCTCTTTTAATAACCTTTATAAATGTTCCGTTTCTCCTCTCTTCTGACCAGCTCTGATGAAACGCTCACACTTCACATTTCTTCCCCAGTCTTCATGCAGACTGTGCTCTCTCTCTCTCTCTCTCTCTCTCTCTCTCTCTTCCCTCGTTCCCTCAGTGTGGTAGCAGATCCTATAGAATGACCCATTTACACACACACACACACACACACACACACACACACACACACACACACACACAGATTCTCCAGTTTCATATCACTATAATCCTTTAACACTTTGATTTACAGTGTCATCAGTTTACTGCACTTACACTACAGCACTGATTTTCTGTAAGGAGACGTTTATTTAACATTTATGGAAGGAGTCTCCAGTGTGAGCGCTTTGTAACAGTCGGAGGTAAAGCTGGAGAGAGAGAGAGAGAGAGAGAGAGAGAGAGAGAGGAGGGTGAGAGGAGATGAGACTCAGTCAGTCAGTAGAGATGTAGTGATGGAGCAGCTCGGAGTCAGACTCATCCCTCTGTAAGTGTTTCTGTACGTTTATATCTTTTCTCTCTTTTAATCCTTAAAACAAACCGGAAACGGCATCTTTCTTATAATCTCCACCGAGCGCGTGCCATATCCCATAACCCGTATCATTGTTATTAGCGCGCGCCTTCACCAGAACAAATCCAGATTAAAGTTAAAAATCGTTACAAATTTTAACATGAAGTTTAACATCTTACCGGAAATGCAATGCTGCACTCATCATTTTTGTTCCTGTTCCTGTTGTTGTTGTTGTTTTCCTGCAGGCGAACAACACGCGGCGAGCTTTGGGCGTCTCGCGCTGAATCATAAAGAAACTTGCGTTTTAACACGGGACGGAGGCGAAATGTGCGCGCGCGAATGTGTGTATGTGTGCGTGAAACCAGACGTTTATGATCCTCCCGTGATTTAGTCCGGAGCATGAGGTGCGTAACGGCGGAGGAGGCGCGAGGAGCAGCAGCGGTGCGCACGCGGACCGGTCCCACAGTGCGCACGAGAAAAACGCGCGCGCCGAAAAGTGTGTAAAGAGCGAGCGAGCGAGCGAGAGAGAGCCGGAAGTCATGGGCATCCAGCACCTCCTGCTGCTCCTGATCTACCTGGACCCGCTGTGCGCGAGCAAGAAACACGGGAAACACGCGCCGCGGCGCACTGCCAAAGCCAAGGAGCTCAACGGCACCGCCACCGTGGCCGCACCGACCGCGCGCGCTCCCATCCCGCGGGTCCGCGCGCCCTCCCCGGTCGGGGGAGACCACGACACGTGCCTGGGTTATTACGACGTGAGCGGCCAGTACGACAAGGAGTTCTCGTGCAACAACACGGACCACCGGTACTGCTGCGGCAGCTGCTTCCTGCGCTTTTGCTGCCCGGTGCGCGCCAAGAGGCTCGAGCAGCGCGCGTGCACCAACTACAACACGCCCGACTGGGTGAAGACGCAGCCGCCGTCGCCCGCGCCGACCGCCGACACCTACGACCCCGCGCTGGACCGCACCAACACCACCGTGTACATCACGTGCGGCGCCATCGCGCTCGTGCTGCTGCTCGGCATCGCCGCCAAGGTGGCGTACGACAAGGCCACGCGCCCGCCGCAGGAGATGAACGTGCACAGGTGAGACCTCCAGACAAACTGGGGATGAGTGTTTACACCGGACTTCATTCATAAGAAACAGAAATAGTTCCCTGCAGGAGCCGCTGGGAAAGCGCTTTACTGAGCAGGTAGCAGGTAGCAGGTGCAGCGGAAATGTTCATGGAGGAGGATGAAGTAACTTTACAGTCTTATGAACTTCTCACGACTCCAAGCTGCTGAGGGAGAAAAAGTGAGAATCTAATGAGATGAAACAGCACGAGCTAATGTTTTAATTAAAGCGATGTTTTGGGAGAAAAATCAAATTTACACCAAATGGTGCAGTAAATCATCCGAGAGAGAGAGAGAGAAACAGAGGGAGAGAAACAGAGAGAGAGAGAGAGAAACAGAGAGCGAGAGGGAGAGAGAGAGAAACAGAGAGAGAGAGAGAGAAACAGAGAGAGAGAGAGAGAGAGAGAAACAGAGGGAGAGAGAGAGAAACAGAGGGAGAGAAAAAAAGAGAGAGAGAGGGAGAGAGAGAGAGAGAGAGAAACAGAGAGAGAGAGAGAAACAGAGGGAGAGAGAAACAGAGAGAGAGAGGGAGAGAGAGAGAGAGAAACAGAAACAGAGGGAGAGAGAAACAGAGAGAGAGAGAGAGACAGAGAAACAGAGAGAGAGGGAGAGAGAGAGGGAGAGAGAAACAGAGAGAGAGAGAGAGAGAGACAGAGAAACAGAGAGAAAGGGAGAGAGAGAGAGAAACAGAGAGAGAGAGAGAAACAGAGGGAGAGAGAAACAGAGAGAGAGAGAGACAGAGAAACAGAGAGAGAGGGAGAGAGAGAGAAACAGAGAGAGAGAGAGGGAGAGAGAGAGAAACAGAGAGAGAGAGAGAGAGAGAGAGAGAGAGAGAGACAGAGAAACAGAGAGAGGGAGAGAGGGAGAGAAACAGAGAGAGAGACAAACAGAAACAGAGAGAGAGGGAGAGAGAGAGAAACAGAGAGAGAGAGAGAGACAGAGAAACAGAGAGAGAGAGAGGGAGAGAGAGAGAGAAACAGAGAGAGAGACAAACAGAGAAACAGAGAGAGAGGGAGAGAGAGAGAGAGCCAGAGCCAGAGAGAGAAACAGAGAGAGAGAGAGAGAGACAGAGAGAAAGAGACAGAGAGAGAAACAGAGAGAGAGAGATAAACAGAGAGAGAGAGATAAACAGAGAGAGAGAGAGAGACAGAGAGAAAGAGAGAAAGAGATAAATGAGAAGAAGAGAAAATATAGTGGAAATAATATAAAGAAAGAGAGAGAGAGAGGAATTTACTCTAAATGTATCACACAGCCAAGATTTGTTTGGGCCAGTTATTATTATTATTATTATTATTATTATTATTATTATTGTTGTTGTTGTTGTTATTATTATTATTATTGTGTCACTCATGACATCAGTAAATGTCTCAGGATTTGGATTTTCGCACTTACACGATGTGTCGAGTTGTGTTAGTTAAGTCGTTTCTATAGTAACAGCTGGTTGACAGGGACGTGTACGGAGAACGCCCCGCGTAAACAGAGTAAAGGTGTGTGTTATGGTTGATGCGGTGACGATTTCTGGAAGGAGACGTTTATGTAACGTTTATGGAAGGAGTCTCCAGTGTCAGCGCTTTGTATCAGTCAGAGGTGAAGCGGTGACTTTCCCCACATCTTCAGGACAGACGAGTTCACGCTTTGTGGCTTCTCTTTGTTTTTAAATCCATTAGTTTGGATCTCTGGTCGGATTATTCACCATTTATCAGCACTTAAAAGACAGAGTTCTGATTCTGCTTGCGTCGAGTGTCTTCTGGTTTTTGATTCCGTCACCAAGCACACGGAAAAACATCATCAACCGATAATGTTCTTTCACCTGTTCCTCCCCAACACCCAGCTGTAGTCATGCTAAACCCGTGAGCCCGGTCACGTTAATGCCGAAACGTGCTTCGTGATTCTGAGCGGCGAGCGTGGAGTGAGACGAGGCTCAGCCGTTCCCTCGTTTAAAGGAAATAGGTTAGACGAGACGACTCTGTCTCCCAGCCATGATGTGTACTACTTTTCACTCTCAGAGAGGAAAAAAAAATCCCTGCTTTTGGATCTGACAAGCCAACGTACCTCTGTCCCAAATTCATGTCCTGGAATGAATCTTGTGTTCTTAGCTTAGCGTCAGCCATCTTAAGACACAAGACTTCTTCATACAGTTATTAAATCTCTATAGACACGACGTCGAAATCACCATCAAAAGCGAATCTCCAGAACCGCTACATGCCCCATCGTCACGGCTAGCAGCTAGCGGCTAGCGGCTAGCAGCTAGCTATTTTCATTTGAATGTCCAGCGCTGGTTTGTGTTAAGCTAGAAAATCTCAAGGCTGTGAAAGACAATCACAGGAAATGTTAATCAAGTTAAATCCTCACTCAGACGTTCTGCTTCCTTTAGCCGTGGAAGCCTTCGCCGTTTTTTCAGCCGTGTCTGTTTAATTAAAACGCGACGTGCTGTTTTATATTAACGCGCGCTGCTTTATTGCTTAGGCGTACAGTTAGCTGTGTCGATGTGTAAAGGCTATATCTGTAGCGTGTGCTCGTTTATGTAGCGTGCTAATCTCGGGCGCTAACCCAGTAGAATGTGAAATGGAAATTTCCGGGTGTTTCCTGCACTGACACGCCCAGTTTATTTGCGTAAAACGTGTGACAGTGAGCCGGAGCTATGAACCAGGTGGGCGTGAACAGGAAAGGCACTCATCCGTGCAGTACAGTATTTGGAAAACACCGGATTACATCTCTAATCCCGCTGATTGAGTGAGCAGGGCTTTAAATTCCCACGCCTCTCATCCGTTTCTCACTGTGGATTTGTGGGATTTACTCGGGATAACACGGATGTGTGTGTGTGTGTGTGTGTGTGTGTGAGTGTGTGTGTGTGTGTTACACGCTGATGATTCAGCTGTCCTGTCCCAGACCATCGCCTTACTTTTCACACTCATACATCTGTAAGATTTATATAAAAATGCCCAGTTTTCCATCTCATTTTCACCCTGTAATAAACGATGCCGCTGGACATGAAGCCCTTCCTGTGAGCGGCGCTGCTCCTGACGGCGAGCCGGAGCGGGAAGAAGAGTTTTATTTCATCTCGTTACTCGGGTTGAGAATGACCCGAACATCATCTCTGTAATAGACACAGGATTGTTGAGCGCGATTTTTCATTTCCATTTGCCTTAACTCTCTTTCCTTTCCTTTCCTTCCCTTTCCTTTCCTCCTCCCTGTCTTTTCTTTCCTCCTCCCTGTCTTTCCTTTCTTTTCCTTTCCTCCTCCCTGTCTTTCCTTTCCTCCTCCCTGTCTGTCCTTTCCTTTCCTTCTCCCTGTCTTTCCTTTCCTCCTCCCTGTGTTTCTTTTCCTGTCCTGTCTTTCCTTTCCTTTCCTTTCCTCCTCCCTGTCTTTCCTTTCCTCCTCCCTGTCTGTCCTTTCCTTTCCTCCTCCCTGTCTTTCTTTTCCTGTCCTGTCTTTCCTTTCCTTTCCTCCTCCCTGTTTTTCTTTTCCTGTCCTGTCCTGTCTTTCCTTTCCTTTCCTCCTCCCTGTCTTTCCTTTCCTTTCCTTTCCTTTCCTTTCCTTTCCTTTCCTTTCCTTTCCTGTCTGTCCTTTCCTTTCCTTTCCTTTCCTGTCTGTCCTTTCCTTTCCTTTCCTTTCCTTTCCTGTCTGTCCTTTCCTTTCCTTTCCTTTCCTTTGCTGTCTGTCCATTTCTCCATCAGCTGTAACAGTGCTCTCTCTCTCCATCCGAGACCAGTGCACATGGAGAGTAACGTATAGCCTGCTGGGCTTCAGGCTGGGTTGAGCTTCTGGCCTGAGACCACGCTGAGAGGTGGAGTGCAACTGGATCGTGCTTTCACTCCGAATGCTGTTGAATTTTATACAGTGTTCCAAATCATCCCAATTTCATCCCAGTTTACTCCCCCAAATTCTAGCCAATTATCCGATTCTCCTACGATCCCGGAGGCTGGGGGGTGCTGAGTGCTGAGTGCCACTTCCTGTAACACTATGGAACAGATGCTTGTGATTGGCTGTGTAGCTATGACTGTCGGGACTTGGGCCTGTCTGCATTTTCCAACATGTACCTGATACTTCTGTCGCTCCCAAGTGGCACACCGAAGCTTGGCCCATCGCTGGGAGATCAGTGAGTTTGAAGGAGTCAGAGAAAGCATAACTATCCTACTTCCCAGCTGGGAAGGATGGACTTCCTGTTTATGAGAGTAATTCTAGCCAATCACAGCAGCAGTGGGAACTTGCCGCAAGTAAATAGGGATTTAGCCATTTGTATCCTGCTGTTTACTCGCTGCTTGCTGCTGGCCAAGTGCCAAAGCGGTTGTGTTGCCTCTAGTGTGTGTGTGTGTGAGTGTGTGTGTGTGTGAGTGTGTGTGTGAGTATGTGTGTGTGTGTGTATACATATGTGTGAGTACTGAGATGATCTCATTTGTAAGGCAGGGCTGTGGGAGCCGCTCTCTCCTCCGGGACGTTCCATGCATACTTAATGGGAATGAGATATAGGCATGTTTAGGCAGAGATGCATTCGGCTCTCAGCGAGATGTGCATTAGTGAAATCAATCAGTGCAATGTCGAGCTCTCGCCTTTCTCCTCCTCCTCCTCCTCACTTCTTTCTGCTCTTCTCTCTTCTTTCCTTTCCTCGTTTCTCTTTTCCTTCCTCCGTGCTCTTTTTCCTTCTGTTTTCTTCTAAAGACTTTACTTATCGTACTATAACATGCACATTTCCTTTCCTTTTTTTCTTTCTTTCCTTTCCTCCTCCCTGTCTTTCCTTCCCTTCCTTTCCTTTCTTTCATTCCCTTCTCTTCCTTTAATTTCCTTTCTTTACCTTTCCTTTTCTTCCCTTTCCTTTTCCTTTCCTTTCCCTCTTCCTTTTCATTCTTCCCTTCCCTTCCTTTTCTTCCCTTCCATTCCATTTCTTTTTTTCCTTTCCTTTCCTTTCCTTCCCATTTTCCTTTTCCCTTTCCTTCCCTTTCCTTTCCTTTCCTTTCCTTCCCATTTTCCTTTCCTTTCCTTCTTTTTCTTACCTTCCTTTTCTTTTCTTCCCTTCCCATTTTCCTTTTCTTCCCTTTCCTTTTCCTTTACTTCCCATTTTCCTTTCCTTTACTTCCCATTTTCCTATCCTTTCCTTTCCTTCCCATTTTCTTTTCCTTTCCTTTCCTTCTTTTTCTTACCTTCCTTTTCTTTTCTTCCCATTTTCCTTTCCCTTCCACACTTTAGTCAGCATCAGTTATCAGAAGTACAGTAGTAATGCTGTGCGGTCTGAGAGAAGATGGACTCCGTGTGCATGTATGTAGCTGTGTAAAGTATATAAGGACTATATAAAGATCAGAAGAAGGATTTTCATCCCTCTGTTCCACTGAGGCAGTTAAGCTCGCTGCCCTGGACCCCGAGTTATTTGAACTCCTCTGTGACTTACACGTCAGAGGTGGTGAAATTCCTCTCACGTCTTGTGATGACGAAATAATCGTGACTCCGTGTCTCGTAACATTGTCCCCGTCCCACTTTGATGACCTGCGCCACGTCTCCTCAGCCACGTCTCCTCAGCCACGTCTCCTCAGCCACGTCTCCTCAGCGTGTGTCTTTGTTTAAATATGGATAGAGCTGCTTCTTTCTCATACACCTGCCAGAGAGGAGCAACAGAGGCTCTTTAAGAGCTATTTCAATTGTAATTGCTTACATCTTGGAATAAGTTTTTGATCCTATTAATTAAAGATGAAAGTTTTTAAAAAGAATTTTGTCTATGAAGTTTTTGAGTCATCTTAAATGTTCAGTAGAATTAAATCAGCATTCTGGACTCATCCTCCAGACTTCATAGTTCATCTTATAGCGCAGATTATAGCACAAGCATAGCACAAGTACTTGCCTTGCTAATGCTAATAGTTCTCATGCCTAAGGTACAGGAACTGATGGACAGATGGCAGCACAGACAGATTGATAGATAAGAAGATGCTACCTAGCACAGGCAATTGCTTTAAGACTACCAGATGACCGATTAACACTCACCGGACAACAGGCTTTTAACGGGTCATTTTGCGTCCCACCCGAAAAGAGAACTCGAGACAGATGTATAGATATATAAACATATGATGTTTTCTATAGGTTATCATCTGGAGATCGAGTAAACTGAAAAAGATGAGAAATTAGGAAATAGCACAAATTTACTTGTGACCTTGAGACAGAAAGATGGCAACAGGATCTTATTGATCAGTTCTCAACCCCTGCACACACACACACACACACACACACACACACACAAATCCTGTTCTCAAGCATACTCTGTGACGCAGAAAAGAACAGGCTTGTCTATCGGGAGTTTTTTTTTTGCAAAAACAAAAAAGAGAGTCTGGCTACAAATGCACAGATAGAGTAAGACAAATGGTCATATCTTTGAGAGGGACAGATAGGCAGGTGTGTGTTTGAGTTAGAAAGATGGGTGGATGTGTGTTTGAGTTAGAAAGATAGGTGTGTCTTTGAGAAGGACAGATGGGTGGATGTGTCTTTGAGAGGGACAGATGGGTGGATGTGTCTTTGAGAGGGACAGATGGGTGGATGTCTCTTTGAGAGGGACAGATGGGTGGATGTGTCTTTGAGAGGGACAGATGGGTGGATGTGTCTTTGAGAGGGACTGATGGGTGGATGTGTGTTTGAGAAGGACAGATGGGTGGATGTGTCTCTGAGAGGGACAGATGAGCAGGTGTGTCTCTGAGAGGGACAGATGAGCAGGTGTGTCTTTGAGAGGGACAGATGAGCAGGTGTGTCTTTGAGAGGGACAGATGAGCAGGTGTGTCTCTGAGTGGGACAGATGGGTGGATGTGTGTTTGAGTTAGAAAGATGGGTGTGTCTTTGAGAAGGACAGATGGGTGGATGTGTCTCTGAGAGGGACAGATGAGCAGGTGTGTCTTTGAGAGGGACAGATGGGTGGATGTGTCTTTGAGTTAGAAAGATGGGTGTGTCTGAGTTTGACAAATGGGCGTGTCTGAGTTGGACAGATGGGTGTGACTAAGTGGTGTGAATAGCATCTTTGAGTGGCACTTTGAGTTGAATGAATGGTGGGTGTGTTTGGTAATGGACAAATGGGTGTGTCTGGTAGGTGGACAGATGGGTGTGTCTGGTAATGGACAGATGGGTGTGTCTGGTAGGTGGACAGATGGGTGTGTCTGGTAGGTGGACAGATGGGTGTGTCTGGTAATGGACAGATGGGTGTGTCTGGTAGGTGGACAGATGGGTGTGTCTGGTAGGTGGACAGATGGGTGTGTCTGGTAATGGACAGATGGGTGTGTCTGGTAGGTGGACAGATGGGTGTGTCTGGTAGGTGGACAGATGGGTGTGTCTGGTAATGGACAGATGGGTGTGTCTGGTAGGTGGACAGATG